>WBNO01030404.1:189259-258711 GCA_013400575.1 Peucedramus taeniatus
TTCTTCTTTCTTTCTCTCTTCTTTCTCTCTTTCTTTTTCTTTCTTTCTCTCTCTCTTTCTTTATCTCTCTCTTTCTCTCTTTCTTTTCTTTCTTTCTTTCTTTCTCTCTCTCTTTCTTTATCTCTCTCTTTCTCTCTTTCTTTTCTTTCTTTCTTTCTTTCTCTCTCTCTTTCTTTATCTCTCTCTTTCTCTCTTTCTTTTCTTTCTTTCTTTCTTTCTCTCTTTCTTTCTTTCTTTCTTTCCTTCCTTCCTTCCTTCCTCTCTATTTTCCTTTTCAATTGTTCATTTTTTTTTCTGCCTTGGAATTGCACTTAATTTTTTTCTAGTTTCTGTGTCCTTGCTACTTTCAGGCAGATTTTTTCAAGGTGATCTTTAACATTGTCCTGCAGGTTAAAACTTAGATACACAGGAGCCAGAATAAGAAAAACAAACACAAGAAACAATGACTGCTATCTATATGAAAGGGGGGTTGTACATGCTTCACTCTGAAGGCTGTGTCAGCACAGATCAAATGTCATTTCTTTCAAACATTTCTCGAATTTGTACTCTCTTCAGCAGCACAGGTTCAGTTCTTTAGCACACTTCTTCCACAGTAAGTCAGCAATCCTTGTCACAGCCCCCAGCTGATGCTGCCCCATGACAGCCCATTAATTAAGATATCAGCACATCTATACAGGCTTGTTAAAATCTGGAGGGGTTATTTCAATACCCACATTTCTTGCATTTGCTTGGCATATCTAACTGATATAGATTTCTCCCCCACAGTTACCAGATTTCTGGAGCTCCAAACAGTATGTTTCTTCTAAGCCAGAAATCAGACACTCAGAATTTATGTGTAAAATTAATGTCCATGCTGCAGTCAGATGTGACTGCAATGTGCCTACATGTCCCCAAGTCATCTTGCAGAGATCCTCTTTGGATGCAAGTGGCCATGCTGCAGGATGGTTCTCCTCTGGCTCTCCTGACCAGCTGGGTGCTGGTCACCTTTGACACCTTAACAATGGCACTGCTGGCACTGTACTGTACCTAAACCCTACACTCTCCTGAGAAGCATTGTAATTAGTGCAGGATCCCTCCTGTGCTAATGGCCCTTGCATGACTAATACAGCCATCCCATTTTCAGTTCAAAGCTTGCTTCTTACAGCCAGAGGAGACCAGTGAGTCCCAACATTTCCATCTTTACCTGCCCTAAATGCCTGCTCAGTGCCACTGGCAGGTTTTGCACACTCCGTGTTGAACTCTGTACTGCCAGCAGCTGCACAGGAACCAGCCTGAACCAGCTGACATCTCCCCAGGGTACAGCTGCAGGGTGACAGTCACACCTTTGGGTCTCAGTGTCAGCACCCCCTGTGCTGACAGCAGTGAGGAGGTGACATGAGGCAGAGGCCAAGAGAAATACTCCCTCCAAACCAGCTTCTAGAGTGTGTGAACTGGCCTAAAACAGTTTCTTTTCAAGGTGAGAGGTATACAAAATGAATTTTTATGCTGATTCTACAATTCTTCCAGTCTTCCTTAAGGCACAGATTTCTGTTCAAATGGTTTAGTGATACTATCCATCAGAGAGTTCAGCCTTTGCAATATGCTTCACAGTTGTACCTAGCTTTGACTGAGGAACAATATATCATTTTGGTATTGCCTTATACCAAGCTGTTGTCAGCTCTATATTTATCATATTTATCTATTTATTGGGAAAGGATGTATGAAATTTCTAATAATCAATATTATACTGAATGTGGCAAATAGAAACAAAAATAAAGAGGCATTTCAGTGAAAGGAATATCACAGAAATAGCCATCAAGAAGTGCTAAAATTAGCGTCAATCTTAACTCCAGTTAACTTCTAGTTAAGTGACAAATTGTTCACATACTTACTGATATTCCTAAGGTTGGAAGTGTTAACAACACTCAGGGCAGGAAAACTGTCCACCCTTTCTGTAGCCTTCAGGATCAAGGATCTGCATGACAGACTTCTTTTTTTCTTTTTGAAGTTTAAATCCTTAGCATTATATGTATTGTAGTCACTACTGTGCAGATACATCTGACCCAGCTTTAAAATATCCTGTTAAAGGACCTGTACCAGATCAGCTGTGGTACAGAATAGAAATAGCTCTGTGTGCACTGTAATCCATAGGAGAATCAAAGTAAATTAGCAGGAAACCTGGTCTACTGATGTCACACCACATTTTTATCCCTACACTGTTACCACACCACACAGTTTACCCACAACAGGACAGTGGTGGTACTAACACTTTGCTAGAATAAATGTAGTTTTGGTGTTCTGGTGTAGAAACATCAGAGTCAAAAATTGTGAATCTCCTAGAATTACTGAATAGGGTCCTGATTTGAAAAAAAAAAAAAAAAAGTGAGAACACAGCCAAAAGAAAGCATGGGATAAGATATAAGTACTGTGTGGAATCAGATCTACCTTGCTGCAAAGCTATAGGACATCAAGTACACCAGAACTTCAAGCTAAATTATGGTGGTGTTGTACTGTGTTCTTTGTACTTTTACTGTGTTATTTGTACTTTTTCTGTAATGATTTTGTACTTTGGTTCATCCCAGTTCTCCCCTGTTGTGATGGTTCTGCCCATGTTGCCTCCTCCCTTCCCTTTATGTCAATCCTCTGCCTCCACCCCCTGCCTCAGCAATAAATGCTGAGTCATCCCCTTGACCCCTCCCTGGTGTCCTGTCCGTCACTCAGCAGCCCATCCCTTCCCCTAGAAACTTCTACCAAGGGCATCGAGTGATTGGTTCAGGCACCGGGGTCCCTCCCTCACAATATCCTCATTGGTTTCCCCAAAAGCCTATCTTACCCATTTCCACACCCCTGTGATCACCCATTGGTTCTTTGTTCAACCCCTCCCCTGTTCCCTCCTCTCTTGATAAAGTGATGTACTGCCGAGCTCCTTGTCCTTGGACGAAGGTTGCCCTGGGTTTGGGAGCTTTATTTGAATAAACCTGGATTAATACCTTCGCCTGGAGCCCGCTCTCTCTTTCACTCTCGTCGCTCCACTGCCTCACCCCAACAAGGCAAGAGCCTTAGACGCCCTCCTGACTCCCCGGGAGAACGGGAGAGTGTTCTCCTGCTGTCAGCGGTGCCACCACTACCTGGGATTCTCCGACAAGAGATTGGGAGAGGCACGGCGACACAGTGGGTCCTTGGCCAAAGCTCTTTTCTATTCTGATAAACTGGGAAGGGTTAAAGTGAAGAAAAATACTGAGTTGCGTGGCAGCAATGTCCTTTTCTAGTAAAATAGGGGTAAGTTTGGTAGTCCCTTATATAGCAAGCTCCATAGGCTTCCTAGGAACCTGCTTTATAACATGATCAAGTTAAATTTGAGAAAAAATGGAACTATAATTTAGTAGGTAAGAAATGTGTTTCTGTCGTTTGAATCACTAGAAGAAATTTTTTCTAGAAATTTAACAGAGCTTTTACCTGTACTCACAGCTGTGAACAGGGGTATCAATGATCTCCCAGAGACACATGCCAGCAACTCCACAGCCTCTGCTTTTTCACCTTGTTTTTCTTTGGGTCAATATCTTGTAGAGGAGAATGGACAAGTGTGTGTTCACATGGTGGAAATAGCATGGAGTAAATCCACACTCAGAAGAGTAATTTCTTCTGGGGAAACAAGTCTTCACAGCTCAAAATTCAGCTTTCTCTGTAAAATAACCAATATTTGTGCTTAAAAAAAGAGGTGAATCAGTCCACCTCATTACTAAACAGATGAAAAATATCACAGTTGTTTTTATATTGTTATTGCATATGGTAAATAACTGTTAATCTTATCCTATAAACATAATAAATAAATCTGTAAATTGTTCCAATTTACACAAATGCATGAAAAAAATTGAAAAAAAAAATAAGAACTGTGATCCTTATTGAATAAATGCTTCATTCTAAACACACTCTTCCAGAAAGACCTTTTTATTTTAACATTCTGAAGTTCTTGTCTCCATTTTCCTGTCCTTAGCAGCAAGGTGCATTCACCTAATACTGTTTTGTAATGAAGAATTCTTCTCTGCCAACATGAATAAGAAAATCTAATTTCACTTTCTTCCAATAGAGCAACGTATTCTGAGAGTTGAGGTTTGAGGTAATCTCAAATGGAATGCTCCTCTACCATTCAGATTACTTCTCTTGCAAAATCCTTTCAAGATGTGTTTCTGATGATGAAAGAGGAAGGTAACTAATAAATCTGATATTCTCTCAAACAAAAAACAATAAATTCCCTGAATTTTAGTGTTGTTTCAAATGGCCTGAAATCTTCACAATATAGTTTCGTTTAGTATGGTTACTTGGGGGAGAAACTCTGAATACATGCAGGAGGCTATTCTCTGTTCTCAGATGGGAGTATGGGATGTTGGGAGTATTCACAGATACTCAGGTGTAGAGTTTCCTGAGGAGATGAAGAATGTGTGCCCTCTTCTGTGTCCTGAATTTCCTGTATTTCAACATCCATCTTCCAATCATGTACCTAAACCTCATGCTTTAGAGCATTTGGGATCCTTTAAAATATTTGGACATCTTTGCTCCAGTTTGCATAAAACATAAATCATTCTCAGTAAAGAAGTGAGGTTGAAGAGCTTTGCGGTTGGAATTGTCACCAAAGGGGGATGAGAACTTCCTGCCAGGCTGTCTTTCCCAAACAGCCTGACCTGCAGTGTCATGGTGCTTCTGGTAACAAATATATGACTACGTCTCACTGAATGGAACAGTTGCACCAGCAGTATCTGCCTCAACTCCAGGATATTTAGCTTGAAAAAAACATAGGACTGTCTTTTCTCTTGGCAGGGTGTACCCATCAGGGATGGGAGGTAACAAGATAGCAGATTCTGGTTTTCTTGAGTAAGTGGTCTCATGGTTCGGCACTAAGATAGCAGGGAAACATCTCATGGGTTTTATACTAGTCCCATCATTTTATTTAACTCTAAATTCTGAAGAAGGAACAGTTCTGCCATGTTGAAATCTATGACTTTGCTTGCTGTGGTGCAAAGCAAGTTAAACATATCTTAAAAGCATTTTCATCTAGACCAATTTAGGCTGCTGAACTACAGAATTAATTATTCACACAACCCTATTAAACAGGCAAATCTAAACAACTAAATTACCTGATCTTTATTATTTATCCAAATTTTAAAATATTTTGTTCCAGCATATGTTCTTTTCCTTTATTTATGTGTTTTCTTTGTATCTTCTTTAAATTTCCATTCATCTGTTTCTCCAATCACACTTATTCATACACTCTTTTTTATACTTCTTAATACAACAGTAGCGTGTAACACATTTCTACATTCTATTGCACTTAAACTCAATTTTGTCCCACCACTAGTTGTGCTCTCTTCCTTGATTTTGCTGACTTAATTTCTAAGTGTCACAGTGTCACAGTTCTTTGGTACGGATAAATGTGAGTTATTCTGTGAAGAATCAGGCTCTATGCAAGGGCAAGTCCTGCAAAGCTAAAGCTGTAGCTAGCATGATCTATTTCAGAAGAGTGGAATAGGACATTTCAAGAATCTGATTAGCATATAAATGGAGGCTAGTGATACTGTCCGAGGTGAAAAGCTGGGTCCATGAAGAAAATACCAAAATTAATTACTGTACATCCCTATGGAACCTTCACAGAGAGGTGAGTAGTTTCCTTGATTTTTTTGTTTAACATAGGTGTTAATCAGGATTACTGTTACTCTTCAAATACTGCTGCATCCTGCATATCCTTTGACATTACAAAACAGTTTTCAAGTACCAAAGCTAAAACACAAACCCAATGTGGACAGATAAGCAGGAGACAGTCAGATGCCACCCATGTTTCTCCTTCATTTCTCCACTGCTTTAGTTCTTGTTAATATGTTTACTGTATATGTACCATATTGACAGCCATGAGAATGAAAGCCTCTTAATCTTCAAAAAGAGGACTGGATCTTATGCTACACACTCCTTGGGATGAAATTCCAGCTGGTTAACAGCCAGCAGATATTTAGTCTGAAGGACCACTTCCAAGAGAAACAACAGTGTGAGATTCCCGTGCAGAAGTCCTTCAGTCTCACTTTTGTGCCTCAGAGAGACAGGAATAGCCTATCCATGCACTAGTTAGCACTATGCATTTTTTTTTAAATTTTTTTTTTACTTTCTTATGCTTTCTCTTTTTCCTTTTCCCCTGCTCACCCCCCACCAATATAGACTGAGTTGAAACTGGAGCTCAGCTTAGAAAACTTGGGTCTTGGCATCTCCCTGATGCACTTGAATGCACTCCAAGCACAGCTCTTCGTATCTTGGTTTTCCTTCTAAATTAAGATATGGTTTCATAACAGTGAAATGGCTGTTTTCAGGCACACCATGTACTATCTCGTACTATGCAGAATGAAGCTCAGCTGGCCATTTCAGCACCTTTGCATTTCCACAGAAGTGCAGAGATACAATATTGTTAATAATTGGAGTCCATAAGTAACTTGGGAAAGCATCAGAAAGGAATTTATGTTGCACAGCACAGAAAGGAAGGGTAACATTTTAAAGAGCAGGATCAGCAAAGCAAATTAAGTTACAGATCCTATCTCAAGTGATTCTGTATGCAGGTAAGTTGTTAGATCTGTATATTTATCCTAGTTAAATATTTTTGTAACCCCTTGGTCAGCTGAGTACCCTGCAGGAGGAATTGAAAGCAAGAAGGAAGAGCAGCTATCCTTACTCCTTGGAGAGCTCTCTAACTCAATTCTCCTACAGTGACATGTAAACAGTATGCACTTCTGCATGTTTTCTTAGCAAACCTAGAGACTACCACAAAATGACTAAAGAGGCAATGTTCTAACGGCAATGTGACCTCCAGAAAGGGCCTTCTATCACCTGGGACCTTTTTTTCTCATCAATATAATGAGATATTTACACTGTGACACTATAGCTCTTTCTTCACTTTTCAAGTTCCTCTCATTAATATCCACAGAAAAAGTCTCAGTTTCTTTCAGTGGGTGTTGACATTTCTATTTCCAGAGGCAACAACTCTGTGATCTGCTCAGTCACATATCAACCTAAATTCTGCATTCAGTGAGACTAGGGTGAAAGCTGTAGCTGTGGGCTGAGTAAATAACTGAGCAGCATGTGTATATTTTCTACATATTTCAGCCTTGAATGACCTCCTGATTACCCCTCTGAAGGCAGAATACACCAGACTGGGCCAAAGCCCAACCCAAAAGTCCCAGTGTAATCTGGAAATCCTTAGGTGTCCCTACCTTGGCTTGTTAACATTACAGAACTGACTTAACCAAAAGAGGGCTCCTTCATAATAACTAGTCTTGTGAGCGCCAGGTTTCATCTGATTTGGTTTCATCATTAGTCAGAGAAACCTGCTCATTGCTCATTTTTGGCAGTCTTAACCTCCAACACAGAGAAAGAACTAAGTCTTTTATTTTCTTTTTTCTCCTTCCAAAATTAAGAAGCTTGGAGCTGTTACTGTTAAAATTTTACATTTCCTCTTTTGGGATTTTTTTTCTAATGTAATAGAATAACACATGAATTTATATAAACATGTATGCATGTGTCTTCTGGAATAAAATAATGCTCAAAAGACTTTTTTAGTTAGCTAGGTGGTACTCAAACAAAAACAAACAAAAAAAAAACCTAAGGCAGGCTTGTCTTTGTATTTATGAAGCAAGATAATTTTACTGAAATCTCAAGCTATTATATTGCCTGCCTTATCTTCTTCCAATATGGAAAATGGATTGACTCTGACTGAGTGTTACTGAGGACAAGGATGTAAGTTAGTGGATACAGTTTACAAGCTCTGATGGATGTTGCAATACATATTTTTCTTACTAAAACTCAGCTAGAAGTAAAGTCTCCAGCTTTAGTATACCATAATGGTAGTTCATGAGTAACCTGTTTTCTCACATTAATTTTAAGTTGGCAGGCTTCCATTATATAATGTTGACTTTGGAATGAACTCCTTCAAAGCTCTCTTGAAGGCATTAACTTTCAATTTCAAAGCTGCTGTAGAGGAACAGAGATATTGGATCTCCTTGGAATAGTTATGCTGTGAGGGCAATGCTGTTATTGCTCCTGGGTTAGAAACTATGCTGAGAAGGCTCACAGCCTGTTGGGAACATCTTGCATTTGGACTGAGCTGTCAGCACTCTCTACTCCAAAACTGCTGTAGAAAATGAATAGAGTACCAACCATCTTCATCACTGATAATCTCTCCACAGTACTGAAGTATGGGAGGGAAAAAAACTGTGAAAGGGTTCACTACAAATAAATCAGTAATTAGAAGCAGAAATGTGAAGTTTTTTGCTTTATAAATTTACACAATAAAGTGATGAAATGGCTATCTTAATTTTTAACCATTTTAGGAAACCTTGATATAACTGCTAAAGGGAGATCCCATCTTGAGGCTCATAAACTGGTTTTGTGAACATTTTACAAGGCATATTTGGGGTTTTGCAAACTGAAGACTGCAGGCAGCATAAGTGACAGCACTCAGAACACTTGGGTTCAGTGGTGGCCTTGCTGCAATTCCTAGACACTGCAATATCTCCTCAAAACTCCCCGTGCTGCACCAGCATTGGGAGACAAGATTGTGCAGATTGTGCAGAGTTCCTGAGGGTGATGTTTACTGAACTGGTTGTAGACTAAGAGGTAGTAAGACCACACCACTTTCACTTAACAAACTGCTAATTGGACCTCCTGAGGAAGAGTTTCTTGGCTTGGGGTCAGCCCTGAGCTGCACACCTCCATTGCTGGGGCAGGCCTGAGCTACCAATATTCATGTATGGCACAGCACTCTGCACCTTATCAGTTTGGGTCTTGCTTGAAGGTTTCTTCTTCATGCTTCATGACATGAAGTGAATATGTTCTGAGAGCTCTCTGATTTAAAGGGAGCTTGATAATGCTCAACCCACCACAGCCCTTTAGATGTCTTTGTGTCAAACAAATATTTACATCCATAACCTGTTAAATGACTCTTAAAACATCATTGTTAGTATTCTAAAAATTCAACTTTCCAAATTTATGTAACAAGCTTTTTTCTTCCCCATTAAAAGAAATATCATAAGAGGTTTCCCATGCAATCCCAAGTGACTGGCTAGTGGTAGAAGCAATACAGTATAACATCCAACAGGACATTGTAAATCTCAGGGCTTAAAGTCAGTAATGCTGGGTACTAAAGTCCTTCCTTACTTTTTTCCCTATGTAGCCACACTCAAGTTTGCAGCACAGTCAGCCTTCAAAAAGTTGTTAGATCTGGGAAGCCCTCCTAAAAGTTATTCTCTTCTGTGCTATTGAACCACCTCAGAAATAAATACTTTAACAATATAATATGGTGCTTCAAGGCATTACTAATGCTGTAGAACTCTAGAGATATTCTTTGCCAAGTGGCTTTGTCAGAGACTGAGGCTTTCCGTCACAAATGCAAAAACTAAGAACAGGCCTTCTGTAGCTTGCCATAAGACAAGTATCTACTGTCTGCAGGAAACTGAATGTGTGGCTTAAAGACAGGGGAGAAAGGATGATGAAGAGGGAGACAAGGGATAGTTTCTTGCAGAGGAAAAAATGCTATATAAATAAATAATGTAATAAACGGGAACACAGAAAGAAAGAATAAAGAACAATGAAGTAGGGCACAGATAAAAAAAAACCCTAACATATATTTTAGACACAATCTTTCAGGAGAGAGAATACAAATGTGCCAAAATTAATATACTGCAGCTGAATGCCAGACTTATTCTGCCCATTCATCACTACATATTATTTCATATCCTGTTGATAAAAAATGATGCTTTTGTGGGTTCAATGATACTCCTGGAGGAAAGTTGCACTGGGGACAGAGAAATCTGAATAAGCAAAACATTGGAGATGTTTTGAAACAATGAAACATTTGAAAAGCACATCTCTCATGCTTTGGGAGGAACACAACAAACTGCTGGGGAAACCACTGTCAAAAACATTTGCTAATGACAGTCTCCAAAGGCTTTCTGGACAAGATGACCCTTTGTGCAGGAAAAGATGGGACTGCAAACCCCACCTTGCCCTGCTCAATCCTGCTGTGTTGGAATTTGGTTGTGGAAACACTGCATTCTGGCTCTCCCTCCTTCCCCTTTAGATCTCACTGCTCCCTGACTTCTTTTACAGCTGCTATTGTGATTGATGGCTAACTCACTTCAATTAAAATGAGCTTTCTTAAATGGTTTGCAATAACACATGTAGCATAATTCCTGTCTTTGTCTGTTTCTCTCTAACATAGGTTAGAAGCAATCAGGCAGATGCACCAGATGGCAAACCTAGAAAGAAAATTACACTGGAAGGGGTTAGACCAGAAAGAGACAAAGACCAGGAGCCAGCTCTCAGGGGAAGCACAGTGTCTTAGACTACATGAACCCAGAAATTTCCCACCCAGCCAGTCCTTCTAGTCCAGCTAGTTCATTCTTGAGTGTCCATCACAGATAACTGTCCTTCAGCTGCACTGTACAACACCTGATTTGTATCATGTCTTAATAGCTCAGCAATGGGAGCCAACTCAAGATTAAACCAAGATATTTTCCATTTGTTTCCAGTCTCTTATCCCGCCGTTATCACCAAAGAGGATATTGTGTAACCAGCAGTTAATTTTGTTGTTAAGAGGCAATTGCAGAAAATAATCTGTAGATGAGAGTGCCAATCTGAGAAGAAAACTTTTTGATACACCAGGACTGGATTTCAAGATGGAGGATCTCTAGACTTTAAACGACCTATAAAAACAGAACTTTTGGAAGGCAAGATTGAAGGTATTGTCAGTAAAGCGGTTTTCTATCAGAATTACTCATAACTGTCACACAGTTACAAGCTTTGTTTGAACAAATGTTCAAACCAAGAAAGGAGTAAAAATCCAGTGAAAGACTTTCTGATTGTCTACTTTGCTGTGAGGCAGTCTAAATCTGAGGCAGGCTGTATCTGCAGCAAGCAAATTGGATTTTTGTTCTTGTGGAGAACTTTGTGTATGGGTGCAACACATGGAGGCTGTGTGTGTCCCAGTCAAAATAAAACCAAATTTCAGAATATTGTTCATACACAATGAAATATTTTTTTTCTCAGAATTCCTTTGGTGTGCAAACTCAGAAGCCAAGATCCAGTCACTGAGATGCCAAGACCCAAAGAGTCCTGTGTGATCAGACTAGGACCTTGGCAGGATAATGTGAACCTTTTATGAAACACATGTGGTGGTGTCAGAAATTGGTAATGGCTACTCTGAGCACATCCTATATTCTCATCTCCTTAGAACTCATTGCCAGGGTGGAGATGCTGCACCTCTCTGCTGTCCATGTATATAAACACATTTGTAATATCCTACCAAAAGATTTTGCCTTAATTTTGCATTGCAAAAGTTCTGACTTGCTGTTAGGACATACTCTGGCATTAATTATACTTTCCCTGTATATAAATTATCACACACTCCTAGGAAGAAAAGAATACTATAAAGACCCCAGACCAAAGTTCTGTCCTGAAAATATAACATTTTAAATAACATAGTGATATGATTTTAATATTTTGTGGGGCAATGAATATTTGACAGTAAAAAAGAAATGTTGAAAGCTCCTTCCTCTTATAATGATAAGCCATCTCCTTCAGAATTAATAGCAGTGTTTTTCTGATGGTGTTGAATCTACCCTATATAAGCTACACTACAATTTGGAAAAGACTAAAGAAGCTGAAGATGTTTTTAACCATGATTTTGAAGCAAAACAACCTCTAATTAGGTATGTATTATTCTAACACTTGCTCTAACAGTGATGGAATTGTATTTTTACAGTGGCTCAGAACTCCATGCATTCACAAGGGAATTGTGAAAATTAGAGATACAAATTAGTAAAGCCAAGTGAGAACTCAAGGTTCATAATAATTACAAGTCTGTCCATCATGACTTGTAGGTGAACCATTGTGGTCCCAGAGCTGATCACTTGGCCCATACTTTAAAGAAAAATTCCCACCGGTTCTTCTAGTTGTCAGACCCATTCTACTCTGGTACTATTCCTTCTGGTAACTCTTCTGGAGTTCTTACTATGTCACTTAGCATATGTGCATTTTAATGCCACTGAAAGCCAAGGATTCTATATGAATTTGATTTGCATTCAGTTACTTTTTAATGACCTCATTAGCATTCCTTTTTTTATCCTTCAACAGTGACTATTTAAATCAGAATCTTTGTTTTAATGGAGTGCTGTCAAAGAGAGTTAAGGTCTTTGGGTTATCTCTCCAGAAGTACTTTGGAAAACAAGGTCAGTGCTACAGTAGCTAGGTTGCAGAATTCATGGAATCATAGAAGTATTTGGGTTGCAAGGGGACCTTGAAGATCATCTAATTCCACCCTCCCTGCCATGGGCAAGGACACCTTCCACTAGAGCAGGTTTCTCAAAGTCCCATCCAAGCTGGCCTTGAACACTTCCAGGGATGGATCATTTAAAATTTCCCTGGGCAACATGTTCCAGTGTCTCACCACCCTCAAGGTAAAGAATTTTTTCCTAATGTCTAATCTAGACCTACTCTCTTTCAGTTTGAGTCTATTAATGATTGGTTATCTGGACCAATTAGATACTTGTCTGCTCCTTAATCCCCCCAGGTGATAGGTCACCATTATCTACTACTGCTGAAGTAACTCCTTCTGCTACTTCTCCCCTCAAGGGAATAGCCTCTAAAGTACAACAATGGGGCAGTGAAGTCTGCAACTCACAAGTTAGAATCACTTCAGCCTGTCTGTTGGAACAAGAATTAAATCCAGAGCTAAGCAGCTGACCATACTTGTTCAGTGCCAGACTTTCTTCAACAGACACAAACTCTATAAGTCACTATTGTCTCTCTAAGACACCAATCTCTAATCCAAAATGTGGATTCTCAAAACCTTTGCTCATCTTTTACCTGGCTCTATGGACACATGCATGCTTTAGAGAGAAAGAGTTTCCCCTCAGTGAAACCATAGATGTGTGCCTGGGCATGATAATGCTAAGCAGGTAGTTGCCAAAATACAGCAGGATGCATATAGCAGATGTTCTTCTCCAAGCAATCCACAGCTACCAAAATTCCTTGCACTGATCTTGGCAGTACTTTGTACTCTCTCCTCTTTGTCAGTAGTTGCTGCCTAGATATTTATCCAGAAAATGAAAAACCAGAATAAATTCTGTCTGATAGCAGGAATATCTACATATTTCCTTCCAAAGAAAAGATCACCACAAAGCTCACAACCAGTATCTGAGGTCAGGGTCCTGTCATAGGAAAATTCAGTATGGGCTGAGGGAAACAGCAGAGCAACTGGAATTCAAAAATGTACCTTGAATACTAGTAAAGAAACTCAGTTCTATTCTTTTAAGGTTTGTTCAAACCCCTGAATATATCAGGAGAAAGGACTGTAAAAAGTACTTCCCAAATTTACTCAAATGCTTGGCCAAATGCTCATCAAGTTGTGATTTTGGATATTGCCCTTAGTACAGCAGGCAGCATCAAGGTGAGACCAGAAATAGGAGAAAGGAACTTTTTACATCCGTACAAGGTTGTCTTAGGTGCCTGGATAATTATTAATTGCTCTGGTTCACCCAGGCCATTGTGATTTCTGCTTGCCTCAGGAAAAACTGGAGTCTCCTTCAAGCTGTAAAACAAACCAAGCCTCTTTGTTATGTCCTTGCTTGCAGTTATTTTGTAGGACAAAAACTGTGGCACTCCCCACTCTGAGTGCACTGCAGTTTGTTAGCTTGAGGGTTGCAATGTGTCCTGGGTGAAATGTATTAGCTGAAGCTACAGTTCCAAGGAAGACTGCCCTGTTTGCATAAATTTACAGGGTTTTTTTCCTAAATGTGCTGTACAGACAGACTTTGATATTATGACCCGTTTTCAATATTCATCTTCTCTTTTCAAAATGTCAGAGCAGAGGGAGGCTTTCATGGTTAAGATTACAGCTACATTTGGACTGATTTTGGACTGAATTTAAATGAATAATAGAGAGTATGTACCATGTTGTCTGGGAATAATGTTAGAGCTACTGAAAACTGGGGCTTCTGACTCACAAGATTTTTACTGCTATTATTTAAAGACTGAGTTCCAGGGAGACAAAGAACATCTTCCAGCTCAATCTGGGTAACTGCAAAGTCAGGCGTGAAAGAGGCTGAAGCAAAGGCAGCTCAGCTCAGCACAGCTTTAATCTATCTTTTACAACATTCACTAAAGAACTCTCAGTCTATATCACCACATCATTCCTGGATTTTTTGAGAACTACCTGAAACATGCTGGCAGTCTAAAGTACAAGGATCATTGATTTTTGCTAACCTAGCTGAGAGCTTTAGGCTACAGAATTAGACTACTAAATCACAGAGCACTGAGCACTATACCTGCAAGACACTGCACCCCCTTTTATATAAGAATTTTCTAAGTTTTCTGAGTCAGAACCTCCTGTGCAAGGAAACAATTTTTTTGCCTGAAGAAGGGCCATGACAGGGTCCTTTCATGATAGACATAGTACAGATCATTGGTAAGAGAGGCTGATCTAGCAAGTTTATAATAAAAATATGAGATGAAAAATATTGTTTCTTGATTTGTAAAAATATCTGAGATTTTGGAATAAATGTCAAAATAGAGTCTTATTTTGACAATGAATCTGTTTGGTTCATCATATAGCATAATCAACACAACACATAATAGTTTAGGGAATAATATTTTTATTTTGACTTTTAAATGTAAATTATTAATATTTCATTTACTAATATGATGAAGCCCAGGTCCTTTTCCCATAAAGAATATCATCGTTACATCAGAAAATTGATTTCTCAAACTTTTAGCAGTTGTAGTTTCTGAGACAGGACATTTACTAACAATAAAATGCTTTCCAATCACTATGAAATGCTGCAAACTGCCTCTACTTTAAGGCACTGAATACCTATATCTAGTTAAAGAACTATCCCATTGTGGGCTTATCAGACCACTCCTCTCTTACCAAAACCACACATTCTTGAAAGAAGTATCTGTAAACTTTTCCTCAAGACAAGCCCATATACAAAAAAAGAATGAAATTAAGATGTGTATTTTAGAACAATTTGGTAATATTCTAGACCTGACAGCAGAGTGAGGCTGAGACTGCACAGCAGAATTTGGAGTCATTAACATCAGCAATGAAGAACCACTTTGAGAAAGGCATTCTTTTGGTGACCATTTTCATTTAAAAAGCCCAAAACTTGAAAATTAGTTTTATTGACAACAGCTACCCTCTGAATTTATAAAACAGTCTTCCTTGGGTGATCAGCATTTTAATCTTTCCTCAATAAAAATTGCTAAATATCACTGAGTGCTTCAACAGACTGTAGAGTAGCCCTGAGTTTTCGGGAAATTAAATGAAACTGTTAAGCTTTTTGTAGATAACTGTGAGCAAGACTGATATGTCTCAACAACTTTTGATAAGAGTGAGGTACGGCCTTCTCAGCTTGACAAACACTGTTGTACAAAAAGCAGAAGAGAACTACATATTTAGGATAATTGATAAAAGAGACCTCATTGCCACTTATAATCTGTTCCAGTTGCATCTCACATATTCACAGAATATTCTGAGATGAAGGGGACCCACAAGTGTCACTGAGTCCAACTCTTAAGTAACTGGCCCATACAGAGATGGAACCCATGAAGTTGGTGTTATCAGCACCATTATTTGTACCATGCTCTAACCAACTGAGCTGATCTCAGTTCATTAGTAATGGAAAATTAACAGCTCCAAAATGCCCATGAAATTGTATGGTGATCTTGGTTCAGCTGCCAGTGCCAGTGTGGTGGTCAGAGAGCACACCTTGCCTCCAGGCAGGTGGGGCACTGCCTTGGAGAGGCACAGCTCCTCAAGGGAGCGCATCCCAAGGGCTACTTGGCTGAGAAGATAATACATGTGTTATTATATCTCACAGTCTTTGTCAGTTTTTCATTTAATGGTATTTTAGCAATCCTTTGAGAGATGTCATACCAGTTCTCTTTACCAATCCAAGTGATATGCACTTTAAGGAAAGGTTCCTCTCCTTCCAAAACGTGCATTTTGTTTATTGCACTGTGTAACCCCTTGCTCTTTGGGTTTTACTAAATAAATTGTATTCAAAATGTACATTTCCAAATATGACACCAGAATTTAGACAACCATCCCATGCTATTCCTTCTTCACTGTATTTGTAACATTCAGAGGTAATTTCTGTTATAAATCCTTACTTTAAATGTTTTTTTATTTAGTGTCAAAATAAATATTTCTGAAGGGTGTTCAAATTTGAAAAAGTTTCAAGATTATTGTATTTTATTTATGAATCAAAAATTAATGTATTTCCTGAACAACAAATACAGATCTAACTCCAATTCTCTGTGAACAGCTGTAGTGCACTCCATTGCACCTTAATTCGGGAACTGACAAGGAGAATGTCTCTTTACAAAAGAATGGTAATGGATATGTACATGATCAGCTATGTTGTATATTTTAGATATGATTTGACTTGCACATAGATGTACTGGCATCTTCAGTGCAGGAAATTGAAGCCAGCATACATTTGATGAGTTTTGAAGTGTTTCCCTTGTCTAATCTCGAATACTGTCAAAATAGGTAAAGTGATTTTAGATTGGCCTAGATTCTTAGTAAGGTGGTAAATGTTAAATTAAGGGTATTGAGCTGATTTGACTGCAGTCTTTCTACATTAATTTTTTTAAATATTTTAATTAAGCTTTCCCCTTTATTTAGTTTCCACAATTTCCTATGTATGCATAATATAGGGACATACATACAGACACACATTCTTTTCAAGGTATTTTGTTTCAGTTCATCTGAAAGATTTCTAATCAGTTTGAGTTCATTTGAGATAAAATGGCCAAACTGACCTGAAAAAATATTTCCAACCAGCTTTAAAGCTGTGTTTAAACTACACTTCAAACTGAGCTGGTTCACCTTTTCCTTGTAGAGAATTTCCAACTCAAAGCATAAGAAACACCATTTTCCATGTATACAGGGCCCTGGGCACAAATCCTTGAAAATGTTGTCCTTAAAATTTATTCTGAAGTTCATTGTAGCTGCAGCATAATGCATTTACCGACATGCTTTAGTACAATAAATGCCTTTTGGGCCATCTCATTCCATTCCATAATTGTTTTCCGGGGAAACCCTTACCCTCTACTTGATTTATGCAATACAGATGGTTGGTAAAACTTGAATTTTTATTGATGCATAGTAATATCTTTCTCTGCACCCTTAAAGAAAGTGACATAATTCTTTAAGACATAATATTACACTTAGGAATTGCCCTAGAGGGTCATCAATCTTTTGTGAAACTCTTCCAGCACTCTGCTAGTGTTAAATAAACCATGACTAGAATGAAATTCAAAATAGTTTGAGTGATTTCTGCAAAATGTTCTCCATTTCCCAATTATGTAGCACTATATTTCATCCTATCAGTTATTCATTATTCTTTGCTAAAAATGCAGCAATGGCAAGGGATTTTTGTGAGTTTCAGAAGAATTACAGATGACCCACTTCATGAAAACCAGGCATTATTTTATAAAACATGACAAAGCTGATAATTAAGTGATGATGAAGTGGTATTTGTTTATAATATTTGTTTTCTTTATAAGAAACAATATTCAAGCCTGATGGGAAGAGTGTTTGTTCAAAGCCATTTTCTGAAAAGTTGACTGGATCTTCTGAGCTTATGCCTAATTCACACCTCCTCCTGATAGTTCTTAGTTGGTACCAGAGTTTCAAAAGGCAAAACACAAAAGAAATAAGCATAATCTAAATATGTTGGTCTAATATCAAAAAAGGCCATACCCATGCCCATGTTCCTTCTTCACAAATATGTTTGAAATACTTTATTTGCTTCCATGATCATAACCTTGCTCTGTCACCTCCTCGTGCCAACTTTTCCTTTAGCTTTGTCATTTTAGCTCAAATTCTAAATTGGGACTTTTAAATACAGTCAGAGTTCAGCCAACTAAAGTTCATTTTAAAGCATTCTAGGCATTTTTATATAGTGTATAGTTGGGGGTGTTTTGACTTAGATTCAAACCTCAAAGGAACTTCCTTTCAAATCCCACATTCCCAGGAGCTCTGACCCAGGGATAATGATGTTCCACAAGAGCCTGGCTCTTCACTCTGCAGATTGAAGGCATCAGCCTGGACCTTGAAGTGTTCTTTCCCCATACAGAAAGCTGAGTAAAGAAACTGTTTAAGGCTCCAATGTGATGTCTAACATAGAAAATAAAAGCAAGACCCTAAAATAAGTTAATAAGGTGGGTGCATGGGAAGGCAAAGGCTTGGTATATCTTTTTCTTTGTCATTCTCTTTTCTGGCCCCATAGGCAACCTTGTCCCAGTTTAACAGAGAAAAAAAATCATGATGTTGCTCACAGTATGTTACATACCATCCTTATTACCACTGAAAATCAGAGCACACTGACATGGAAGAAGGTTATGATTTGAAATATCTCCATTTTTTCCAGACTTCCCTTAGTAGCTGATCTCTCACTACAGTCTCTTTGATATGAAGAGAGGACAGCTATGAGAGGGGACATTTTCTTCTTCTACAGTAAAAGATGGTGTGATCATTCAGAGATATAATTAGGTGTGCATTGATTTTCATGCTTTCTGAAGGTCTTTAAGCTGTCTTCCTTAACACTAAATATTCAAAATAATGAAAAAAATCTATTTTCCTAAAATATGTATACTAAACAAGACAAAAATTAAGGAAATGTGAAATAACTTAGGGCAGTTTCTTTAATTTATGGAAAGAAAATAACAAAGTTTATCTCCAGTAAAACAAACTATTTATATTCACTTCTTGTATCAATTTATGTCAAATCAATTAAAAGTTTCTCTTGTGTGTTTTAAATAGTGACTTTACATTAACAAGGCAAGACACACAGAAAACATCCTAAACACACTGACCCTTTAGCCTTTATTATCCAAGCTTTGATTCCCAGAATATATCCACAATATATCCACATCATGAAGTGGAAATCAGCTCAACATTTTAGAATAAGCCCCAGAGTATGGTATGGTGGCATGGTGCAGAGTTTGGTCAGGCTGTTCCCTACTGAGTGATTAAGGTGCTCTCAGGACACAACTGACTCTTCTGCCTGTGATTGCATTGAGTGCACCTCCTTTAACTCCCAGCTGAGGCAGCTTTGCACCAACATCCTTGGAAAAAGCACACTCATGCCCTGGGTGGCAGACAGGCAGGAACACAGGAGAATGGCTGTGGCTGGGAAATCATGCCATGAACTCAGGTCTGAGGAGAATCATAGGGAATGAGAGATGATAGCAGACCATAGAGCTGTGGGGAAGAAAAATAAGAGCTTCTTAGAAACAAAAATTTTGAGTGTAACTAGAGATAAATGTGATGTTGACCTGAATACAGCAACTTGTTTTTAACTTTCCAAATGAAGATTCCATAAAAATCAAATAATTCAGGTTGGACAAAACCCAAATTTTAGTGAACTGTATTTCAGTTGAAGATGTTTGACCAGTTCTCACAGTTTATAAAATTTACAGAGACATAAGGAGTGGATTGAAATTCACCATCTGCTACAGTAAATACTTTTATTCTAATGTTTAAAGAAAATGGGGCAGCTGTCATGACATCAGTGTGTCATCATCATGTGTCATCACACGTGATTAAATCAAAAGCCTACAGCACATGTAGAACTGACACTCTACTGCAATCCCAACACATGAGACTTGCGTCTGGGAGTGATAATCTTTATTCATATTGTAACAGGGTAAGGTATGCCAACACTGCAGAAGATAAATTATTTAAAAATATTTTTATGCTAAAATTTCTTTACCAGACAGAGAGAGAGGATTTCCCTCATTAGATGTACAAAAAATGACTAATAATGAATTAACCTGTTATTCACAAGAGAAGAACTACAGGTTCACAGGCATAATTTCTTCTCTCTTAAGAAAATTAAAAAATCATTTGTGATATATTTTTTGAAGCTGAGTTGACTTAAAAAAAATCAGAATTTTCCTTTCATGAATGGACAATGATTTTTAAAAAGTTATTGAGAAATTTTTTGAAAATTGTCTCTTGTGCCTCCAAGTAATTCATCTACTTCACAAAAAAATACCTCTCTTCTCTGAAAGTCATTGCCTAATTAAAACTCATAGTACTGTGTCCTTTCTGGTTATGGCTGACTTTTCCCAAATTGTAAGGAAAAAAGCTGTATCACTATATCTGTAGAGCAGCATTTTTTCCCCTGGAGATTTCCTTTCAAGGAGAAGTCTGAGTAGCTCATCTCACTAGATGAGTGTTCAAAGCCTGTTTGAAATACAGCTTGAACTCAGTGAGGTTTAGTGCAGGTGCTCTTCCTGCTTTATTATGTCCTTGATTATTTTCAGCATCATGGAAATTTTCATATTAGTCTTTCTACAAGAAGGTGAAAAACTGGTTAGACTGGTTCAAAACTGAAAACAGTTTTGACAGAGATGGGCCTGACTTTTCACAGACAAAAGTAAGCTGTTTAAGAACTACACTCAAATTTTCAGGTAGAGACTAATGAGCTCATCACAACTGAAACAGATGGCACAGCCCATTTGCTAGTCTATTAACTTTTATAGAGCACTGAAGAATCATCATGAAATAAAAGTAATCTAGAAAACATGGAAGACTCCTAAACTAGATTTAGGAGGTATTTTTCATTTTAATTTGATTTATAGGGTTTCTTAATTTTGTTACAGAAAGGATAAGATACATAAAGATTTAAATATATATAGATATATATAAAGTGGGCAAGTCAAATAATGTTGTAATGTAGAAAATATTTATAACAGAATATAAACAATCCTGAGCTGTGTGCATTTGAAGTAATTTATGGAAGTTAAATCCTGTGATTAAATGGTACTTTGAGGTAAGTAAATTTCTCCATGAAATCACTTTCAAGTTATTTAAGCTACTTTGTACAAGTATGTAAACTACCTCTATAATTCTTTTAAGAAAGGTTATTCCATTTTTCAATGGAATCAAGGATAAAAGATGGCTGAACTTTCCTTTTAAGTTAAGAAAATTACTGTTTTCTTTTGTATAAAAATATATGACTAAGAAAAACTAGCTCATGAGAACTTCCCCATTGGGTATTTCATGTTAAATGTAATTCAAAGTCTCATTATAAATGTTTGACCCAGGGGCTGCTGCTTCCATTTAGTTGATATTCATTCACTCAAGGAGCCACCTGAAGGACAGTAATTTAAAAGCTGCCAGGGGATGCCTCACTATGTGATCTATTGTAAAATTATTTCTGTTTGGAGACTCATCATTTGTTGCTTTCAACAAGAAGAAAAGTTTGTATGAATCATTGTGTAAATTATCAGTAATTTATAAATGTTAACCATCCAAAATACTTTCATAATTTTTTTCAGTATTCAGTTACTAACATATTTTTTCTTAGATCCAGTTAAACACAACAACTGATCACATTCACTTCTTTTTGAAGGCCGTTAAGTAAAATTGAACCCATTATTAGAGTAAATTAGAATTATTCAGAATTTAAAAGTTGGGACTGGTTGCAAATATATTTCCTACAGATGAAAATACTCCTTAATTAGCTTTTAACCACTTCAAAGGACCAAACTAATATGATCCACATGAAACAAGGGTTAAGAATTATAAATCAAATACAATTTTGTCTTTATCTACTGCTGTGATTTAGGAATGGTAATCCCTAATGTAGTTCTCCCACCAAGACTTCCAACCACACTGCCACTCACTCCCTCTCTCCTTACCCTCTCCTTTCTGCTCTGGCAGGATGGAGTTGAGAATTGGAGGCACAAGAGAGGAAAACCATGGGTTGAGAGAAGAACAATTTACTGGAAATGGCAATGAGATAAGAAAACAATCAGTAGCAGCAACAATATTTGTCCTGGGTTGGTTATATGATGCTTGTATCCCTAATCATTTGTCCTGTTCATGATGGATAATAAGTTTTTCACCTTTAAGATTGGTTCTGAGAGCGAAGAAGTGCAGAGTTTGTTTTCAGGAACTGCACTCACTCCTGCACATTCCTGCTCCTGGACTGTGCTATCTGCAGACAGACAGACNGAGAGGAAAACCATGGGTTGAGAGAAGAACAATTTACTGGAAATGGCAATGAGATAAGAAAACAATCAGTAGCAGCAACAATATTTGTCCTGGGTTGGTTATATGATGCTTGTATCCCTAATCATTTGTCCTGTTCATGATGGATAATAAGTTTTTCACCTTTAAGATTGGTTCTGAGAGCGAAGAAGTGCAGAGTTTGTTTTCAGGAACTGCACTCACTCCTGCACATTCCTGCTCCTGGACTGTGCTATCTGCAGACAGACAGACAGTGGGACAGAGCTCTCCTTTGCTTTTAGTTAGTTTTTAGCTAGCTGAGGCAGAGAAGTTCCCTGGACTGTGGTTTTTCTTTTTCTTGGACCTGTTTAAACCTGTTCTGGACTGATCACCAGAGGAGCACTGGCAGCTCTCACCTGTGGCCACTGGGCCGGGCCTGGGCTGTGCCATTTCCAGTGCCAGAGGGACTGATGAGAGACTGAGAGAGCCAAGCTGCAACCTACAGAGGGGACTTCCTGAGCTTGTCATCTCTTTTAGAACAGCAAGAAGTTTTATTTTTTAATATTATTCATTTTTTTGTACTAGTGAATGCTTTACCTATTAAATAAAGAGTTTTTTCCACTTTTCTCCAAGAAAATCTTTTTACCAAACCAGCAGGAGAGGGGCCACTTGAATTTGTTTTTCTAGAGGAAACCCCTTTAGAGGTTTTTCTCCCAAAATAACCCTAAACCAGAACAATATTAATACCAAGAGTATAAGACAAAGAGATGATTAACACAGAAAACCCACGACAAACACTGACCCCAGCACTGCTTTCTCCTCCTAGAAGGAATGCTCTTCTCCTCAGCAGCAGACCACTCCCCCCACCCCAGCAATGACATGAGGGGATACAGAATCACACCTGGGCCTTAGCCATGGCCCCCTCCCACCTACTGTAAAAAATTAACCCTATCCTGGCCAAAACCCGGACACCTACACATATCTAAAACCTGCAATATATGAACCTACTCAAAAAAACTTATCACATGTGAACATGTGAGAATGCTAAAGTATTTTACCCAATTAGGAATTTTTTTTTTTCCATTTTTCTTTTTTTTTTCTCATAGCCTAGTGGTAATACAATCAGAATTGTAGCACCAAACACCTGATGTTAGTCCTGACTTGAAAACATGCTTAAAAAATAACGTAATAGTGAATAATAATTTTTAAAAAGCCTGGTTTTCTACTAGATCATTTTATATTTTCATCATGCAATAATATCTTCTGAAATTTTCCCCAGCTGGTTACAATCTTACAATTCACCATATTTATTTGATAGCATTTATTATTAATTACTATATGAAACTTTAACTTCAGGGAATAAACATAGGTACCTTTTATGTCCAAGAGGTAAGGCATGAAAATTGAACTTATGAGTTGAATCTCACCTGTATAAAATCAATAAAAATCTGCAAAAATCATAACACTACTCACAGAAACAGAACTCAGTAGATAATTGCTCATTTCTAGGCAGGATGTTTCCTGTCTGGGTCATTTTAAGCAGATACCAATAGTTCCTATCCCATCCTTCTTTACTTGTTTAGAGCAATTTATTGTTACCCATGGTGCCGGTTTTGGCTGGGATAGAGCTCATTTTCTTCATGGTAGCTGGTATGGGGCTGTGTTTTGGATTTGTGATGGAATGAGTGTTTGGAACTCAGGGAAGTTTTAGCTGCTGCTGGGCAGAGTCAAGGACTTTTCTGCTCCTAACCCCACACCACCAATTGGAGGCTGGGGGTGCAAAATGACCTGGTAGAGGTCATAGCCAGAACAGCTGATCCCAAGAGACCACAGACATATTCTGTACCATATGTGCCATGCTCAGCAATAAAACTCTGGGGAAGGTTGACAAAGGAATCACTGCTCAGGGACTGGCTGGGCATCACTTGGTTGGTGGTGAGCAACTCTTTTCATTTGCATCACTTGTCCTTCTTAGCTTTTATTTCTCTCTCTTTGTTATTTCTATTTCATTAGAATTGATATGTATTATTTTTATGTTTTATTTCCGTTATTAAACTGTTCTTTTCTCCACCCACAATTTTTTTTCACTTTTACGTCTCCAATTCTCTCCCCCATCCCACTGGTTTGGAGTGAGTGAGTGAGTGAGTGAGTGAGTGAGTGAGTGACTGCCTGCCACCTATTAAAAAAAAAAAAAACACACAAAAAAAGGTCATACTTAAGGCAGATAATTTCAACATTAGAATGAGAGAATCAGTTCTATTAGCACATACTTTAGGGCATACTGCACTGCAATAAAAGAATGAGAAAAGCAGGAGAGTAAAGGGCTTTTCCCATTCAGCAAAAAGGGAAAGGAAGGAATCTGAATACTGACCTCAGAAAACAAAATAATATTTTCCTTTTTTAAGACAGAAAGTCTGAAGGAAATATGTCAGCAGCTTTGAGTTTATAAACGGGCCAGGAAAATGACCACAAAACAACATGCACATTTCCAAAGAGACCTATCAAGTGCAAAAAGCAATATTGAAGCAGGTGCAGGTCCTGGAAAATCACAAACAAGTTCATGAGATATGATATTACTGACATCATTGGGAAAAAAAACCCAGAGTGAATATAAGGCATCCATTGCAATTGTAAAGAATAGTAAGGACTGAACTTTTAAGAGACAGTTACTTGTCAAAGCACAAACATTGCTTAAAGTGAACCTCAAGTAGTGGATTGAACTGGTTTGCAAACAAGTGGTCAAGTTATATAATATAACAAATATGTGCTGCTTTGATGGAAATATTCAAATACGGGAATGGGGAAATCAAGGTTAAATTTAGTGGGAAAAAAAAAAAAAAACATAGACTTTGCTTGGAAAAAGCTGCCTGAAAGTTGTTTAGAGAAAAGAAAAGTTGAACTAGCTCATCTTATAGTTTGGAAGAAAAATCAATTGAAATAATGGTGGTATATCAGAGAAAGTGTTACCTGTTTTCAGAAATGCTACAAATATTTTCTAAAAAGCATACAAAAATTGCTGTAAAGTGGTCTGCAATGTTACAAAAGTTGAATTGTTGGAAAAGCTTCTAAAAGGTCAAAGTCAGAATATGAAGATAAATCAAGCTTACTTATTCTTGAAGTCGTGTTCCTTAAGCTCAGCTTTCACACCACAGCAAGAGAACCAGTGAGCTACTGCTACTGCAAAAGCAAGGACTAAAGGGCATTTGATCTCATGAAAACCTTTTTAGAATTGCTCAGAGTTTGAAAACAAGGGGTTTAAGGTTATTTTTTCATTCTCTGTCTTTTCACAATCACAAATGAAATTTTTATTGAAGTATTTTCAACAGTACATTTGCTGTCTGGTAGTATTATAATGTGGTACTTTCTTTCAGACCTTCTATGATTTGAAAATCTTAAACACAATTCAGATTCTCCTGTTACTTTAGAATGTAGCCACAATATTACAAGATGTTCACTGGATGACCATCAGAGAGGTGGTCAGCATGCCAATCCGTAAATGGAACAAGAAAATGAGTATTTGAAGTTTGAAACCATTATAATTTATTTATTTATTAAAACTATTATGAACTGCTTGTACCGATAGTTTAAAATTTTTGCAAAATTGCTTTTTCTTGTCTTTACAGTCTAAAAATATATTTGGATTTTTATGTGGTAGTACAAAGTTAATCAAAGTTTGATTTTCACTGACATTCTCATTAAGAGAGAAAGTAATTTTATGCTAAACATTACTTGTGATTGCTATTGATCCTAGTAAGTACCAATAGGTCCTTTTCCAGCACAGAATGCTCCTTTCCTGTCCTTCAAAACAGAATTGCTAACAACTCTTATTTCCCTGTCCTTTCATGTGGAATCAAGATCAGATGTCAATCTCAACAAATAAATAAGCTACTGACAATGTTAACATCACATATCAACATTTTTAAAGAATTAAAGTATTATACCAGATGTGGTTTTTTATTTATAGAATATTAGTCTTACTTTCTACATCAATAACTGTAGAAGAGGAGCAATTTGAAACATTCCCAGTGTTTTCTTTTTTAGTATCTTTTTTACTGTGTAGCTAGACTGGAAATGTACTAAAAACAGTTGGGTGATTTAAATGCTAAGTTTGAAAATTACTTAGCTATTTTGATGGCAAATATAGAATATCAAATGCAAAAGTCATCAATTACCTTTTGAAAATCAAACTCAAAAAATCCTCAGATGTTCACCCTATATAGAATTAATTTTTATTCATTATCTCTAATCTGAATATTCTGAATATTATAATTTTTATATCTATTTACTGCTTAGAAATACAATCTAACTCCATATTCATCTACCCTTCATATTTCTTCAGAACAAATGAATATTATTCTTTTCACTTTTTAGTCAAAAATATTTTTTCCTTGATTACACTTGAAATATGACATGGATATGAAATAATTTAGGTAATTGGCATATAACCATTTCTAAGAGGAAGTGTGGGCTACATGTGGTGTACACTTCACACTTTCTAGTCAGTATATCTTAAATTTAAATTTTTGCTGGCAGTCTCTCACAAACCTATTCAGAAAATTGGAGATTGTTCTGGCTGTTTGAAGTGTGATAAAATGGTGGGTTTCCTCTGAGTTATGTAAAAAAAGATAAATCATATAGTCTTAACAGCAAGGAAAGTCAGTACTTAAATTGCTGCCAAAGTAATTTGGAGTTTAGTGAAGGAACTTGTTGCATCTGATGTGAATCTGTCACTTCTAGAGCTCTGAATATACATGGAATAAATAGCCTTAAGACAAAAATAAGGAGGTTAGAAATCGTGTCCTCCTAAAAACAGACTTGCCTTGTACCTTCTTTATCTGCCTCTGCTCTAGCACATATTTTGGTTCTTTGCACTGTCCTGTCTGACTGTGTTAATCAGCTCCAATCAACCTAAATATTTCTCAGTGACATTATTAGTTCTGTTGTCATTGCCAGTTTGCAAGTGCACCCAGTACTTTTCCTTCATTCTTAGATAACATGTATCAAAAAACAATTCCATTGTTCTAGTTCAATACACTCGACTTTATTGCCTGCTGTTAGAGCTGTGTGGGAAAATTTTATTGAAACAAGCTTTTGGTACAGAAAATTGAGAAGACATCTTCATAGTGAAAATGTTCTTTCAAACCTCAGCCAATTTTGATTTTTGTTTGTTTTGTTTTGTTTTTTTGTTTGCCTTTTTTTGTTGTTGTTGTTTGCTTTTGGTTTGTTTTTTTTTTTTTTTTTTTGTTTTGTTTTTTTTTTTTGTTTTTTTTTGTTTTTTTTTTTTTTTTTTTTTTTTTTTTTTTTTTTTTTTTTTTTTTTTTTTTTTTTTTTTTTTTTTTTGTTTTTTGTTTTTTTGTAATGCAAGTGTTGGCTGTTATCCTTCTTTGCAGAACATGCTGGATATCAAAAATAAAGGCTATAGCAAGCATTGCCCTCTCAGACACGAAACCTTCAGCTCTTTTAGGGTCCTCTCCATAGCCTCACATGACATTTCCCTCTTTCCTCATGACTCCAGCCATTTCTTGTGTCTTATCAAATCATGTATTAAATTGAAACTTTGCAGGACTTGGAATGTTGTGTCAAATTTGCATCTAGGGAGCTTCCCAGTCTGCTGCTGTGCTGCCGAATGCAGCTGCTTAGAGTTCCAGACATTCACTAAGATAGAATTGGGCCTTCCTGGTTATCACAGGAGCTGAATAAAATCCCTGGTAGTTAGTGGAGGTAAGAATGAAATATCTGATTTAAAAAAAAAGCTCAAAAGAATGTGTTTTGGAGGCATACCACATCTGTTTTACAAAATTCTCAAGGGAATGAGATTTAATTGGTAGTTGTTGGAGAAGAATAAAGACAAAAAGATGGAATTACCTTTCCCTGAACAAAAAAATTTTGACATTTGCTTGGTTAAGAAGAGAGAAGTGAGCCACTCTTCCAAGAAAACTATCCATGAGACTAGAATAATAAAAGCATATATTGAAATTAAGAGAAAAGTGTTTATGAGAAGTGTGTATGAGCCACTGTGTTGGAAATATGAGGAAATTACTCAAATCTCAGTACACCCAAATAAGACAAGTGTGCCTCAACTTAATTAAACATCAGTGCTTCAGAGAGATTTTCTGCCCAGTGCTTTTTCATTTGTTTTCAGAGATGAAGCTTAGATTTTGTTCCCATGCTAGGGTAAATCTGGATCTAGTGCAGCTAGATTGATTCATACTTCCATGGCAAAAAGTCCTAGTGAAAGTTCTTGGTGAAAATCCTGACTCTGCCAGAGTATTTTATGTGGTACATATCTCGTTCCTTCTCCTACTTTTTTTTTTCTGAAGGCCTCTCTCCACACAATCAGCTTTTACTTAACATTACAGCAAAATACAACCATGCCCTATATCCCTAATATGTAATAAGAGATGCCACTGTTTGTCTCCATCTTTTCTTAAAAGACTTTCACTTTTCTTTAAAAAACTGGTGTGGAGAAAAAGAAGGGAGACAAACCTGTGTGCTCAGGTTGCCCCTGGGAGCTCAGACATAGACTCCCTCCTTCTTAGGGGGAGAATCCTTAAATCAAAAGCCCTATTCTAGGTTTTTATGTGCTGAAAGCCTTATCTTTTGGCCTACAGCAGGTACAAAATTGGAAAACACTGAAAATGGCTTGCAATTCTTTACTGGTCTGGTCATGTTTCCAGTGATGGAAGACCAGGAGGAGACTGGTGTGAGGGAAGGGCTGTGCAGTGTGTGTCTGCTGGGGGGTCCTTACAGCAGGGCATGGTGTAGTGTGGATTGCTCTCACACTGAGGGTACTGGGTGACATTTAACATGCTTCCAGTGTTCCAGGCACTAATATTAGATCTTCCTTGAATAAAGCACAAACCCCAACATTTTGAAGTTCATTAATTGGAACACTTCCACTGTGTTAATTATCCCACATGAAGCACTCAACACCATGTTTGCAAATTCCAAGCAAAACCCAGGTATGTTCTGCATCCCCTGGAGTTCACAGCAGTTTTTCAACATACACTGAAAATTACTTTGAAACAAAAAAAATTCAAAGACATTTGAGAAAAGTCTGCCTGAGTGCACAAGGAAAATGCAGGGCTTTTGCCCTTTCATATTTTTGTTTGCTTCCAAAGTTTCACAGCCATTAGGAATACTTTGCCCCCTTGAGGCTTTTGCTGGCTCTTGGCAGACTGGTATTTTCCCTACACAGCAGGCACTGACAGTGACAAGTGAGAGCATTGACTCTCTGCTTCTGGCTACCTGCTGCCTCTCTTCTCCTGTTTCTTCAGGAACAGAGGCTGATCTATGAAAATAAAGCAAGAGGAAATGATTCTGCAATTAATATTTTAAGCCCTGTGCCTTTATTTCCATTGCATTTTTAATATTTCCTCTTTTCTTTTTTTTATTTAAGAAGAGTATTTTCAGAAAGTAAGAAGCCATATTACTATTTTTTCTTCACAGCTGGGATAGGTGATTTCTCAAGGGAGTGTGGAAAATTAATTATGAGTGTGCATTTGCTGTGTCTTAAAACTCAAACTTCATCAGCCAAACAAATGCCTCTGCTCAGAATAACAGATTGTTAACTCACAATAATGTGCAGTGTCTTTTTCCTCTACCCAGGGAACAGGCTAGACACAGAAAAAAAAAATAACCACAGAACCAAAACCACCAAAGTTCTGTCCTGGGCTCTCCTGCTCTTTCTGGACTGTGACTGCACTTTGAATTGCTTTGTCCCTGTCTCAGTGCCAGCCATCAGTTTCTTTGAAGCTTTCTGTCTTCTCTCAAGTAATTTTGCCCTTTAATGAGGAAGTTTGCATTAGTACAAGAATTTGTAACCCAACTTTTGTTTGAGTTTTTTTTGGGTGTTTGCTGTTTAGGTTTAATGAGCAGTGCAAACAGCAGCCACCCAGGAGAGTGCTGTAACATCCAGACTAGTTATTCAAGTGATCAGTAAACAAAGAAAGGGAGAGTTACAAGTTCAAACCCAGATCAAGACACCTGTCATAATCTTCATATAAAAAGTAGAACCAATTTTCAGCATGTTTCTTAGAGAAGGTGAAATAACAATGGTAAGGATTTATTAAGGAATATGGGAGAGAGGAGTTTTGGTTCGTTCTTGGATTTAGTTTTTCTTTTTCTTTTTCTTTTTCTTTTTCTTTTTCTTTTTCTTTTTCTTTTTCTTTTTCTTTTTCTTTTTCTTCTTTCTTTTGTTTGTTTGGTTTTGTTCTGTTTTTAATTTTGTCTTTTTTTTTGGTTTTTCCTTGTTATCCTATTAATACTTAAATAAGCAGTAAAACTTTGGGAATATTTTACCAGCCTGTGTGTAAAGAGGTGGCTGACCATCAAGGCCATCAATATGGTATTTCTGAGTCACACAGTAACAACATTTTTGAAATATGGTCAAAGTACTTGGGTTGTCTCATTTATTCAAAATATTAACCACATGAACAGCAATGATCAAATTCAGCTCAGGTGATGCAGGCAAGGCAGGAAATGGTCGTCAGTGAAATTATAATCACAATGCAAGGAAAAATGCATCTAAAAGTAAAGACCAGATCAAACAAATTTTCCCTTATTTTTTTCAATTTTCAGTGACATTTCAGATTGTTTTTGCATGAAATGAACTGAGAGGCTGGGTTACAGGCTGCAGTCAACACTGAAAAACAAGAAAAATCAAGAGAAACAGAGCAGTGGAATATATTTGAAAAGGCAAAAATTTAAAAAATATAAATAGGAAATTAAACAGATATTACAAGATAATATAGAGAGGACATGGCAGGATTGCCATCAGCCTTTCCCTTTAGCATTAAAAAACTGATGCAACAGTTTCCTTAACTGCACGAGAAAGAAAAATCAACTTCAGTTTGAATCCAGTACCATTCCCTAATGCAGTGTTTCAGCAATGTCCCATCCTACTCTGTCTAGCCCTGTTGCTATTTTCTACTTCTATATCACAAACTTTGTGCTATAACAAGAATTCTGCCCCATATAAATTCAATATAATTACTTCCAAATGTTGCTGTGATCATCAGTTTATTCTGCTCTCTCAGAGATAGCATTTTTGCCCCGTCCATGACTCATAATCTTTTTAATATCTGACTAGAGCCTATCCAAATTACCTGCTGTCTCCTCTAATCTCAAAGCTTTTGAGTGATTTTTTTTGTCCCTGGCTCCCTGCATCTTTCATCTCCTTCTCTTGGTCAAGGGATGATATTTTGTGCTTGAGTCCTTCCCTCTTGCAAACTGCTTATCTCCCAGCTCATCCCAGGCTTGTGGTTTCTGACCTCAATAGAAGAAATGACAGTTCTGTCTTTGGTTCAGGAAAGAGCAGCATTTCTTTATTTGACTTTTCTTCCTAAGGGAACAGGGCTTATGTTATTATGTTGTCTGCCTCTGTCAGAGCCATCCTTTCTCCCACCTTTTGAATCAGTAAGCCTATCTCAATCAAATTGCTTGTTTCAATCAAATCTTACGTAGTATGTATGTATTTTTAAAAAACTGAAATTTTCCTAAGTTTCCTGGCAGGGAATTTGGGGAGTTAAAGAAACAGATGCTTAAACTAAAGGAAACCCTTCTGTGTAACTCTGCCTGTTGTTACTGGAGTTTCTACACTGGAGAAGATTTAATAAACAGGAGCTGTAGAGATAGTTGAATTAGAACTGGTGCTTTCTTAAGCTTCCAAAGAGTCCTGACTCAAACCCATGCACCATCGTGTTTCATTATGGTTATCAGGGCTCAAAGAACTTCCTGTCCTTCTTTAATGAAAACAGGAACTTTCCAACATCAGCTCTTCCCTTTGCCCTGAGTATTGTGTGTGGAACTTGGGTAGAGGGTGGGAGTCAGCCCAAATCTCTCTGTGATAATAAACTTAGGGAAAGTGGCCTGCAGTTCCTGAGGATCAGCTCTAGATCTTGGCTATCTATTTGGATAAAAATAACAGTTTCTTGCCAGAAAAATAATTGTGCACATTGGGATTTTTTTTTTTTAACTTATGAAGTACTAGTAGCTCAGCATATCTGTAAGCAAAGCAAATTATAAAGGTTCCCCCTGCAGCATATGTTTCACTTTTCCTTCCAAAAAAGCATAATATGTTTACGAAATTAGGGTACTCCCCCAAAGGGCCTTGAATAATGATAAGATATATGAAATAACTACTGTAGGCTTTGAAATCAATGTTGCAGAAGATAAGGATTTCATTAGGATGTAGCTCAGTCAAACCTGATTAATTTGTGCCTCCTTGTGCCTAAGCCACCAAAACATTTCACTGGCAGGCGCTGCAAATGACAAGCCACTGCTTTGGTAGTCTGGAGGGGATTCTTGTTAATATTTATGAAAACAGTCTGCAAACTGATTCTGTCTAACTAGGTCTGTCTGTACTACCATTATCTTATCACATCCCACAGGGATACAAAACTTCAATACTGAATTAATCGTACTATGACATTTGGAAGAAAGAAAAAGGAGAAACTACTCTGCTAGCTCAAACCACTGGAGACTACAAATTGTATTTATGATTGTTGTTTGAGAAGATGACAAATACATTTTAATAAACATCTATCAATAACCATCAAATCGTTTTCCCCCAATATTTCTCTGTACTTTTTCTCAAACATTTAAAGATGCTTGTCTCACTGTAAACAGAGTTTAGCAAGAAGTTGCATTTACCTGGAGCTGACAAGGTAACTGACTTTGCAGCAGTTTAAGAATATAAACAGTAAAAATGAAAGGGGAGATATGATCAAAGCAGTCTGAAAAATTTGCAGCATTACAGTACCAAATTGACTGTTATTTTACATAAAAAGAATTTCCATTGAAGTTATCATAGAAAATAAGCATATTAATTATGTAATATATATCTGCAAACTGACACAGTGGAAACCATGGCCCCTTTCTGTGCACATGTGTATAAATGTATGTGTATTTTCCAACAAACTGCACACTAACAAATCTGACAGAGGTGAAGATTTTAAAGACATTAATTCCTACCAGCATATTTAAAACAAGAAGTTAAGCAAAGAACTTAGAACTATGTCTAAGTCTATGAACTTCCCTCAAGGGTTGAGTTCATCCCTAACTTGGCACTAGAGAACAAGATGCAAGATCTTATCTAGCTTATCTAGGGCCTGGGAGTAAGAAGGAAGGACCTTAAGCAATTTGGACTTGGGAATCTACTGACAAGCCAGAAGTTCATTATCTGCTCTGTTCCTTGAAGAACAATCATATGCTGGTTTTGTGGAGGACTGCTTGTTTTCAAACCACGGGATTTTGAGTGCCTGTGATTCACAGCAGTTGATGTGAAAACTTGACTCAGTGCAGGAGCCCCAGCATAACTGAGGCTCCAGGAAGTTTGGGCAGAGATGTCCACTGCTTGCAGGTATAACTGAAGTTTGCCTCCTCAAAGTGTAGCCACACTGGAGGAGAATTTCTGAATTTTGAATATGGGTACCTAAAGCCTACACACAGTTAGTTTTAGAAGCTGGTAATTTTATTTTATTTTCATCATTTTATTTGAAGGCAAGATTACCTGAAAATTAATTTACTTCAATAGTTGGCATTCTGGTAACAGTGAAAGATAGATGCACTAACTTCTGAAAAAAGGTTCAGTATAAGGCAAGCCAAGTACAAGTGAGAATGAAAGTAAGAATGTTCTAATGAAGCTGAAACATATGGCAAAGAAATTACTCTACAACCCTTTAGAGCTCAATAGACAATAATACCCTTGTTATGGAGGTTTTAAGTAATTCTGTGCAACTTAATTGCACCCCTGCTCTAAAACGTAAAGATTGGTTTAAAGTAGGCAATAGGGTGGTTACCATTTTCTGCTCACTTCTATTTATTACTTAATGTCTCCAACCCAAGAATAATAAAAAAGGTTTCTTCCAAAAATTTATTCAATCTTTTTTACAATATAATACCAGCTTTATTATGAAACACTTTTCTGTGATGAGATTGGCTTCTTTCCATAGAATCTCCTTTTTTTTTTTTTCCCATTAAAAGGTTTTAGTTGAAAACTTAATTTGTTGACAACAAGTGGAAACTCTCAGATGAAACATTAATGAAAACAGAAATGCATATAATTGTTATATTACTAACTCTGGCCCTATAGAATATCTAATATGTCCTACACTCCTACATCTTTAGATGAAACCTCAGTCCAGTGACACAACTGAACTGTAGAAGAAAGTTTAGTGTTGAATCAAAAGTGATTTTTTACTGTTTTCATTTCCTGCTGTATGTGATAAAATTCCTGTTCTTTTTCTGGCTACTCCTGTGTCAGCATAAATATTATTTTTTAGCCTGACTGTCTTATATTCAAGTTAAATTTTTACAAAAATTAGATGTTTGTAAGGAGGAATACACTGACTTTTTTTCCAAAAAATTTAATAGGAATAATATTCATTCCCTCAACCAGCATCTTAGGATATGACTCAGTATATATAAAGTGTTTGCTTTCTCAATCCAGCCTCTGTATTACCACAACTTTTTATGTGCATAGGCTGATATTACCAAATGAACCTCCATGCCAGGAAAGGAGTTGGAAGTCTGCCTCAGCTAGAAGCCATTTTGCAAAGGTTTAGTTGTTGAAAGCAAGAACTATATTTTTGATTGAAAAGAATCCGTGTAAATTCACATGCTGCCCAGGTTGGAAGGGCCACTGACAGAAACAAGCATCTTCCCATGGATGAAATATTTTAATTGATTTGCACAGACTTCCTAATTTTCACTATCATATGGGCAAGATCAAAATTAGGTTTGTTTTGATCAAACTAGAAGATGATGATGGACTTATTATAAAGCACTTTATATAAAAGTGATAAGAGTGTTAGAACTATCTAGGGAGAAGGAGATGGAAAAGCTTCAAATACTGACTTGTTGTTGGACCATCTTGTATCCATTCCTTATAGGAAATCTCCTTGAGCTTATACTTCCAACAAAATATTAAAACTTTCTTTAACAAGAGCTGACTTCAAGGAACACAGGGGAAATGCATTTGAAAATCTTCAGATGAGAACAGAAACAGATTTTGAAGGGTATATCTATGACTTCTCTTGATATCATGCATCCACTGATAAAAATTCAGGTGGCTTTAAAAGGTCTGACCTTGGTTACTGGAGGCCAGCTACTTAAATTGCAGTTGACCTACTGCTGAGGTCTTCAAAGAAATTGAACCAGGAAACTTTGTTTTTCAGATAGTTTGAACAAAAATGCAGTCAGCTTGAGAAGGAGAAAAGTAATGTTCTTGGACATCAAGGGATCCAGAACAGAGAAGTAACCACAATGCTGCAAAAAGGCCTGCTGCTCGAAGAAGTAATGTAATTCTCATTCAAAATAAAGTTCTAGAAAATGGGGTTTATTAAATAAGAAATTTAATTTCATTTTCAATTGATGGCTAGTCAGAGGTAGGAGCATCTTTAATTTTCAAAGTAAGGTCAAAATATACTTCATTTCTTATCTTTTATACTGTTTCCTTTTAGTATAAAAGCAATTTAAATTCCAGAAAGATTAGGCAAACTGCTTCACATCTTGTCTTCAGTGATCTAAAGCTACATATATTTTTCTTTATCCTTTGGGCCAAATTATAAGTGTTTCTCTGTGTGTGAGTGAAGATATTTTACCACAGCATAGATTAGAAAGGGATGAAGTGCTGACCTGGTGAATCAAAGCCTTGAACATTGCAGTGTCTTCTTCTCACTGTATCCACCATAGTTTTTTCTAACCACAGAGTTACTCAGAGTTACCTCCAGTAAGAATTTCCTGAGTCTACAGGAACTCAAAGAGGCAAGAAGGATTTTACCTGATCATCTGAAACCTAGAGCCAAAGTGCATTTGGTGTTCAAAAGAGGATTTGGAAAAACAGAGGTAGTGTCTTAGTCAAAGGGAGCCTTTTACAATAGCAAAAGGATTGTGAACAAAAGACAGGAAAGGCAGATTGAGCAATGGATCAGGGAAACTGTGTGGGCAGGAAACAGAATAAAGAGTAATTCTAAGTATCCACATACAGGAGCTCTTAGCTGAAATATGTTTGGAGTGCAGTATACTGTTTTGAATACTTAATCATCACCCCTGTTGAAAGGTCTAACAATAAAAATATGCAAAGTCTAGATCAAGGTAGATTAAGTTCATTCATTATTGCAGTCTAAGCTAGTCCATTCATTTCTGTGCTGCAAGACCTTCCAGTTTTTTTCCATGCAAGAAATAAAACAGAGATGACTGTCCCTATAACACTCTACAAGTCTTACCTAGGTTTTTATTTTTGTAGACCTGAGATCAAAAACTTCCTTCTCATGGTGTTACCACCAACAACTTCTTGGAGTACTTTTATTTTTTTTTCAAATCTGGAAAGAGCTTACCAAAGGACCAACAATTTACCCGTAAGTAGTGGATATTTTAAGCTATATTAAAATATTTATCTATTAATAAACTAATGAGTTTACAATTTCCAGTATCTGTTTTTACATGATGTGGAGCAGTTTCCCCCATGCTCATGAAAGCCTCTCCCAGAAGAATAGCACTGGGCTGTGCTTTCACTTTGCAGGGTATGCTGAGATTCCACATGCTCTGCAAGATTCGAGATCTCTAATTCTGCATGTGGTTTCTTCACAGAGCTCTGATCATGGAGTAGATTTCTCCACTGGGATTTGCATACTGCCTGCCAGCAGCTCCACCTCCAGATTTCTGTTTGGTGTCCTGGGTCTGAACAAGTTCGGGTTCGCTGTCACAGCTTGCTGCATTGCCTTCCATCCCCAGGCAAACACCAGAAAAAACGTGGCTTGAGCTTACATCAAAGCACAGCTGAACCTGAGTTTCTCTCCAGATTATTCACAGATTCATACTACTTAGCCACAGCCTGAAATCAGAATTTCTGACAAAATTCAAAGCTAAAAAAAAATAATCATATGGAGTCGTTTTCTACAGAAAACATTAATTTTATCTTTGATAAACATATTATAAATCAATATAATCAGGACTTGGGCAAACTGCACTGAAAACACTACAGCTGAACAAATCATTCCAACATTAACTTTTAATACAAGTACATAAACAGAACCGACTACTCTGGGTCTTGCAAGCTCACCCTTTCCACAGGGATGGTGAAGAATCACAGTTTGTAAAAGTGTCCTGCTGCTGCCGTCTGGCCGCCGGCCGCCCGCTGAGCCGAACGGCACCTCCGGAGCAGCAGCAGCCAGTCAGGGGAGAATCGCCTTCCACAAGTGCTGATTTAGTGCCTTAGGAGACACATTGGCAGGGACATAAGGTAAAACACTCTGGAAAGTACAGTAGAACAAGAGAAGGGAAAAGAGAGGCAAGAAAAGTAGGAGGACAGTAGAGAGGTGGTACACAGGGCAGAGAAAAAACAGAAGAGGGTAAGTGCAACAGGCTAAATTGAAAAGAGCATTTTGGGAGGACTTTAAAATGGTATCAAAATTATTCTAGGATGGAGTAGGGGAAAGCAAAGTCTGAATTTCAATTTGCTTCAGCGTCTCTGACTATAAAATAGTAACACCTATATGCTTTCATGAGGTTTTCCAGGCCATGAAATTTTGTGCCCTATTCAAATAAGTTATTTTGCTTTTAAATAAATATGCTGTTTTACATAAATGGTTTTGACATCACTGATTTGCAGTTCTTTTATGTGTGCTACTCAGGGATAATAGCAGCAAAGTAGTGAGGGTAGACAAAGTCCAACATTTGAAGTGTGGCATCCATATAAATGTCAATTTGGTGAATTAATTCAGTGCTGGCAGTTCTGTGTTCAGGTGGGTTGAATGACTTGCCCCAGGTGATGCAGGTGAAGCTGTACATGCACATAGAGGGCCTCTGACATTGTGGCTATTAGGTTCTCATTGAGTTTAATTCAGGTCACTGGTGAAAGTCATTTAGCATTGTCAACTGCTGAGTGTTGTGAAAAAGCCACCCCACAACGTGACACCATTAGTTATTTCTTCTAAGAGGAAAAGTCTTATTAAAACAGCAGGAATGCTGCAGTGTAATCAGACGTGAAGTGCTCCGTGCCTGCACAGTGTCAGCAGACTCACTTTGTGCTGTGCTAGGCATGGCTCTGCCTTCCTTCCCCATCCCAGTGACATTTCTCTGCATGAAGTCTTGTGTCTAGCTGAGAGATTGTTGACATTAGAACAGTCAGAAAAGTTCAGTTAATACACAGCAGACCACTGTGTGAAGGCTCTCTCTTAAAAGGGAAGAGGCTCCAGTTCCCTGCAGTTGAGCTTGAATATGTGAACTTGAAACTGCTGTGCTCCATCCTCAAAGGTCCAAAAATGTTACTTCCCGGCTTAATTAGCCCTAACTCTCTGAGGACTGTCATAAGAGTTTAAGCAGCAACATTAGCATGAAGATTTTCTACCTGCTATTCCTGCTTTTTTTTTTTTTCCTCTGGCCAAGATCACAATATTTTGCCCTCTTACCTGTGATGTATTAATAGCCAGGATCAGAACTGACATCTCCTTGCCTCAAGCCCCATGTTAGGAATTGCCAGGAACTACATTTCCCTTGAATGTAGCTTTGCTTGCACCAGGGGTAAATCAAACACTAAAGTAAAAGCATTATCAGTGTTTTTGTCAGGCTCTTAGAGAGAAAAATCCTTCTTATGAAAAAGAACAAATTCACGTTTCAGAAAAATTATTTTTGAGTTGCAAAGGCACAGCAACCTAAGAGCTCCATGCTGTTGTGATTAGACTGCTGGTGGTAGAAGAGTTTGTTTACAGCTGGCTCAAGTCTCTCTACATAACACTGCAGATTGCAGCACACTTGCATCAACAGCAGCTACTGAAAAGTGGTGTCCTCAAGTACACCTTTAAATAGATGTTTACTTGGGTTTGTCCCAGTTTATTGTTTGCTATTTTCTAGTTTTTCTAGTGTGGAGTAATTATTTTGGTCTTTGAAAAGTTGGTTCAGCAGTTCTCTGGTGAGCACTTCTAGGTGGGGATACAGATGTCATGTAAGGTGGGAACAGCATTCAAATTTTCCTGATCCCTGGGAAAAAATGTTTTAACCACTAAACTCTTCTCTAAATCATGGAAACTCTGGGCACTGCTATCACAAGCAAACCTGCACATTGATTTGAGGTTTCCTAAAACAGCTGGCTACCTTGAAAATTGGTGTGGTTTTAGGCGTGTACTCCCTTGGAGCACTTTGAATCATCTGACATGAAGACATTTCCTGTTCCCTTGAAGTCCAGAAGACTGTCATGGGTAGGTGCCTGGCTTGCCCTGTATGCAAGAAGGGACTGGAAAGAACTGGAAGGGCTTTTATTCTGCTCTGAAGTCAAATCAAGTTCCTGAATCAAGGATTATCTCACCCTAAATAAGGGTAGATTTGGCTTTTTTGTTACTGTTGTTATTTTCAAAATCATACTTTCTTACAGTTATGTAACAAGTGATGTAGACCAATGTCTCAGAATAAAAACAATGAGCTGGTTATGAAGAACAGTCTAAGCACACCTCTTGTAAGAAATCTGCAGACTAAAGAGAATGTATTAATGGGCAAATGCCTTGAGGAGAGGAAAGTTTAAGACACATCCTCCTCTGGAATCTGACAAAATATCCAGCAACAGGCAACTTCCTTTACAATGTCCAGACTGCACAGCTAGGCATGCTGATGTACCCCCCTCAAGAGAACATTGTGCTATATTGTATAAAAACCACAGAATATTAATGAATGCTATTTTTAGATACAATTTGTGAACTGTGTTAAAATTCATACAATTACATTTCTTTTCGCTAGAAAATGTTTTTCTAAATTTTTGTCCAATAATTACCATTTGTTACTTTCCTCTGTCTCCATATGCCTATGTCTTCACTCACTCATACAATTTCCCCTAACACCAAAGAAATTTCTCCTATGAATTTTAGGAGTTTTTAGCAAAGATTGGTTTCAGTAGATATTTTGTCACATGTGGGTTAAAATCTGCCACAGACACATTTGGCTGTAAAAGAGTAATATGAGATCAGATTATGAGTTTCACATCCTTAATCCCTTAGCTTTTTAGGTTTAAACAACTTAACGACTTAGTTTTCACTGTAATGAAAAATGCTGGGTGTTCTTTGTCACAGTGCTGTGCCTTCTAAGCAATAATTACTATTCCTGATTGTTATTTCAAACATATGCTCTGGGTGCCCAACTTATTGGCAAAACCTATTTAAGTGTGGTGGGCTCATCATCATTGTCACGTTGCAGTATTTGAAATAGTTTCATAAAGAAATATCCATCTGGTCCCTGCTTTATTTTATTCTTTGCTTATTTAGATCATAATTACAGTTGCAGGGTATCAGGGTAACCACATTTCAGTATTGATCCTATGTGTAACATCTGTTGAGAGTGCCTGATCTGAATATGAGTAGGTAGTTTGTTGTATTTCATTCTGAGTTAGAGCATATTATTGTGCAACAATTTCATGTTTCTCAGGTGGCTGGTGTTTTAGCTCTGAAAATGGAACTTTGTCTTGGAAGCAGTAGCTGAAATTATAGTATTATTTTTAGAGTTCTCAAACTTTTACTGACTTTGTGCACTATTATGAAATTACAGTTGATTTTGTTTTCTGTCTTTCCGGACTATTTTATATCCAGATGTTGAACAGTTTCATTATGTGTGTTTGAATGCTTTAGCTATTTTCTGCCCCCAAGGACCTGGGGCAGTACTTTACCATCTTGAAATGATACCAAACTCAGGCCCAGGAGGACTTAGGGGTAAGGCTGTGATCATCTAGTCTGATTTCTGCTTTGCAGTCTGCCTTTACTTACTGCACTAATTAATTCAGTAAAGGGAATTCTGCTCTTCCACATAAGTGGGTAATGCAGTAGTAACTGTACTGTAGCACAGCTGAGTTATCAGCACAGAGAGAGATGAGGGGGAGATTGTTTTACAGAGTTAAATGTTGTTTCTCACAAAATGGTCCTGTCACACAGCTGGTAGGGACTTATCTTAAAACAGCATTTTAATGTCTGGAATCCACAAGCTGGAAAGAGCCTTCATGGAAATCTTTTATTTTAAAGCTTCATTCTTCACAGCATATTCTTCATTGTTCACAGCAAAATATATTATATTTGGGTATATCCACTTTCACAGTGGATAGTGAGAAATTCAAGAAGAGTTACATATGACATTGAAAATGGCCCTATTGAGGGTCAAAAAAGTACAGGAATATTTGTCAGGCCAATATTTCTTCTGTTCATCCTTTACTAAGTTCTCAAACATTATTTTTTGTCCCTTTTTCTTCCTCTGAAAAAAATTACCTCTGAAAAAATTTTAGTTCACAAACAGTATACACATATCACACAGATCTCGCTTATCTGGTATCAGCTCTAGAGATCAGATTAAAAGATCTGAAGGTCACATAGATCAGAACAAAAAGGTCAGCAACACATACGCACACATCTGGTCAAGAATAAGCACATTTTATTACAGACTGTGGCTCTTTTCAAACAACGTCTATTTTCATGATACCTATACTATTAGTCTAATTTAAAACATTCAAACAGACAAAAAAAGACAATTTTCCAAAATATCTCTCTGTTCATCTTTGAACTGGACCTGTTGTGCTGTTTCTTTCATGTCTAACCATATACTCTCATTGTGGCTGCACCACTCCTATTAATAGTTTAGAGAACTACATGTGATAATAAAATGACTGCTGAGCTTACAGCCACAGCTTGTGAATAATGGACTACTTTTTCATAGTCAAACTTTATAGAAAAACTTCCCTGATTTATTAGACATTTATACAACACATTTGGTATCTCTCACATGTTTATTTGGATTTTGCAAGGCATTTGCCTTGCAACTGAGAAATGTAATTAGCACTCAGGAGAAGTGAATGCAGTTCCCAGCTTTCTTTCAGGGAAGGCATTCCTGTGGATGGCAGGGAGAGATGAAGTGCCACATTCATCTCGCTGTGACTTAGCTCTTACTGTTGTTCCATGCACAGATTAATGAGAAATTCAAGACACCTACTCTCCAGGGCTCCCAGACATGCTGTACTGTCAAACAGAGGTAGTTATGACACTTAGGTCAGCTGCTGGCAATAGTTGGCGGCACACAATAGATTCCCTTTCTTAGGAAACTTTTTTTTCTCAGGGTGTGCTGTCTCTCTAGTCCTGAGCCAAGAGATAATGTGCATATACATTGCACATGCATTTTGGGCCTCAGATCCTGGTCACTATTGTGTAGAAATTGGTAGCAACATTTTCTGTGGACTGAGAATTGTTAACTATTTGTTACATAAATAAGGAATATGAGTTTCATTCATATGAGGAAATATGGAAAACATTTTGGCAACACTCTTTCAATTGCTGTTTTTCTCGTTGCAAAAATGTGGCAGTGTTACTTTTGATGGATGTTGTGTTTTGCAGGAATGTGCCCTTTCTTCAAATGATTTTATATTTTTCTGTTCAGAGGTCTTGTTTCTTTCTCTTTTGCTGTCTATTAGAGTAAATACATTCAGTACAAGAAGATAAATGGAACATTGGGAAATGTTATAAGTTCTGGGCAATATTTTGCCATTTCTCGGGGAGGCAAGAGATTGTCTTCTTTAAAAGTATAAAGGAAAGTGATTGATTTGAAAAATGAAACTTCAGTCATCCTTTACTGTTTTAGTTATGCAGCAATCCTAAGTCCTTTATTGGATTAAAAATGGCTAAAAGAATGTTCTCAATATTTGTCACATTTTTTGATATTTGTTGGCTTTTATTTATATTTTAAGTAACATTGAAGCCTGAGAATTGACTGTTCACACTGCTTTTATGCAGTTCAATTTACTCCAAAAGGATTCAAGTAAGGCAGATACAGACAGATCAGCAGAGAAACTGGAGAATCAGCCATGAACTTTTGTGCCCTTTGCTCACCATTAACTTGTCTGTACTTCATCAATGATGGTAAAACTGATATATTTTAACAAATAATTAATTCAGGAGTAACCCAATGTATCTCTAATCAAATCAATGAAATAAAGGGGAAGTAAACCATAAAAAAACATACATCAGACTTCAGTTGTCAATTCATTTTACTACATTTTAACACAAATTTCTGAGGAAAGAGGTGCATAGCACATGGAGCCAGGTGGTTCTCTCTTCCTGATTCTTTTTCTGTATTGACTTTAGTAGAGTGGAGGCAGCATCCATGACTGCTGTGGATGGTTTGGACTGACTCACATATCATATGCATCTTATGTTAGATTTTAAATATATTCAGTTTGATCTATTTAGGGAAGGCGTTTTGAAGGATGTTTCATGTAGTGAATGGTGCATATATTCTTTTTTGATGTATCTTAACCCATAGCTGGTAGCAGGTCAGTTCCCTAAATCATGGAAATTCAGGAATTGTTTCTATGACATCTGTTGTCACTAAGTACCAAAAACTGAAGGAGTGTTTCCTTTGAATTTGGTGAGGGAAAAAAAATTTAAAAAATCAGAAGCATGGGTAATTTAGTCCTGAAGTTCTTCACCCAGGTATCTGTAGAATATGTCAAGGTGACCCACTTTTCACCTACTCACCCATACTCAGGGGACCAGGTATCTCATGGGAGGGGAGTTAGATGGTGATGACTGGAACTAAGTGAGTTGTGACAAAGGAATATGGGTTTGAGAGGACAGTAACTAAGTATACACCATTCAATACTTAATCTAAAACTGGGCTTCCCCATGAATTTGCCTGAATGTCAAATGGTGTGAAAATGCAGAGAGTTGTAAAGAAGGGCTATAAAAATGTTCTGACATAAGAGATTTTCTATTTTCATGGAAGTAGGGACAAATTTCCCAATGAATAAAATACAAGTAAAATACAACTCTGTTACTGAAACTGAACTAAAGTGTGTGTAGAGGAGAAAATTACCTTTTTCCACTCTATCAAATTGTCTAATAATAATAGCAGCCATCTTTTAAATGCTACAAATCAAGCTGTCACTTCATATCATACAATTTGACTGCTACATTTCCGTTTTCTTTAGAAGAGCCTCATGGGATTAGGGTGGGACAAGAACTGTCAATTTATGACAAGAAACATTTCATATTCAAAGTCGCAAAACTTGTTGTAGGTGATGAGATCTGGAAGAAAACCCTCCATAGTGCTCCCCATGAGATTAACAAAGAGTGGAAATTGCTGATATCTCACATATTAAAATTTATATGACAAGGACAGTCCACAGGATTAAAGCAAAACTGGAATCTTCCAATAGTTTTATTAAACTGAAACCAACTTCCCTTTTTTCAGTTATACAGAGGGATTTGAGTATATCTGCTTTTTCTTTTTTAATGTGCATCTACTATCTTTTAAAGAATATCTGGAGAAATAAGATTAACTTTTAAACACTGCACTCCTGGTCTCTCTTTAATATGGCCTTTTCTGCAGAGTTCTAAAGACTGTCAGCTGAAGAGCAAAATTCAGAATCTTAAAATAATTTAGTCTGGATTGAAGCTTTGGAGATCATCTGGTCCAACCTCTGACTTGAAGCAGAGCCAACTTTGAAGTCATATCAATCTTCAGGGAATCCCTGAAGTATTTTCCACAGTATATTCAAAAGTTACTCCCCTTTCCCATTTAAATTCATCTCTAAAAAAAGGCAGCTCCGTTTTGCAGCCTTGGAATTAAAAATCAAAATAGAAGCTAAAATACACGTATTATATCAAATTCCTTCAAGTAGACAATAAAATTCTTGTATCTATGTGTTATTTTCTACACAAATAATTTTGAAATTTACTCACTTGATTGACTATTGAATGCCTTTTGTTGCTAAGGAAAAAAAATTCATGTAGTTGAAGAAAACCAGGAAGGAAAGGATTAGAGTACTTTCAAGCTATTACCATTAAGAGGCCTTGGCCACCATCCTTTGCTGCTTTTTACTGCTGATTATTACTTCTTCCATAAGAAATAGATATTATTATTATAACAGCTCTGTTTGTTAGGGCATTGAGGGAGGAGTATTTGTTTTCCTGAATGTTTTTTTTTCCTGAAGTAGTTACCTTTGTACCACAAGAACAATGAATTTGAAGTTGATTTAAACATATTGCTTGCTGTTTTTTCAAAAACATTATTGACTGAAAATGTCAACGACCATGAGTCCTGCTCTGTATGTATCAAATTTATTTGAATTGTGCATTGCTTTGGAAATATTGATTGCTTTCAAAATTAAACCTTACTGCGCTGTTCAAGCATTCATTGAATCACCTGTAATAAATTTGATTGCAGAACTTGTTTAACTACAGTAGCTGAAAAAAAGAAATCAATGGCATGTGCCAGTTGACCTTTAAGTTAGCAAATGTAATAAAGAAATAGTTTAGCAACTTCAGTCTTGATGCAGTAACTATTCTTGAACACCAAAATGAAAAAAAAATCCACATTTCAGCTGCTGTAAAACAAGAAATTCCTATTCAATTCACTGACTCAGAGCCTGCAGTGTCTGACTTTTTACCCAGACTAAGCATTTTTGATTTTTGTTTAATGGTGTTACTCCTGTTCAAGGAATAACACCATTCTGTTATATGTGTGTACTGTTAAATGTTTAAGGCTTTACAGACTCTCCAGCTAATTGAAATTTTGTGATTTTTTGAGTAGACTTCTGTATCTGGGTCTTTTCTCAGAGCTGAGGTACAAGTAAATACACCTAAGAAATGGATACATAAGGGAGTGTTACAAGATGCCTACTTCAGACAGCTGTGTTAAAAATGAAGTGGAAATGCTGACTGAAAAATTCCACTTCTTCTCGATTGTCTTCTTCAGTGTTGTGTACAAGTAGCCATGAAAACACTTTAAAGCAGTGAAAATTTTGTATTTCTCAACTACAACATCTTGGCAAGCTTATTTTCACCGCGCATTCACTTCACGTTCATCATCAGTCACACAAGTTTCTTCACATACTTAGTGTGCAAGTCTAGATGTTTACAAAAAGGCACAAAAGAAATAATTTTGAGAGAAGAACATGCAGAAGAAAAGGCAAGAGGGTTCCTAACTGTTCCAAGAAGTGAGCTGATTGATGTGTATGATAAATAAAAGGACTTGTTTGTGAAATGAGCAGGTAAACAGTCGGGATCCTTGTCTGCACCTGTCTGCAAATGTCCCAAGAGAGTGTGGATGCTATAAACAGAGAAGGACAAAATGGGATGAGATTTGCTAGAAGAACATTTTGCATTGCTAAGCATACAAAATGTTACTATCTAGCTTTTTTTAAGATAAGAAAATAAGAATATAGAAATAAAGAAAAAGAATATAGAAATAAATATTAAGAAATAATAAGAAAGTTTTTATTTAAAATGGGTAACTTTTTTACAGCAATAAACTAATGTGAGTCTGAGATTCTATGCTGGCTTTCTACAGCCTATGATTTTCTATTAAATTTTCACACAGAAATGAAGTGTAAAACATTAGATTTCATCCAGTGCAGCACAATGATATCAATGTCATGGCTACCAAATTCAGAAGTGGCAGGCTGCATATTGCTCCTGCAATCCAGGATCACTCCTTGCTGAGCTGCCCTGATCCTAACTAACTCAAGGAAATTCTCCTGAAACCCGTGGATCTGCTGCTGTGACAAAGCTGGGTGATGCATGACCAACCCATGTCACTCGTTCTCCAGTGTCAAAGCAGAGAAAATCCTCGAGATCTCAGACTCAGTTCACAAGGGGAACGCACGTGGTTGATAAAAATCCTGACAGAAGCTCAGGCAGGTTTTGCTGGAGCGCTGAAGACACCGAATGCTTCTGCTGCCCTTCTACACCTCTGCAAGTCTCTGCCTCATTTCTACACAGCAAGTAGGGCAGCTCATTTTGCTACCATGGTCTTGATAGGACAAGAATCTGTTAGAGAACCTGTCTTGAACCATCCACCATTGCTGAACACTGCAAAATGCTTCATCTTCTGGCACATATGTCCTCTAGTGAGGAATACAATCTGTATTATTCATGCAACAGAGACCTGTTCATTAAAATGGATTAGCCACTGCTGTGTTATGTTATGATATGTTTTTATGTTGCCAAGCCTCTACATGCCTGTTGAAGCACAGATCTCCATCTGTCCTGACCAAAGCCAGGACAGAAGTAATTTCTCGCAGTAGCTGTGAGGGGGAGGAGCTTGGAGTCATGTGGGTGTGGTCAGTAGGTTATTCTGTACCACCTTATGTCAGCATTTGGGGAACATTTTCTCCTAATCACTATGTCTAAGACAAGGAGTCATGTGGCTTAATTAACAGGAAAGAGGATTTAGGCTAAATATTAAGGAGAAAAGTTAATTTTTAGGATGGAAAAACAATAGGAGACAATCAAGAAATCATTAGACCTGGACAGCAGTTGCATAAGACAACATCTGCATTGCTATTTATGTCCAAATTTTATGGACTGAGAAATATCAAATCAATCCTGATGACCTCTCACCTTTACTTATTAAGTACTGTAATAGCAGTGGCTGTGCAGTCGTTTGTTTGAAATCAGTTGGCAAAGCAGGTGACATGGATTGCAGTGTTGTCCTCTATGACAGCTTATTGGAAATTTAAGCTCTGGGTATGGATGTGATATTTATTTCATCCATTTTAGGTTTTGAAAAGCATTCAGAGACATCCTTTTATATTTATGTATTGCTAAAATATTATTTTGCTTTTTAAAACATACTCAACCTTTATAAACATATTTAGAAACTGGGGAGACAGGGAAGAACATTGCCTGTATTTTTTTTCAAGTCCACTTTAAACTAATCTCAGAAATCCTTAGGCTCTCTCCAGTGCCACAAAACAGCTATAAACTAGCTTAACCAGTCTTTTGAGAATGTTCTTACACAAGGGAATTGTCAAATAGGCAGCAGAGAGCTGACACAGCAACTCTTACAAAAAATGCCTTCCTAAGCTTTCAATGCCTAAGATGTTCTCAGGTCATCTTCCCAGGAGCAGATTTTCAGCTTCTAGGTGTGCTGACATGTAAAATAAACTTAAGCAACATTTGATTTGTTCCAAATGACTGGGAATAAAAAAAAACCCGTATGAGTAGTGAAGCAAAATTGTGATTTTGAGGCACACCAAGCTCGTACAGGAATAAACTAAAAAATACAAGAAACAATAAACATAAAGTGTATATTTATTTCTGAATTTATTTTCACATGTGAAGACCCAAATTATAGATCATAGAATGGTTTGAGTGGGAGGGGACATTAAAGATCATCTAGTTACCACACCTTTGCCATGGACAGGGACACCTTCTACTACACCAAACTTCTCAGAGTCCCATCCTCCCTGGCCTTGAACACTTCCAAGGATGGGGCATCGACACCTTCCCTGGGCAACCTGTTCCAGGGGCTCACCACCCTCGCAGTAAAGACTTTCTTCCCAATATCTAATCTAAACCTACCCTCTTTCATCCTAAAGCATTTCACCCTTACAAAAAGTCCCTCTCCAGCCCTCTTTAGGTACTGAAAAGTTGTTCTAAAGCCTTCCCAGAACCTTCTCAAGGCTGAAGAGCCTCAATTTTCTCAGCCTGTCTTCATCAGAGAGGTGCTACAGCCCTCTGATCATCTTTGTAGCCTTCTGTGGACTCATTCCAACATGTCCATGTCTTTTCTGTGCTGGCAGCCCCAGAGCTGGATGCAGCTCTCCCGGTGGGGTCTCAGGAGAGCAGAGCAGAAAGGCAGAATCATTTCCCTTGCCCTGCTGCTCACACTGCTTTGGATGCAGCCCAGGACACATTTGGTTTTCTGGTTTGTGAGTGCACATTGCTAAACCATATTGATCCTTCTGTCCACAAACACCCTCAAGTCTTTCTCTCCAGGCTGATTTCAATCCATTCTCCACCCAGCCTGCATTTGTGCTTGGGATTGCCCTGACTCAGGTGCAGGACCTCACACTCAGCCTTATTGAACTTCATGAGGTTCACATGGGCCCAACTCTCAAGCCTGTCAAGATCCCTCTGGATGGCATCCCTGCAGTCCAGTGTGTCAATTCCACCACACACATTGGTGTCATTGGCAAACCTGCTAAGGGTGCACTCGATCCCACTGCCCATGTTGCTAACAAAGATAATAAAAAGTGCCAGCCCCAATCCTGACCTCTGAGGAATGCCACTCACCACTGGTCTTCACATGCACACTGAGACATTGATCATAACTCTTTGACTGTGTCCATTCAGCCAGTTCCTTATCCACCAAGTGATCCATCCATCAAACACATCTCTCCAGTTTAGAGACACAGATGTTGTGTGGGACAGTGTCAAATGCTATTTACCGTTCTAGGCTGATGATACCTGTTGATCTTCTCTCACTGCTTTTATTTCACCTGAGAAGGCCTTCAAATTTGTCAGGCATAATTTGCCTTTAGTGAAGCAAAACCTGTAAAAAATTTGCCTGTACTGGATGTTGCCAATCACCTCTCTATTTACAAAGTACCTTTGCAGAGTTTCCAGGAGAATCTGTTCCATGATCTTGGCAGACACTGAGGTGAGACTGACCCGTGTGTAGTTTTGTCTGTCTTCCTTATTCCCCTTTTCAAAAATTGAGGTTATTTTTGTCTTTTTCCAGTCAGTGGGAACTTAAGTGGAATGTCAAATATGATGGATAGTGGCTTAGCCACTTCCACGGCCAGTTCTCTCGGGACCTGTGTATGGGTCTTGTCAGGTCCCACGGACTTGTGTACCTTCAGACTCCTTAAATGGACTCAGACCTGGTTTTCTCAACAGAGAATGGACAGTAACACATGGCACTTGTACAGAGTTGGACACTGTAAATTTGAAGGTGTAATTCCAGCTGTGTGACCAAAATACCAGCTATTTGTGTCTACCTTAAAAACTTTTGTTGTTCTTGTCACTGTTACGAGAATGACCCTTAACATGTCCCATGTCTAATTTGTCAGAGAAAGTGGCTCTTTCCTTGTATTGTTCTAAAATAAAAGCTAATAAACTTACAGGAATGTTAACAAACATAAGAACAATTTTTTTTTTCTCCTGTGGATAGTAGTAGAGGAAAATATAACAATCTGTCCAGGAGAGATCTTGTTGATAAATAGAACTACTACCACTCAGTGATTCCTGTTTTAAGCACATAGTGACTTACTGTGTTTTATTTTTGGAAGCTGCAGTTTCTCGTAAATCTGTACAAATCTGCCCAATATCCTGTTTTCTTCAGTCCACACAATATCAACCCTTTTGGTACAAGAAAAAAAAAAAAATAGCATACAAGTCGTAGGAATTTAACAGTATGTTTGAGCACATAAAGGTGGGAATGTTCTGACAAAGCTCCAACTATCTCTGCAGAATGCAGTGGAAGTAATTAATGAAAATAATCTCAGTATGAAGAAAAAGACTCCACCTCCTCCTTTAAAGCTTCTGATTAATTATTCTCTATTCCCTTTCTATTATTCTACTTTGGTTTTCTAAGACTTGGCTGATAAATTCTTACTACTACTGATTGTTCAAACTATTATGATATGCTTACTTCAGGTACTAAAACATTTGGGTGAACTACAAGATTGCTTCTCCTCACTTCCAATTAATTAACGCTTCATTAATTAATGCTTAATTAATGCTTAATTATAATATTTTGCTGGTTGAATAATTTTTTTTAGCACATATTGCTGGTCAAGCAAGTATGTGGCTCAGCCTTTTTTAGCTGCTCTCTTCCCATTGCTGGAACTGCCTTTCAGAAGAGACAAGGAAAGCAATGCCTAGAAAGTGATTCTTCACCTCAGTATAGAGGCTTTGAACTTAAGCTTCAAAGTCTGTGCTTCCTCTATATAGTAATAATAGCCTTCATTTTTATAGTGCTACTTACCAGCTGCTCTGAAGCATGGTACAACAGAAGACAGTATTATTAAGTCCCAGCAGAAAGATAAAGCATTTGAAGCATTAAAAAAAAAAAAAAAAAAAGAAAAAAAAAAAAGGAATTGACAGACCAAATAGCACTTACTGAGCCTCCCCAGAAGCTTTTTTAGGTAGTGATCCTTATCTTCACTGCTCAACCATACTAATTACTTTGTGAGCTCACTGCTCATTGTTGAGATGCAATCCCCGATCTGTTAAAAACATGAATGAGGACAAAGTATGTGGGTATAAGAAAAGTCAACCTCTGTGTTTGAGTTATTGCTGCAGAAATTATTCTGTACTAGGGTGGATAACGATGTAAAATACTAGTAGAGACAACACATTATTTGCATTTTATTATTTGATTGTAGCAGTGTAGCTGCTGTGATTGTAGCACCTTTAAATCCAATTTCTAAAGAACCTCTTGAGTTGTTCTATAGCTTCTATAGCTTCTACAGACTATGAATATATGACTAGCTATAGCTTCATAGCTTCATTCTTGAGTTCATCTATAGCTTCATAGACTACCTATATACTGCCTATTAAAGGCTTTCTTCATTGATAATTTTTTGTTATGGTAATCAGAACTGAATTATTAATTGGTGTAATAATTTTTGTTTGCTTTCCATCAAATCAAAACTCTTTATCTTAAAAAGAGTCTGGAATACAGCCAGTTGATGAAAATCTAAATCCACTTCTTGGAAATTTCATAAATGGCCAATAATTTCAAAAAGATAAAATTACTGTTTGCTTTGTTTGGCAGTAAATGTTGGCTCACATCAATTGTGGCCCAACTTTCTAGAACCACTGAAAATGTATTTTAAAAGCAGGAATGCAGAGAAGTGATTTTCACCCAACGCTTTGAACTTAAGCCCTGTGATGTGTTATCCCAATTCAAATGGTAATTTTACAATCATTCCAGTTTCAGACTCAGAAATTCTGACTGTTGGAGAACGTGTGAAAACCTGACAATAAAGTGACAAATCAATTTCAAGTGGGAGTGCTAAAGAGTGCAATGTATTAGGGCACAGGACATGACCTGCAAAAGACAGATGGATGAAGGAATGCAAGCTCTGCAGTGATTTCTAAAGTCATCACCAAAAAAAGGGGGCATCTAAAGTCGTCTCTTTTAAAAATTTTTTTTCATTTAATCAATTTATCAATTTATTTACTGATGAAATATCATATGTTATAAAAACAACAAAACTGGAAAAATGTGTTTGCCACAGGTTATGTACCTTTCATTCCATGCTTCTTACAGCTAATAAGCATAGTGCTATACTTATGAAATGTGTACCTCCAGTCCTAATCAGATAGTTTTATACTTAAATTAAATTAGTAATGGAAAACCACAAACTGATATGCATGAGAATAAAAAAAAATGAAATATCCTTTCACCCTTGCTGAGCTTAAACCAAATACACTAAACTTGGAAAAGACCTAAAGGCCACTGCAGTCAGCAGAGACTTACCAGAGGACAAGGCACTGAAAAAAGGACAGACTGCAGCACTGTGGATTTTTCTTTTTATTAGTGGCACAATACCATGTGCTCTCTAAAGCACTAAATCACTAGTTTTTGTATCTGTAATCAGTCTCTGACAAAAGTGGGAGCTAAACATCAATATCCACGTACTTGTGGAAAAAAAGGAATTTACAGTCAATATATATTTCTATATTTGAAAGATAATTTAATACAACATCCTGATTTAATCTGAATAATGACAGCTGAACAATTTCTTTGTTCATGGTCGTATTTTAGACCAGGTCAAATGAATTTCCAAAACAGTTTAAACTAAATAGGAACAAATCACTTCCCTTCCTGCATTAAACTGGTCACACAATGAGGATGGGAATAGCTTATTCAATAATAACTAATCCAAGAACCACTTGAGATATATATATATAGAATAAACCTTGATCTGGTAGCTTTTTTTTCCTACAGTCTGTTCCTGCAAGAGACACGAATCTTGGCAACTTTTAATCTCTTGGAAGAGCTATTGTCATTCCCGTAAGTACTTTTAAATTATTCCCAGTTAACCAAAAACTAAACTATAAATACACAATTAAGGATTAACAACACCATTTATCAGACATGACATACAAGCCTTCCATACTGTTGTGAGAAGTACTAACATTAATGTCTATTTGGAACAAAAAAACTTCTACATATTTTAAGAAGAAATATTTGTGATACAAAACTAATAATTCTTATTAAGACTATAGGTGACACCAGTGCTAGAACTGAGAAGGGTTTGAATGATTTTAGATAAAATAAGATAAAAATGGCTAGTATTCTTTCTTGGGGAAAAAAGGAACACTTTCTCTGAAACACAGCCAACAAACATCCAAATGAGCAGTGTCTTGTCATTTGAAGATAACTGCTGTCAGAATTTTACTGTTTTTTTACTTGATCCAATTAAAATAAATATGCAAAGTTCTGCTGCTATTGTTTTTCAAATGTTAAAAAATAAAAATTAACTGTTTTAATTAGGTTCTACTGCTTTGGTAAATTACTAGATAAGCAACCAGATCTGGTTAGAGAAAAATTGCTTGGGGAGTAAGTTAGGTAATAAATGTACTGCTGTTACATCCTATCTCTAGTAGACCTGCATGACCTTCTGCATAATCTCTCTGGCTGGAATGCACACTAACTTCAGGGAACAGGATGAAGCTTCAAAAATGAGATATCCACATCTAACCACTTAGAAAATCTGTGTCAGTGACTGCTGATGAACTTAAAATCAGGCTACCATTTTAAAACGTTGATAGTCCATGCAGAATTCCTAGGATGCTGAAATAACATCTGTAAATAGATGCTTTCCATGGCCAGTTTTCTTCCCTTCCTAATTTGTTTCTGGAGTGCCATGCCAGTAGAGCCCTGACTGCAAAAACCATTGTGTTGGAAAAGAAAATTTCGGGATGCTGGTCTTGCAAGGACTGGAAATGATACAAACACTGCTGCTATTTCTTGAATGAATCCCTTGGTAACAAACAGCTCTGCCTACAGAATAAGGATCTGCAGTTTTCCCTCTGTCTACCTTGTTGTTAACTTGGTCAGATACAAGCACTCATTTTCATATTGCTGCAGTGATGAAGGAAGAGCTTGTTCAGAGGTCATTCTGTGAGATGAATTTGCACAGTGCATTTCCTCAAGGAGAAAATTAAAAGCACTCTTAGCACATTGTCAGTATTGCTTGAAAAACACAGAATGGATTTTAAATAGTAATTACCACTGAGCCAGGGTTTATGTTTGGCTGAGAAAACTTTTAGGAATGACTGCTGTCTGAAATGTAATTTTTGCAGAAGTTTGTAAAATTATTTATAGCAATAATAACCATAAATTTAGAAGGAATGAAGGAGGTTATACTTCATGCTAGTTCTAGTCTTTTCCAGATAGCATAATCTATAGGAAATAGACATCAGAAGTCCTGTAAAATATGTAATGGAGTCACACACTGGTCTGCTCAGTGTACCTGGTCAAGGATGCTATTATGCCTAAAGAATGTGAAGCAGCTATCCATGAATGCCTCCAAATTCAGGAGGTGCAATACTGGCCACATTAAAGGTAATGGAGTTTTTGTTGCCTTCAGCAGGGTACAGATTTTGTTCCAAGAATAATTCTTTCTTTAGTTTTTAATGAGGACTGCAGTACCTGTATCTGAGTACTTCTTCTCTCTTCTCACTGTTCCCTATATGGACCTGTTACAATTCAACCTTTCTGTAAGGCACATACTGTATGAACCACAGGAATTTATTACAAAAATCAATTCATCTTTTAAAAAATAAAGAAACATTCTTCTTTTTTTTCCATGATGAATCACGGAGCTTTCTGGGTTTTCACTAACTACTACTCTACTGTATTTCCAGATAGCATTGTTTCCTCTTAATATTTATGACCAAACTACCTGTATCAGGTTAAACCTGTAATAGAAAATTATATTAAGTAAAAATACTTATGAAAATCCATACTCTAAACATGATGGCTACCTGCCATAATATTACCTACATCATTCTGCTATGGACTTGGTGTTTAAATCCTCCATAAATCACATCTCTTATCTACTGCTTATTAATAAGGCAGAAAACTAAAGTGAAAAACCAGTGCAAGCAAACTGTCCAGTGACAGACTTTTCTCCTAAAGAGAATCCTGCTTTACTGTAAGCAAAATTAAGCAATGACCCGTGGAAGGATTCCCTTCCCATTCAACATTGGGTATTAAACTGAAGTTCTTCATGCAGGACTGCAGTTTCACTGATACAGTCCTTAGAGCTCTTTAGAACTTGGTATTTATATCAAGTTTAGCCTGTTCAAAAATTTTGTTTAAAATACCAATCTGAAATATGTTGCCTTAGAATTTCCACATTTCATTTTGCAATATAAGAGCTTCACTCGAATATTATGTAATGATCTGTCATACTGGCATCATTTTTACACAAATAATTTTAAAACAGTGAGTAAGCGTTGATCTATCCATTTCCTACTTATGCAAAACAGATACTGGGCTATTTCTGATCCTGGATTACATGAATACATCTGAACACCAGTAAAATTCCAGCTTGACTTCTATCAATATCTGTTTTATTGACACAGGTAATATAATTTTTTTTTGGAAGTGATTATAAAAACAGTGGTATTTATTAGCTTTTCTTAGTTATTTGAACAATAAAATATTTTCCTGTGTATACTACAGTTTAAAGAACATGCTGTTATTGTGTATGTAGCATGAAGTTCAGAAGGGAAAAGATTATATGAAGGACAAAAATAAAACCTTCCCTAGTATTCCTGTCAAAAACTTCATCAGTTCATAGTTTAGATTTCACAGAGTGGTTACTCTCCACCTTCTGTTTATACAGCTAGAATACTTATAGGTAAAGCAAGACATTGGACTATTTTATGCAAGGTATTTTTTAACAAGTCAAACAATGACACATCTGCCTCAAGAATCTCACAATCTTAAGCCTTGACAGCAGGCAATACAATTTTTGTTTTAATGGTCAAAATTTGTATATAACTAGTAGCTCACCACATTATTTGATAGCTATCTCAACTGCAGCTGTAAAAAATGCCAATGCATCATCTTTTAGACTTCCCCAAGTGCATCTCACATTTGTACGATCTAGAAATCAATTAGAAGAAATTAAAATTTGGAGAGAGGAAGCTTAATAAAACTAATCAAAGTCACGTTTTCAGACATCTAGAGGATTCTAGTAGATTTTCATGCAGGCCACAGCAAGTACTCTGTCATTAGGACCACAACACACATGTGCCTAATTCAACACCAAGGAAGAACAAGTCAAAAGGAAAAATACCATAAGAAACCAAAGTATCCAGAAAATAGGCAACCATCAAGCAGTTTGGACTCTCTCAGTTTTGATATAGAAGACTTTCAAATTTTGTCACTTTTGATCTATTGTTCAATTCTCCTATCTATTGATCATGTACAGTTCTCAGACATGAATAGACACAGCTGCCAGCTTGAAGTCAATCTGTCACCACAGCAGAACCCAATGCAAGATTCCCATGAAACAAATCCAATATGTATTTTATGTTAAAATTACAAGCAATTCAAAACTCCTTTTTACACGAGGATGGCAAATTATAAGGATATTTCTTTATAAATACTTAAAATATTTCTCTTTTCAACAGCTTAGAATAATCATTATAGTATCAAAGACAGCAGAGAAAATTAAAATTCTGTCTTCACTTTCCAGTTTTCAGGTATTGAATATTTTAGGAATATCCCAATATTTTAAGTTGTCAGCAAATTCCCTTCAGGTGCATATAAATCTTCATTTCTAAGCTAAAGAAAGGAAGCAGCAGGAATTGCTGGCAAATGATCTGAATAAAGTTTTTGTCTTCTAAACAGATGAAGATGATATACTATGAATCAAGGTATCTTTGAGAAAGTAAAACAGAGAAAGATTCCCAGGGCTAAAACCGTTCTTTGGAAAAACAAGAAAAATACCACTTGTCCTTCCAGGATATAACTAATAAGGACAAAGAACAAAAAACACCCTTAATCACTCCTACCACATTAAAATGCTTTTGGGGAGCTGCTTTGACTTCACACAATGAAAAAAGTATAATCAATGTGTAATTCTTGAGTGTAAGCATTTAAAGGACCACATAACTCACAGTGCACCGTATCTGAGCTTTTCTTCCAACTCTCCTCTCAGGGGAGTGTTAGTTGAAAGACTCACAACAATATATTGTACTAATTGTACTATTACAAATTGCCATATCTTCAACATTGACTCTCTATCAGTTCCCTGCAATGTATAAAAATGAAGCTTAATATCCCAGTACTTAAACCAAGAATCCCCAGCCTTGTCATTATTGTGGGCACAATAGCAAGCCTTCTTGGAATTGGTCATCCAAACCATGGGGAGGCTTGGAATTAATTACATCACCTTGGACAATAATTTGCTCCTTGTGGTGGTAGTTATCTCTTTCCACAGTTGGTTCTCTTTTTTGTTGCTTTGTGATGTCCCATTAATCACAGCTACTTTTAATCTGTGTCATGTGATTCATCATCCTTTATCCCGCAGCTGTTTCCATCCTGGACTCTGATAAACTGCTAATTTAAGTGGGTGATGTCCAACCTTGAATATCACAATGGCTTGTAGCATACCACAGAGAATCAGCTACTACATTCACACAGCCCAAGATTTTTAGTGAGGCTAATTATTCTACAGACCCTGCTCATTTGTTGGGGTGGAGATCATCTGAAATGAGCAGATAGCATTTTTAATGTGAGCTCGACATGACAGGGCATAAAAATATGCAGAGTTTTTCAAATGTGAGAGTATGCTGCTTCTTTTCTTCTCTCTTTTCCTTTCCTGTCTTCAAGTCTTTCAAGTTTCTTCCTAACATGACATGAAGCTGACTATATTTAGGGGTCTGTAGAGAGGTGAGTGGAAAAGAGAAAGGTTTTGCTATTTCAAAACATTTTCCCAGTGTCTTCAGTCATCTTCTCCTATGATAAGTGCAATACAGCAGGGGAGAGAAACATTTGCATAAAAATAAAATGAGACCTAAAGCAGATATAGTATCTAACATCATAATTTAGAGAATAAAGGTATTTTAAATAATAATATCCCTGATTTCTGTTTTAAAAGGGAGGAGTTTTCTATGGTTTTTCAGTTTATGCTTGTGTTAAAAAACAAGTAACAATAGAGTGTTCATTCAGTAGGAACTGATATCTCATTAGTGTGGTGTGTATGAGAGGAGTATATCAAAATGCCAGAAAAAAAGTACTGTTAGGTTTTTTTTTTAAACTCAAGAAGGAGCCTGAGGGCAGGTGTAAGACACTGACTCATTCTTACCACGTGAATATTGTAGCTCATAATGGCTTTGCAATAGGACTGGCTGCACCAGCCTGAACAATGCAATAGATTTCTATGCAGGAAAAAAATGCTTTTCTTCACAATTACTTCAGTCTTCTGCCTGAATCAGAGAGAGGAGCAGGTGAGAGACAGCAGCAGAAAATGTGACACCATTGCTCTGCTGACCACATGCATTCCTGGTAAGGTGTGATTGCCAAACTCTCTGTTGTGTTCCAAATGGCTCCCAGGTAAATCCTCCTCTGAGTTATGCAAAAGAGCGTGGCAGAGGGGTGAAGAGGAGCTGGCAGAAATGTAGAAATTCCTGTTTGTATGAAATACCAGAGCTTGGTGGAGCCCATGGCACATCTCATGGTGGCAGCCCTGTCTGGCTACACCCAATTTCAGACTGGAAGAGATTCAGCTAAGAGTAAGCTGCCGGACTGGTAGCCTCATAGTCTGTGAAGCTTAAATAAATGACACTGCAGAATGTGTTTACACTCTCTGAGTCTAGAAAAGCTCATGCCACTCTCACCCCCTTTTGCTCTACTGCTTCCATCCTATCTTACTATTTTTGCTTCTGCTATATAATGATCTCAGTTTTCACCAAAGATCAGAATTTCAGAATTGAAAACCTGTTTGCTGGTACAAACACTAATAACTTTTGAAGAACAAACAAATGAAAGATACATTTTCTATAAAGAAATCTTATTAAAACTGTTCTTGTCTAAATTAAGTTTAAAGTGTGAGGACAGTATGCTAATTAGGTTTTGATGAGTCTGCTTGATGAGAGATTTCTGGTCCAACTTGGACATCTTAACAGATGCATCAGGCAGAATATCTCTTCTTCAGATTTCTAAAGAATATAAATCAGCATGATAGCTGTTAGAAGTTAACTACAGCTATTTAAAGTTCAGTCAAGGTAAGACTTAGAATTTAGAATGCTGCTTAAAACAAATTTTTGAAAATGTTTGTTTTGTTTGATTTTTACTGGTTCTCAAATGATGCCTTAAATCTCAGCTAAACCAGCATATTTCTAATGATCATCAAAAGATGTACACTCTTGCAGAGGCCAAAATTCCCACCATTTGATAATTCACTCAGGAAACAAGTTAGCAGACCTGTTAGAGTACTTTCTTTTCCCTGTTTGGTGACTACACCACTTATAAAACTTTCATATTAAGACAGCCATGCTTTGCAATGAAGTCTCTTGTTAAGGGCTTCATTACTCATGCTTCAAGAAGGTTTAGCCAGCTATAACTTTAGGAGGAAAAATTAAATTAAGGGATGGGATATCACTTAAAAAGAAAACCAGTTCCTTGCCATTTTATTGCCTGTAGTGAAAAATACTGACTCAAAAATATGATCTTTGTACAGAGCCCACACTCTCTGCACATAATCTGCTATGGTTTTGTCAAAAGCTGTGTCATAACTTCATAAAAGTTTTTTTTTAGTCCTCTGTGAAGAAGGTGTGTTGTTCCACCTATTTGATCAAACCCTGAGGGCAGAGGAACAACACACATTTCTGGGCTTGAAATTTCCCCTTTCTGTTCTCCGATCCAAGCTCAGACTGACAGATCCACAAGAGCTACTAAGACAGTTTCTGTTCCCTGCTAACCTCTTGGCTGAATCACTTCTCCTCACAAGATGTCTTCTTAGAGCACTTTCTCTGCTATCTCACCATATGATATAACAAAGACAGAATATTTTATGCGCTGTGTTTCACAGAACTGATCTCAGGTGATGGCTCTTCAGAGCACCATCATCCGCATTGACATTTTCCTCTGAGACTCAAGAGCTTCTCCAGAGACACCTGGGAGATGCAGAGAAGACTTTGACAAAGGCACTTCAGCCTTCAACATAATCTCTTCCAGATGGAACAACCAGACTATCTTTGCTCTACCACTCCATTTATTTTAGAGGCTGCAGTCCCTCTTTATTTTTTTAAGGTCCTGTAGCTTCCTGCTTTTGTTGGAAATGTTTACTGGGAAAAAAAAATATCGAGTTTCTTGTCATTTGCATGAGCACTTTGACATTGTGTGCAAGCGCATCCTGTGTTTAAGATGCCCGTCCTGGGGTGGCCTCAAATCCTGCTTGAGGACTTATGGGAACAATTTGGAAAGGCTCCTTCATTTATGACAGTGTGCCACAGTTGGCAGTATAACTAAACAGATTTCTGAGAGAGATATTATCAAAGGTTCCTCCTGTAATCAAGTCACTCATATACATTCACTTTTAAAAGGCTTGTGCTGGCTCAGAAATTTTTATTCTAATTCCTCTTGTTCTCAGCCTCCCTGTATTTAAAGAGGATATATTCAGAAGCAAAACATTAAGTTCTTAACTTTCTTTTTACTAGACCTAATAAACAGTACCACCATTATATGAGAACTTTTTCAGTTTAATACTTGTTTGCACAAAAGGCCAAGACCATATGTAGGACACAGATATTACATCAATTATTTATCTGAAAAACTCCATTATACTATTCTCTTATTCTGGTTACACTTATAAAGCAAGGAATCAAAACATATAGAAGGCAGAATTTTGGTTGATATGTTGTAGTAGGTAAGGTCTTATTTTATGTCATATCTTCCACTAGTTAAATAAGATGCCTGACTCTAATTGCAAGTGTAGAGGATTAACCACAGATGCTGAGCATCCTCCTAGGACAGGCACACCCTCCTGCACCTGCAAGTCCTTGTACAATTGATCAAAAGAAACAGGTGCATTTCAAGGCACCCTCCTGCACTCTGGAAATCTGGCAATGCTCCACATTTAACATAAAATTTCTAAATGACTTCTCACTTTTAAAAGCTGTATCATTGGCACATCATAAATGCATGTTGAAAGTCAAGGACTAATGTAATATAAATTGACAACATTCTTCACTGTGATTGATGCTTGTTATTTAGCATAATTTGTTTATTGTTTGGTGTGTGTTTGTTTTTTAGAATGTCTATTTAAGCCAAACCCTTGAGACATCAACAGCAGCAGCCTAATCTCTCCAAGGACATATTTCATGCTATTAAAATCTCACAGAGAATAGCACTATGCAACCAACTAAATCAGATGAGCACTTGAGTTCCCAGAGTGATGAAGGCTATACACAAACCTAAGTAATCAGGAACTGCCCAATTAACATATATTTTCTTTAAAAATATTAAATATATTTTAAAAAAATCTACCTCCAACAAAATCATACTGAAATTATAGTTAATATATTAATATTTTTGAAATTATGTCAAAGGAAATTGCTGGGTTGTAAAACAAATCAATTTATGTGTTTAGGTTTTGATTCCTAGCACTGTTATTTATAATCCAGACTAAGAGGAGAGCACATTTTAAATTGAAAGGAATGTCATGATCCTGCTCTGTTACCATTAAAGTGAGGGGGACAACTCCTTGTGTTCAATCACAAGCCTTAAGTGTTCTGCATAGTCAGACCCAGACTGCTTAGCACTCGGCAGGAGTGAGTCCTTCATTATTGTTTGTCTTTTCTGTTCAAATACTGACACAAAGGAAAGCCAATACATGATTATAAGGTCAATATAAATTTTTTTTAAAAGCCTATAGTTTAGATTACTACACATAGCAATCATACTACTTCGAAGGAGCAACAATTTGGTTACATGAGATCCACTTTTAGTAGTGGGCTATTTAGTATTATATTTATTCTGTCATAGGCTAAGATATTTTCTGCCTCACAGCTGTCTCTCAGTCAATCAGAAAGCAGTTTGTATTTCCATCCTCTGAAAATATTATTTTTTATATTAACAGACACATATACATTATAATTTTCATATGTTGTTCATCTATTGTTCATCAATCCCATGATGCTGACATGTGGAGGTAGGTGGATACTGACTTTAGAATAAAATTTTTGAAAATTTTGTTTCACTTTCCACTTAGTGCAGAGAAAATATATTCTGCCAACTTAGCTGAAAGTTGGCTGCATCCTAAGAACTCACTATGTGCAGCTACTGTGAATGTGGAATATATGAGCTTAGATGCAGATGACATTATACTGTGGTTCCTTTGTCTTGAGATAATCATATACACAACCCAGCTTGTTACTTATTTTTCTTTACATCCGTGGATAATAGATATAGCTGAATTATGCATTTTTTACATACTGCCTGCATAATTGTGTACAATACAAAAACCGATGAATTTACTTAATGTTCCAAGCAATGTCTAATTGCTATTATTTTACAAATTCTATCAATCAAAGAAGAGTCTTGTGACATTGGCAGATATTTTTTTGTAAGGAATGATAGGGAGTGATGAAAAAGAAATTGACAAATTAAGCTGCTTCTGCTGCTCTCCTTCTTTTGGACCTAAATATTTATTAGCTGGCTCCGCAATGGGTGCACGTTGTTATGTGAATATAGAAACTGATCCTCGGAGGTGGTGAATGCTTTAAGAATTAGGACATGGGAAATTAATTATTCACATCTTGAAAGGAACAAAAGATGTTTTCTCAAGTACAGTAAGAAGTGTTAAACAACGAAGATGTCTGCAAAATTCTAAACAGAGGCAGAGCTAATGATCAGTATTGTAAGTCTCAAGTCCTGCCCAAAATGTTTGCAGGACTGAGTTCTATCCAAGTGCCCTGCACTTGATACCAATGCTGCTTGATCTTTGTCAGTAACTAGTGTGAAGTGTGAGGTGGGCCTTGTAACTACAAACAGAGCACTTAGGAAAAACAATGTCATGGATATTTGTTATCTCAGGATGATGACAAATGTTGTACAGTTGTATTTAAACTAAAGGGCAGCTGAGATCCATGAAGTCTCCTAGTGATCCTGATCCTGTATGAGTCCAGATAAGAAACACAGATGGAATACCCCGTATTTCATTTCTGGTCTGCATAAATTTCTTTCCTTCTCAGGCACCTAAGAAGAATACTTAAACACATCCAGGTTTATCAAGCAGATAGGCTGGGATTCCACTACTAGGGGCTAGTGACACAAAGCTATTAATAATGTTGCAGGTGCTGAGCTAATTTTAAGCATGCTTCAGAAATGCCAGCATAAGAGGAAAAATATAGTTCAGGTGATTCTTTTTGCCCTATGTGGGGCAGAGAGGGGGGGAAAAAGGAAAGAAAGAAAAATTTGCCTGATGGCTCTCCTGGAACAAACAGAATGAAAGTTTGGATCAAAGACTCTTAGTCCTTTCCTGACAACAGCTGAAACACCATTGTTTTATAAAAGGTGTCTGTGCAGGTGCTGTTCCTCCTTGCAGCAAATTCCCTCAAGATGTGCATCCCAGTGTGCCAAGCACTGAGAGAGCTATTTTTGGATCCATATCTCAAAGTTCTCCTCTAAAAACTAAAGTTCTATCTGGTCACTCTGCCTTCAGAGAATACCTATTTTTCACTGCCATTTTCTCATCCTGCCATGGTTGGACTTTTGTGAAAAGAAAAAGATTCTGTAGGCAAGGCTATATTCAAAAGAAGAAGAAAGCCCTTTCTATTGCCCAGGCAACTGTCATCTGCATTGTAAGGGTTTTTAATTTCTTGCTTTTACACTCACACTTACAGTACAATCCTCAAAGGTGTTTCATAACAATTATTTTCAGCCATTATATCCAGTGGAAGTTACAAATGGCATAATTACTCATAAGTTTGTCCTTTTGTTTTCAGAGGTGCCTTACACACGTCAGTGCTCAAGAAATAAAAATATAGGAGTAATACAGTATGAAAGTCAAACCCTACACCTGGTCATCCATTACTGATTTTTATATACTTATGCTCATAACAGTGTCTGATTTAAGACATTTTTTTAGAACTGGAATATTTTGATCTCTTTTATTCAATTTGAGAAGAAAAAACCCACCCCCTCAAAATTTCTTCTAGCAGTGAATTGCTTATCTTCTCCTGCCCAATCACAGAATGGCATGGTGATGTTAAAATAGAGACCCACATATTACAATATTATTACTACAATAGTATTATAAAATAATAAAGATATTCACATACAAATCCAGAGATTAATATGTCAGCAGTTGAAGCAAGATCTTGAAGGGTGATTCAGGTCTGCATGAAGCAGCCTATAGTCTCAGCCCAAGCATTTTGGAGCTCAGTAGGACCTGTCACTATAAACTAGAAAGCACCTATGAGGACCATCCTGGAGCTACAGGCTGTGCCAACTGCAATAACCTCTCTCAAGTATTTCATTTCTGTCTGGCCAAATTATACTGTTACCTTTTAAGTCCCTGCACTCATCTTAGCACTTTTGTAGAGACTACTTGTGACACCAGAAACACTCAAAACATCCCAAAGGTCTTTCTTGGGTAAACTATGTGGAAATATATATTCTGAAAAGTCCTAATAATACCTTTGAAAGTGCAATACAGTACAGCCCCTTGTGTTGATAGCCTGTGTACTAACCAGTCCCTAAGTAGTTGTTGACACCACAGAGTTCCAGAAGCTCTGAAGGGAAATTACCAGAACATATCTGCTTCTGCTGGAGTCAGACTTAGCATTTAGAATATTTTCATTTTTGCTTTCCAGCTCATTAGTCTTTCTACATAAGAAAAAATAGTGATATCCAGCCAGGATGAACTCATGAAGGATTTAATTTGTTTCAAGTCTGTTAAAATAAAATCAGGAGAAAAACTGGATGGAAACTCTCAAATATTTATTTATAAATTACTATCTTGGACATAAATATAATTATGATTTTTTCTTTAATTTAGTGATAATTATAGTCTACATTAATTAAATGGCCTTACAAAAGTAGAAACTAAGTGACAATACTTCCAATTTGTTGACCAATTTCTCCAGAAATGTAGGAAAGAGGGAAAACTGGCAAACATCATACCTGAATGAAAGCAAAGGTATTTTACATTAGCAGGCAGTAATTACTCACACTGGAATTTAGGAATACCACCACCCTCTACTATGGGTAAAACATATTCCTTCAGACATTTGGGCTCCCATGCATAGGTAGGATGCTGGTGTCTGTTTAACACAGAAAACTCCAACAGTACAGTGAGAGCACTGTCAATGTAGGGCTTGTGACAAAGGAAGCAGTGATGCCAATGGAATTGTTGATACTACTTTTTGTACTGCAAATTTGTTGCTCTGAACATCATCAGCTAATTTTACACAGCCTCTGTGTAATTTATCTCCCTATAATGCTCCAAGGATTTGTCCTGGGCAATAGGAGGGAAAACTCAACCGAACAATACTCTCTGTTCAGGTGATTACAGCCAGGAGCAGGTGTGTAATCTTCAAAGACATGCTCCTGGCTATGACAAAGATTATTCACTCTGACTTGTGGCTGAAAAACTCTCGATAAAGAACCAAACTCGCAAGTAAAGATGATGTAAAAGTCAGAGGGCTAAAAAACCTGTTCAGTCTTTAACTGGGGAATCACTGTTAACATCTGAAGTGAAATGGTGTGGAAACTTTCTTTCACAATTCAAGAAACTTTAGGATTTGAGGAATCTAAATCATATCGCTTCTACTAAATACAGAAGTAAAATAGCTGTGGAAATGAAAGTGTTGCCTCCTGGGCAGTAGGTGCATGTTCAGCAGCTGAGCTTTTAAGGAAGAAAATATTTTCCAAAATGTACAGTGATAAGTGGTTAAACCCTTGTGGTGGGTGCCTAAGCCCAGATTGCTTGTAGCAGATGATGTCCAGTCAGTCAATTAAGGCTCAGCAGTAGTGTACTGCCTCAACTCTGCTGACCAGACTTCACAGAAAAGCACTTCTAACTGATGTCTTTTAAAAAGCTAATAAGTTCCTCTACTGCCTTTTGGTTTGGTTTGGTTTTTTGGGTTTTGTTTATTTTCTGCACAGTCCAGTCCCATTTATGTGCTCTGATGAAATCTGCAGCCAATGTGTCAAGGTCTGGAAGTAGGACAGACAGACAAGGATGGACATAAGTGAATGGATTGTGACAATGCTTTTTAGGAAGCTAAAAACTGACAAATATGTTCCCATGCAGGGGCCAAGATGAGTCTTTTAGCACCCGAGAGGATGAGAGCCAAATGTTTTCAGGAGTGAGTATTAATATAAAAGAGAATTTCAGAACTGTAACTTTTGGTCAAAAGCTTAGCACATAACTTTTTTTGATCAGAGCACTGTTTTCCAAAGAATCTCTGGTTACTCTAACCTCACACTTGTTTCTAACCTCACATTGTTTAAATGATATAGAGTGGTGTCTGGAATGGACAAAGGTGACATCCAGGTGACACCAGTCGTGTCAGGTGAGATGGAAAAATCCCTCCCTCACTTGGTATACATTGCTGCAGAGACATTATCTATCTGCAGAGAAGAACTGCCCAAAATACAACAAAGACAAATGCAGGTTTCTGCACCTAGGGAAGAATAACCCCAGGCACCAGTCCAAGCTGGAGCTGATCTGCTGGGAAGAAGCTCTGAGGAGAAGGACCTGGGGGTCCTGCTGGACAACAAGCTGTCCATGAGCCAGGAGTGCCCTGGGGGCCAAGAGGGCCAGTGGTACCTGGGGTACATTATGGAGAACATTGCCAGCAGGTTGAGGGATGGGATCCTGCCCCTCTACTCAGCCCTATTGAGGCTACATCTGCAGTGCTGTGTCCAGTTCTGGGCTCCTCAGTACAGGAGAGACATGGAGCTTATGGAGCAGGTCCAGAGGAAGGAAAAAAGATTATTAAGGGACATGAGCATCTCTCTTATGATAAAAAGCTGTGGGAGCTGGGCCTTGAGAAGAGATGACTGAGAGGGGACCTCATCAATGTCTGTCAGAATCTGAAGGGAGGGTGCCAGGAGGATGGAGACATGCTCTGCTCAGGGCTGCCAAGAGGCAATGGGAAGAAACTGATGCACAGCTAAACATGAGGAAAACCTTCTTTACTGTGCAGGTGACTGCATGGAGCAGGTTGCCCAGAGAGGTTGTGGAGTCTCCCTCACTGCAGATACTCAAGAAGTGTCTGGATGCAATCCTGTGCCATGGGATGGCCCTGCTTGAGCCGGGAGGTTGGACCGGGTGACCCACTGTGGTCCCTCCTAACCAACCCATTCTGTGATTCTGTAATTCTTTGATTCTGTAATAGTGTGTGCTTATTTGCAGGTTTTGATTTTGCAGCATTACCACTAATCTGTCAAGTCTCAAAAAAAAAAAAAAAAGAAAAGAAAATAGGGAATCAGTAATCCCCTTTTCTGAAAATAGTGCCAGGATTAGATTAGTTGGAAAGTTGAAGAAAACACTCCAGTATTCACAAACCAAAGATGTTTACACTGCATGTTAGGAAACATGACCAGATTCCACATTGCAGATCCTGTATTAAAAAAGATTTTGTTTTGAGTCCATAAAGAAATTCACTTAGTTTCAGAAAGCATAAAATAGTCAGAATGTTATTCTGTTTTTTTTTCTCAGGAGACTTTTATTCCACTTTTATAGCAAGAAAATGCAGAGAAGTTAGACAGAAGTGACAAAAAAATGCAATGAATGAGATTTAATTTTATGGGAATTTAGGTGTCTAATTCCCACAGGTTTCCTTGAAAACTATCTATTTAATAAATGCATTCAGTTAGTTAAGACCTCTGCATTAATATATTTTCAGACTATGGATCATTAGATCATCTAGTCTGCCTACTTGTATTTTACCAGCTATAAAACTTCATCTAGTAACTCCTCCAGTAAGCCAAAAAGTTTGTGCTTTGTGAATAAATCTTGCGAGAGGGAGAGGTGGAAGGAAATCTTTCCTGGAGCTGAAGACATCCACAGACAGAAGACCTGCAACTTCTCTTGGTAGGTATTTCTACTTAATACTCATTCCCATTGCTTGATTTCTCAACTGAGTTTATGAATCATCTTTTTTTAGGCCTTTCATTACAATGTTTTAAACAACTTTGGAAATATTATGTGCTACCTACTTTTAAATTCCCTGTTGTTGGGTGATTTCTTGAATGAAACTGTTGATATGCTAAACAAAATATTTATTTAAGGAGATGTCAACCTACAGTTTTTTAACAATATTCAGAAAATCTAATACTCCTTCTTTATATATTTTTCACAAATGTGTTTATCCTCTCTGAATAAGCAACTTCTGATCATGCAACAGGCAGTGATGATGCCTGTGCAAACATTTCTGGGACGGCTCTTACTATTCACAGATGTAGCCAAAGCACTTCATATCTATGAACATTCTTGCCAATAAATTTTTCTTAAATGAGTTTTAAAAAATTATAAAAAGAGAACAGAGGTACACTGTGGGCACTCTCAAAAGTAGTATGTGGTATTTGTGTGCACATTTTTCACAGACTGTTTAACCAGTCTACTATTTGCTTAGTTTTTCCTGACATTGGCCCAGTTGTACATTTGCCATGAGCATGACAAAGTGTGCAGACACACTGGCCAAAGAGCTAATTTGGACTTGAAATACTACTACCACTACCATGCTCTGAAATCAGATGTAAATGGGACAGTTCTGTCACTTGCTACCAGGATCATTCCCTTCTAAATTAATAAAAAAGTTACTCTGCTAAGCAGAGACTGCAGGGTATTCCCCCTGTCTGCCTACTCAGGGGTAAAATTATTTTGTTGACTCTTTCTCCCTTGTAGCCATATCTTGATACATTCTTTTTTGTTCTTGCACAGGATGTGTTACTAGAGCTACCATGCTAAAAAACAAGAAGCAGGCTAAGAAAATTGCAAAAACATATTCTGAGTATCTCACAATATCAGAATTTCAAAATAGCATGATTCCCAGTTTCATGAGTAAAAAGATTTTTAGAAACAAAATTTAATCATGTGAGAGTAAAGTATGTACTTCTGCAGAAATTCCATGCCAAATTGCAAAGAAAGTGCAAGTTAGAGGATGTGCTGTGTGTATATTTTCCTCTATTAAGTTACATCTTTTACATCCTTTCTTCCATCCACTAAAGAGCTATCCAGTTCTGAAGTGCTATGGAAAATATTATGCACTATGAAATAATTTCAGCCACAGGCTTCTCTAATTACTTTCTTCAGTGGTCTTTTTAAGTTCCTTCTTGCTCTTTCCCATCCTTATCTGCCACCTGGCACTCTTCTGTTAGCGCTGGAAAAGCAGGCCAAGCTTGCTAATAGCATTGTTTGAGTGACAGGCTGTGAAAATGGAAAACACTACACAAACACACCATTTTCCTCTGGAAAACCAGAATTAGACATCTCTTCATTTCTTGGGGTTCTGATGTAAATTGTTCCATGGAGCATAAGGCCATGGGCAATAATTTAGTCCAGCAGATCTAAAAGGGTTTTATTCAGAAGAAAAAAAAAATCAGAAGCAAAAGTTCCTTCCTTCCTTCCTTCCTTCCTTCCTTCCTTCCTTCCTTCCTTCCTTCCTTCCTTCCTTCCTTC
>WBNO01030404.1:258857-316083 GCA_013400575.1 Peucedramus taeniatus
CCTTCCTTCCTCCGCTCCATTCCAAAGACAGTTTTAGATTTCTAACTTTCATGTGTTGAAGTAGTTGCATGCATGGTTTTCTAGTCACATATGATTTATATATAGAACTCCTGAGAATAAAAAAAGATTCACTATTTTATAACCTATAGATTTGCCTTAAACTGCTAGACACATGCATTTGTTGTTTATAGCTTTTTAATTCAGGTAACACATTTCTTGAACTATTCTAGAAATGAATTTTCATAGGAAAAAAAAATTCAAGAAATTGTTATTTCTTAAAATAACCTTTTCACTTTGACCCAAATATATCAAGTACAGTAAAACTTTTGCAGACATGATATTGATCAGATCCAGAATTAAACTTCTTAAAAAAAAATCAGTATGTCTGTTGCCACATTTTTGTATCACATGGAAATAGGTTGAAAACTGTATCCAAAAGCCCTGCTTTGTTTGGTTCAGAACAAGAGTTTGAGGCCAATTTTCTCACCTCAGCATTTTATGCTTAAAACTAGAAAGTACCCACAGACTTTTCTCAAAATTTTTTCCCCTAAATTAGCCTAACATAATTTATGTGCAAATTTAAAACAAGTTTTTAAAATCTGTGTTTTTTCATATAAATGATAACTTTTCTCTGTGCAGTTCCAGTTAAAAAGAAAGTCATTACAGCAGCCAATCAGATTGGCCCTACAGTCCAACAAGAATTGACCACACCTCCTGTACATTGCAGTAAACCAAAAGCCTGTTGGTTTGCCCGTATTTTTCAATGGAATTGCTCTTTTACCTCAGTTACTAAATGCTTTGATGCCAGATAGTCACATCCCTCACTGAAAGACAAGAACTTCTTTCTCATAAGTAACGCTTAGGAGAATATGTTGAGATTTATACAATATCTGTGCCTCAGAAGTCGTTCTTACTATTAAAAAAAAAATAACTATAATTCACCGTACCGTTTTAAATTTAAAAAAAAAGGAAAAAACCCCACACTTTCTAATCTCAGCAACTCTTTAGTATCTTTGGTTCTTTTAAAACCAAAGTCACTCTTAAATCCTGTGTTACAGACATCTCTCTTGATGTCTCCCTCCTAAATGCACTGCACCACCACTGAATTCTAGAATTCAGTATAATCTGTCTGGATTCAATGGGACCCACCTATAGCCATAACTGAAAAATATAATAAAATTTTTCCTTAACTGTCGTTAAAGGGTACAGTGGCTACATTGAGCAGATTGCTTCCCCCTTTTCCATTGACTTCAATCCCTTTGATAGATGTGCGTATTTGCCAGTAGCTTTCATGGATCTAGTTTGACCAAATTGTCCATGTTAATATGAGGGAGAAAAACAGGTCAAAAAAAAAAAATTGGCCAAAAAAAATTGGCCAAAAAAAAAAAAAATTAAAAAAAAAATACAGACACTGAGCTCAGGAACACAAATATAAATTAGTCCAGAATAGCTCAGAGCAGAGACCAACCTTCTGCATTCCCTAAGTGCTAAGTACTATTTCCATGAAACACTTAACTTCCAAACAGTTCAGGATTAGGTGCTACTTTAGAGACTTTATCCAAAGTAATAACAGTGTTATGGGAGTCCAATATTTTCATTAAAGAACTGTTGAGAAGATAAGAGAGTCACTCCAAAACCACTGAAACCAAGAGCAGCTTTTCTCCTGCACACAAGACAGCACAGCCCAGCTCCCTTCAGGTATGTGCTCCTTAAAGACTAAGTACAATATTACTTCTTCTGTGTGAAGTGCATCTATTCTTCCTTTTATTGCAGTATGTGGAAAGTTTGGGGCAGCTGCCCTGGTGCTGGCTGGACTAGTTTAATAAGATCCTGCAGTGTTTATTAGCTGAGAGAAACAGTTATGTCTCCAGCATTCCTGGGAGTTTATTTTGCCAGGAATTTCTGCTCACACAACAGATTTGAACATTCCTCTTTTAAGACAGGAACAAACAACTGAACTGACTGAGAGTACCCTTTTTCAGAACTTGGTAGTATTTTTCTAATAAAACACAGATGATTTATATGTTCACATGGGAGACATATTTGGCATATAAAGCAGTTTCAGCAAAAGATTCTTGGGTGCCAGAAAGAAGTTTCTTATGATTTCACAACAAAGATCATCTGTTATTTCTCTGACCAGTCAGGGAACTTTTATGCACAACATTAAAATAGTAAGATATTCTCACTGGTAAATAGCCATAACCTGTTTTTTTGGGTGTACAACAAACCCACAGTAAGTAGAATTGTTCTACCATGAGACAAATCCCTGAGAATTGTCAGTTAGTCAAAGAACAACCAATAGCTACGTCCATGTTATGGCTGTAATAATTCATATGTGTATCACTAGTTCTATGCACTAGGCTCCAGCACAGATTTAGGGAGCCAAAACTTCCTACATCCCCAGTGGAGGCACTGCCAGGACAGGGGGGTCTGCATAGAACTGCCATTCTCACAGGAGGGCACAGCTTTCAAGGTCAGTGAATTTTCCTGGACAAACACTGCCCAGGCAAGGCATCAGGCATTCTTTGTCTGTCACAGTCTTACTGTTGGTTCTCCCCTCCCTGACTCAGCAGTTATGGGTGTTTTTGAGCCTCTTTACCCTCACACAATGCAGTTGACTACAGAGCCAACAGGCTACATCCTGTCAGATATTCAGGGATTCAGGTCAGGTGGAGGAGTAACTATCACAACAGGTGGGCAGGAGGAGACAATCCTCAAACAGATATGCAGTAAGAAAAACTTTTGAAGAAGCCTCATTTTTTAGTTCTTTTCCTTTTTGACAGACTTTCAATGTTAAAGCAATAATTCCCCTCACATCTTTTCTCTGTGTGTGTATTTAACTCTTTCAATACACTGATAGAACTGCATAAAGAAGGCAAATTTACTGACGTAAATGGCTCAAATGCCAAGCTAAGCATCCAGGTGAATGATTGATTTTTACTCCACTCCCATAGTAAATTCTAGTAGAATGAATAAATGCAAAAAATCCAAATGTGCTTGACCTCACTGAAGTCTTGACCATTTTTACTGTATGCCTTATCTTTTCTTTACTCACTTGAGCTTCATAACACACATCACCAGTGAGAGCAGACCTGTAAAAATGGAAGAACCATGCAACAGCCATCCCTGGTACCAAAACCTGTTTGAAATGAGCTTGAAGAAAAACACTTGTAATGCAGGCCACAATTGCATTTCTTAAGTAAAACACAGACTAACAGAATAATTTACTTTATAACAAGTAAGAATTCATGCTGGCAAAATTACTTTTTCAATGCTCACCAAAGAGAATGGGGAAAAAAACATTCCTGTGGGATAAAACACATTGATCATTTTAGCAAGTTTTATAAGCTGTGTGTTTCGTATGCTTTTTGTGTTGCTTCCTCCTCTGTATTTATATACAAAACATGCACAGAAAAAGAGAAAGCTTTTTCCAGATTTCTAAGGAACAATAGTCAGGCCATACATTTTAAATATGAATTTTTAAATTAAATTCACTTCTGTTGTCTACAGTGCTGAATGTACTTTGCATAGCATTTCAAAACATGGCAACAAACCATTAAAAGCAAGCCAGTTACTAAAAGATGTAATATAGATTGAATCAGACTAACAAGGAAATAATTTATTGCAGTACCTTTAAGCTCTAATTACATCAAAACTTTGTAGTTTGTTACTTATGGGTAATCAAATGGGAATCAGTTACTTTTGCTGCACAAAACAAAGCTGCTGTGAAAGAAAACAACAGTACATATGATCTACAAAAGTCTGTCACCTACAAAAGAAGCATTTAAACGTGGCAGAATGACAGTTCAGAGGTTCAAATGAGCTCACATCATTCATTTATTTCTCTGAGATATATCAGTCATCCTTCAGCAAGTCAGGTTTTAGTAAGATTCCCACATTCATCAAATTCAAGCATGCAGAATACATGGGCTGCTATTTAGAAAACAGACAGCATCTAAAAAGTGTTTCTGTGCCAGCAATAAAAATAGTTAATCACTGTGCTGTACCATTTTGTGTCAGGCACTACCAGTTTATCACCTGTTGTAGACACTCCTAATGTCTTAGCCAAATAATATCTAAAAGTAAGACACCCAAATATTTTAGTTAAGGTCTGAATTCCAAGGTTTCCTATTAAACACTAAGAGAAGCCAAACAAAGACTAACCAGAGAGAAAGGGCTTTGCAGAACTGAACTGCAGAATAAGCACTTTACAAAATAGAATTTCCTGTGAGATTTCCTACCTATTGTATATCATCTCTCAGAGGGAAAGGTGGAAATAATAGCTACATGTTGTGTCCAGAGTAGAGCACAGCTCTAAGCTGTTGAGTCTGTTCCCAAATGCCTTCAAATCTAAAGTATAGGAAAAGCAGAGGAATCATTTAATGAGAAATTTAGAAGTTGCTACTTCACAGATCAGTTTATTGTTTTGCAATTACTTTAAACAGAATTTTTTCCATGCACCTTTTATAAACCCAAGAAACATTCTCAAGCAGGTTTGTCATTGCATCTATTTGGAAACCAGTGCTTTAAGACAATAATGGGAAGACAGTAAGGGTAATAAAGTTTTAATGTACCTATAGTGATAAATTTTGAGGTAGGAATTGCTTATAAGAAAACTGTGCAGTTCATTCCTTATGTTTAATGAACCCCAGAGCTAAAGTAGCTTTCTCCCTCACCATTCCAGCATCAAGTACTGCTAGCTGATGCAAGCATCTCTCACTGTCTGTTTGATTTAATAATTATCAGAGGAACTAACCACCTTTGAATCTAAGGGGTTTGCATAGTATCAATAGGAATACTCTTCTCTAAGTTATTTCAAATGTTGACTTGACTGTGGAAGGTTTAACATGTCTGTCATGTGCTAGCAAAATTCTAGGACATTTTTGTATCTGTCATGCTGCAACTTACTAAATTTCATCTCAGTTTTCTGTGGAACTTCTCCAACTTTGGCTGAAAGTTATTCCGAAGAACACTCGTTTGGCATTAAAAATGTACTCAGTGGCACTTACATTTGCATCTGTTAACATTCTCAGTGTGCTGAGTGCTATTCCTAAAATACCACAAATGAATAAATTCATGGGAAAATCTTGGGGATTTTAGAGACCTAAATTTTAGATCATCTTCCACACTGTGAAATGCAGACTTTTCAAATTAGCCACTCTAGCATGCGGAGTGTTAAAAACTCAACAACTAGGTGCTGAAAGTTCCTTGAAGAGGGATTTTGCTAGTCAATGATAGTCAAGGTAACTCTGAAAGAGAGGGTAATTTAAGCTGCATTTCTTGTTAGTGTCCAGATGTTCTCGAAGATTCTCAACACCAAACTTCTTCCAAATGCCTGGACACCATTATTTTTTTTCAAACAAAAGAGGAGATGATAGGCAATAGTTTAGCACTGGGATTACCCCCCCCCACCCCCCACCCCTAGTGTGTGAGCCAAATGCTGCAAGGTCAGCTGAGCAGCAACCTGGCTTGGGGAATTTCTTACCCACTCCTTCCAGAGGTATTCCACTTCAACCAGACTCAGGACTCGCCAGAAAGGGAGAGATGCAGCAATGGATTCTGCAGAGTATCCTCCTCCTTTAAAATGCTGACACCTGACAGATCTACACCTTCACCCTCTACACTCCATTGTCAGCCAATTAGCTCTCCTTCATTACTGTAAATGTAAAAATCCAACTAGCCTGCCTTTACCATCACAAATGAAAATAACATATTTTCTTCATCTGCCCCTTTCCCCTTCCTGCCTCCACCCTCCAGATATTCCCCACCAGTCTGGAGAGCGATTCAGTGATTAGAACATTTATTGCCACAGAGGCGGGAAGCCAGGCCTTGCACCTCCAAGTGCTTATCCTGAACTGAAAGCAACAGACTCATATGAATTTTCATTTTCTTGTTCTGGGCCAATGCACTGTTAATTATTTCATGTCTGAGCACATCTGTTGGTTGGAGACTTCCAGGTAAAGTAGGTGAAAATTTTGTGAACCTTGGCAGGCCTAAGGCCTTAATCACCTGCCAAGTATCTCAATGCTGTGAAGACTTTGCTGGCTGTAACAGTGCATCAACATCTTTCCCAGGGGAATGCAGATGCAGAAAAAGTTTTAGACACCTGCAGAGTTAGGAACAGATTTTGCTCACGACAGTGGGTGTCTGCAAAATTAACTAGCTCCACTGTCAATCTGGCTCCCAACATCTCAATCAAGTACTTACAAATGAGACAGTAGGACACTGCTACTGCAATTTGTGCACATGAAGGGTTCAGCTTCATTTAAATACACAAACATAACTGAGGAATGCTATTGTTCTACTTTTCCCCTGAAAATCCACATAATCACATTCTTCATCTGCATAATCTGCCTGCCTTTCCCCGGTGACTGATGCAGGAGCTGTCCACACCAGAGGAGCTCTCCTCAGAGCTGGGTAGTGCTGTTTGGCAGTGATTGAGACATCTGGAATAAGAAAACAGACTGTCAGCAATACAATACTCATGATGTGTTCTGTCTTCAGAACTTTTCCCCCCAAAGTCTTGCAGTGAATGATGCAATTAAAATTTTGGAATCTCAGGCATGGTGATTGAGTGCTCAGCTTCTCATTTTCTCTGGCAGCTACTCAACTCCTTTGTCCAATTATGGCAGGAACCAAATGAATTGCAAGTGAAATGAATTTTCCTCAGAGCATTTCCATATTGTCAGTATATGCTTCATGTTCTGAGGATACATTAACACCATTGTGTCTTTCACAGACATTATTTCAAATTTTTATTTTCTTCTGAAAACCAAGGACTATGTAATTACACCCAAAGAAACACAAAAGTAGCCTTGAACACAGTGTTCCTATCTCTTGAATATAAAAATTCAGAAAGATTGACTGAATTGTGTTTAGATCACTGCAAATTTACACTTCTAATTAATATTTTTGTCCAGTCCTGTTTGTAACTTAGATGTGTTTCTGAACACCTTAACTTTCTTCTTGTATGAATTCCACTTTTGAAAATATTGCATCAGATTGGCAGCAGGAATGAACTTCAGAGAACTCTGGGAGCCTAATTGTTCTTCAGTGTCACAATTAGTTGTCCTTGTTTATCAACTGTTTTTTATTTCTGTGCTGTCCTTAATATTTTTTCCTATTACCATATGAAGTTCAGGCTTCAGGATTTCTTTAAAGGAGAAATTGTTTTTACTAAGGATAATCTATCAGCTTAAACTGGTAAATCCATAATGTATTTTGTCTCCATTTTTTAAATTTATATCCATATTCTAAAGATTCTTTAAGGCAAATTGTAACCTGGATTTACTGACTTTAAACTAATGGATCTGAAGTGTCTTGATGTCTGCCTTACCTTGCATTTAAAACAGATGCTCTATTTGTTACACTTCAGTCATCTTGTGTAAATTTAAATAAATGACTAGAGTTATTTAAAACATTTGCAGCCTAATCTGTGGTTTCATATGCTAAAGCTTTTAGTCTTCTCAGATGGAGTTATCTGATCATCACTTCCTTGTTTAAACTCTGCACCTTAGATACTCTTCAAAGTTATTTCCGTCTCTTGTTTCCACCAGCTATTCTGCCTTTGTACCACGTCTATCATCACCTTTTATTTGTAAAGAAGGATGTGGGCATCCTAGTGGACAACAAACTGCCCATGAGGCAGGAGTGTGTCCTGGGGACCAAGAGGTACCCTGGGGTGCACTATGAAGAACATTGCCCGCAGATTGAGGGATGGGATCCTGCCCCTCTACTCAGCCCTATTGAGGCCACATCTGGGGAGCTGTGTCCAATTCTGGGCTCCTCAGTAAAGGAGAGACATGGAGCTCATGGAGCAGGTCCAGGGGAAGGCTACAAAGAAGACTAGAGTATTTCACTTATGATGAAAGGCTGAGGAATTTGAGCTGGTTTAGCTTCAGGAAAAGATGACTGAGAAGGGACCTCATCAATGTCTATCTGTGTATCTGAAGGGAGGGTGTCAGGAGGATGGAACTGGATTTTTCTCAGTGCCAAGCATTAGGACAAAAGGAAAAGAGCATAAGGTAATGTGCAGGAAGAAATACGACACTAAACAGGCTTAGAATCGGATTCATAGCAGAAATCAGTGTGCTAATGATGTCAATTACAGTTTTGTAATGCTTCACAACTGTGGAAGGTTAGTTGCTATTTATTGCATACAATGTAAAAAGACCATATCTCAATGCTTAGACAAATGCTTAGTCTTACATAAACACTAACTTCAGTATAACTGCGCTGAAATATCTAAATACTACTTTCAAGACTGTCTAATACAGAATCCATACTGCTTTTTTCAGATAATGAATACAGATAGAGAAACAGAAAATATATATGAAGATATAATCTAATTTTTTTTTAAAGGAAACATTTGCAGCAACATTTCCTATTATTAGAGTCATGCTGCCAGCACAAGGCTTGAACTTTAAAACATACACATTCTCTTATTTTAGATCATTTCACTTATTTTCAAAAGGTTGAATCTTTATATATATGAAAGACATTAAAAATATATTTTACAAATCCACAGTTGACATTCTGAATCTCTTTTCCTTTGTAAGTATTATAAGCATAAATTTTAAAAAAGGATATTTTTATGTTTGTAAAGCAAATTACGAACTGGTCATTTTATGTTCTTACTGTTGGATTATGGCACACGAAATGCCTAGAAATGTTTTGCATATGTCAAGAAGCTCTTTCCTGCATTCTCTGAAATAGCAAGAAGTTAGTGCCACCTATAGACAGAATTTAATATTAAAAAATAATAGAAAAAAAAACCAGGCTCAGAAAACCAATCACATCAAACAAAGTAAAGGTCATTCAATAGTATAAAAATTAATAGAAAAAATGCCTCACATCTGCTCATTTTTTTTAGTTTTCCTAAGAAATATTTAGCACAAATGATGACTTGAATCTATAACAAAGCAATTTAATATTCCTTTAAGTAATCCTGTGAATTCACTTTAGTACACCCTTGTTTAAAGTAACCCAGCAGTGGTTACACCATTCCTGAGTCAGTTTGCTTTTTATTGTTTCACTTCTCAGTTAAGCTGCCTTCCATTGTTATTATAACGACTCTTACCACTTGCAAAACTAACCTTACAAACCTTAGCTTCTAAGTAACTTTAATTATACGAATTAACCAATTGCCTTCAGAAGATATTCATGTGCTTTGTCTCACAGGAACATGCTCATAGATTATAAAATTATCTCTTGTATGCATCAAAGCTTCTCTCCTGGTTTTACACGAGCAGTAAAATTAAATATATTTAGTGTAAAAATAACATTGTAAAATAAATGAAGAGGTATGCTGGTAACCAGCATCCACTTAAATACCTGATGAGCATTAGAATATTGCCAGCAGAGTGTTACTTTCTAAACTGTATTAAGTACCTAGTCTGTAATTTAGATGGCCAAAAAATGCATGTGTAAATCTGTTTTCTCTTATTTTCCATCTCTATTAAAAAAAAATGTTTGCAAGTCCAATCCATTTTTTCTAAGAAACACCTTTTTAATTAAATTAGGTTTCAAATCTAAAGCAATATCAGATTGCCAGAAATAAAACCGTGATACAATTTGTTAAAGTTATACAGAGGAAAAACATTGCTGTTATTGACCACAAAGGATCTATATTTTCACTGTTGTGAAAGGACCAGCCCTCCTCCAGGCCCTTTTGGGCATCCTCCTTTCATTAAATCTCTATTTCTGTCCTGTCAGTGAAGAGGAGCGTAGGGCTGGAAACACTTGGCAGAGGATCTGCAGTCACGTCGCAGGTGTGCAGAGCAGCAGCAGGGCAAACAGGAGCACAGGGTGAAAAATGTTCTGTGCTGTTTGCAAAGCAATAACTCCCTAGCTGCATAAAATATATCACATGAAAAGAACACACCCCATGGAATATCTAAATGGTCTGTTTGGAGCTGAAGGGTGAGCATATTTGTACAGGAAACTGCATGTTTTTAGGTGGAAAGTTCAAATATCTCAAAGTAGTTAAAAATAGGTACTTTATTTTTAATAAATTTTCATATAATTGACATTACTATGAGAAAATTTTATGGCACATCTGAATTAACTTTGGCACCTTCAAAGAGCTTGCCTGTATTTTACTGCATTCACTTCCATAGCTGGTGTCTTAGCAGCATTTCAAGACTGCATTGAATACACACATCCATACACATACATAAAATATAAAAATATATGCAAAATGTCAGGAATACAATTGCTTTAAAATATGTACATTTTTGCTGCTATAACAAAAATGAGTATGATAGTAAAATATGAAGCATTACAGCAGACATTTAAATTCTTCAGTAGAAGGAAAACAATTTCACAAAGAGTTTTCTTTCTGCCCAGTTCAGCACAATTGTGACCTGTGGTGAAGGTTTTCTAAAAGGAACTAAGTCGCTTAAATTTGTTTGAATGTCAAGCTTATATATTATCTCTCTCCTTCCATTTCTTCCAAGTGCATAGACAAATTTCATTCTTTACTAACCTATTCAAAAGGCTGATTTGTCTATAAAAGTGCTAAGCTTTGAATTTTCTTCATCTCATGCTAGTCAAAGAAAATGTCATAGTCTGTCCTCAGATGTTAGCACAGACACGTGTGGCAGAGCCATACATTTATTGTGACTAAGCTCAGCAAGCTGGAGATTAGAAGAGAGGGATGAGTGAACAAGTGACTAACAGCAAAGCTAAAGGCAGTCTCAGAAAGAAACACTCCTGAGAATCTGATGATTTTATTTATTATTGTGTCTAGAGTTTTTATGATGTCCACCTGCATCTGCAGCTTCTTTTTGGTAAACTCATGAGCAACCTTTATTTTCCAACTGCTTGAGAAAACAAAGACTCAGTTGGAAATGGAGAGGCCTAGGTGGAATTTGTGACGAGAAGCCTGATGAGAAAATTAAAACAATGGACTTGATACATTTATTGATTTCAGTCAAAGAAATGTCTGTTTTATCCCTAACTTAGCAGCTCTCTTTTAAGAAAAAATTAGAAAAAATGGATGAAGTCCTGGGGCTCTTACAAACCTTCTGTTACCTGGGTAGTATAGGTAGACAGTGTCATATATTTCATTTGCCTCTCCTTCATTCAAGCCCAGGAGATTCACAGATAAATATTTGTCAAAGAATGTTAATAGCTTTTCAACAGATCTGGAAATCTGAAAGCGAAGCAACTTCCATCCCTTTTTTTCCATGTACAGCATTGATTCCCAGTAAGAGTACTGCTCACAAGTGTGTACTTTAATTTCCTTTCAAATGAGAAAGACTTTTCACTATGCTTTTGTTTAAAAAATTAGTAATACTTTAAGTATTTATTTAGAAAGAAACAAATTATCAAATTACACACACAGGATCTGGAAGAAGAGAAAGAATGTGGGGCTTATCTGTTTTTAAATGTCTCAATAAAGAAAAATTACAGTTTGACTTCAGGCTGCTTTATGAAGTATAAAACCAAGAAACTGAAGATCATGATCAAACACCTGTTGAAGCTAATGGGACTTTGGGCATGGGATCAGGCCACAAACTGTCATATCTTTTGATGTACAGTTCTGAAGTGAGACAGTAAGATAAAAAATCTCATATTTAGGTGGCCTTTTCTAAGATCACAGTCACTTGAAATGCTATGAACAGCAGAAGAGCCAAGATGAACACAAAAGGGGATACATCTCAAATGAATCAGCTTTTTGATGAGGGTTATGAAAAAATATTTAGGAAAAATAAAGCAATAAAATATTTTAAATTTATTTTATATTTTTATATTTTTTTAGACAGAGGTAATAACAATAACAATAACAATAACAATAACCTTATTGTCAACAAAAACAATAACCTTATTGTCAATTAAGCCATCAAGCTAATCCAGAAATAATTCAGTAATATATACCTATAATAAATATGGTCGTGGGACAAAGATTTCCTCTCAGCACCACTTGAATTACATTAATTAGGTTTGAATATTTACCCATAAATTGCTCTTATACCAGTAGAGCAAAAGCTTATATGTCCTCCTAAATTATATGGTTTATAGCATATCTGTTACCCTATAAAAGCAATTTCAAATCTATGTGGATATATGTATGATTATAAGTAATAGTGCTAAATGTGGAGATAAAATAATTTGATTAAGATACCAAAAAAAAATAAACTAGGAAAAACATTCAGTGAATAAATTGAATATAACCAAAATTCAGGGGTTTTCAGCCTTTTTTTTTTTTTTAGGAAAAAATGATCTAATTTTGAAAAGCTAAGATATTTCCCTGATGTGGACTGGAGCTCTTGCAATATAAGTTTATTGACTCTTGTGCTGTTTTGAATTTGTATGAGGCCATTTATACCATTTATGAAATCTCATATATTACTGTGAAGCACATAATGTGGTTATGTAAAATGTGTTTTACTTGCCAAGGAAAATAAAGACAAAAAAAAAAAAACATCAGAAAACCTTGGTGTCTTTGAGAGATTTTAGTATGCACTGAGCTTTAGAGGATGAATACAAAGCCAAATACAACCTGAATGTTTTGGGTTTGCCCTGAGGCCTAGAAATAACTTTTTTCTTTATGTACTCTGCCTCAACTAGGAGCTAGATGCTTAGAGAATATTGAGAAGCTAAATAAAAAATAAAAAGTCATCAATGACAGCCTTTTCCAGCTTCAAAAACACAGACTATTTCTACTCCCTGTCTATAAAAACTTTGGTTTCTTCTTATTAGAAATTAAAGGAACTGATAGAAAGAACACTATAATGTGGAAAAATGGGCTACTGGATCATCCTTTCCCATGAAAATAGATTCAGATGTAGACTTTTACTCAATATGAAAGTATCCCACCTTCAAGGTCTGCAAATTCATGTGAAGGGAAGTTTCAGAGAATTTGAAAAGGTAAAATTATGGAAGGAGATTAAGGGTTATTCTGTGTCCCTTGCATGAAAAAGCTTTGCTAGAGTTGCAGGAAGAAAAGCAAATCTGTCTGGAAATATCTAGAGGTAAATTGGATGTTAACTGGGTCAAGCTCCACACAGCTGTAATTCTGCTGTAGGAACATCCAGGACACTGTGTCAGCACAGCAGTGACTCTAAAACACTGACTCTCTCACCCACACCAGGGAGCAGAAGCAGCTTCCTGTGGGGTGTGAGAAACACAGTCCTGCAAGAAACTGCCTGATGAGCCCATTTTAAAATACAAATAATGCAATAAATAATCAATTTCTAGTCCAAATAATTAAAATACTGTTCAGTGTTGTAGTAGTCTGTGAAGGAAATCACCTACAGGAATGCCAGTATTTACTGATGTTGCTCATAAAAGTACAGATAGACTAGTAACTCTTTTCTCACTTTAAATATGAAGAAAATAGTCCATGTGATGGCTAATAGTAGGAGAGGATTTTTTTTTCTTCTTATATCAAGACATAAGATAAAGCATAAATACTTACCAGGCAAAATGTTATGCTCAGAGGCTTGTTGGAGTGAGTGGAAATAACTATTTTTCTGCTTTTGTTATATAGGAATATTGCATAATTTATAATAGAATTGTTTTGATGTGCCATTGCCAGCATTAAGCCTCACAAAGATTGCCTCCATTTTTCTCAGAATCACAGACTATAACAGAATATTTTGTGTTGGAAGAGACGCACAATGATCATCAGGTCCATCTCCCTGCTCCTCAGAGGGTAACTTACAAATAAACTATATGGCCAAGTGCATTGTCCAGATGCCTCTCAACTCTGAAATGCTTGGTTCTTCATAAGTAACCATTTAAGGATCTGCATTGACACTGAAATACAGACACTTAGGCTGCATTCACTAATGAGTGCATCGTTCTCATATAAAATGGAATTTTCCATATATTCCAAGGAACCTAATCTATACATCTACCTGAGTGAAGGCAGGGACACACCCTTTTGCATTTCAGACACAGGAGGAATTCTTGAAGCAGAAGCACCAATCCAACTTCCCCCTCCTCTCTCTCAGTGGTCTCTTAGCTTTTTGTCCTTCCCTGTTCTGGTCCAGGCACTCAGCTATTTTGTTTATGGCTGCAAAAATCCCTGTCTGTCTTGCTTTGCCCTGGTAAAAGATCCTCATTTGGTTTATATATATTTTCAGTGCTCCTAAGAAACTTGATGAAGGACAGAAAGCAAAAGAGGCCAGACCACCAGTCAGTGTAAACTGGATAGCTCTGTGGATTTGAGTGAATTAAGACCAAACTGTACTGATTCACAAAATATGTTTTTCATGCTGGGACACTGTTCTTTGAAATTCTGTTGTGGCTGCACAGACTCTCCATTTTTTGGATGCATATTTAAAAAGCAGTCATTTCTGTTTGCTATGTATATTCATTTCAATATTAGTTTGAAGCCAAGGAGATCATCTGGATCCACAAATAAAATGCCTGGAGTCATTCATGTCCTTTCAAAAATACTATTGGTGTGACCAAAGGTGGAACCTATAATTTAGTTGTCAGGTTTTGTTAATGGGTCTATAAAATAAAAATTATAGGCTGACGGCATCTTCTGTTGGGAAACTTGCCACTGAGATATTCTGAGGTTTCTTAAATAAAAACCAAGTGAGAAAAGTCCTGTTAATATGGTGGTACTTTGGAGTAGATAGATTTCTTCCCAAATACTGCTCTTGAAGGGGAAATGCATATGTTAATACCCTGTCTCCAGAGGAAATGTGCAAATTTTGGGGAAGAAAAATGGTAGTTAAACACAGACACCACTTACTCAGGAATCTTACTTATTCTCCATCATGAAGAATCTTGACATGGAACTTAAAGTCTTCCTAGAAGATGTGCTACACTCTGGCTCTGGTTTGGGAAGGAAGTACTTCACAAATCACAGAGACAGTGCTATGAAAAAGTGACCAAATTCCTTCCTCTCCTTAAAAATCTACCAAATTTTCTTTACACCAAAAAAAGTACTTACTAGGAAATACTGTCAGGTTGCAGTAGCATGGTCCAAATCTGTGCCCCTTACAGCCCAGAACCAGGACCTGCTCCCCTGCTGCACATATCATTCCTTGGGAGGACCAAAAAAAGTTGCCTCCTGTAGTGCAGGAGTTCATGAGCTTCTTTCTACTCTGATAAAAGAGCAGAGGGAAAAGACTGCTCTTATAAAAACATTTGGCATATTTACACAAACCTTTACATTACAGCTATCTGTAACTCCACTTAAAAATTCTCTTCAGTCTGTCACTAGGAACATTTTATTGAGTCTGAATGCATAAAATTATCAAAAATATGGGTTTTTTCCCCAAAACTTAAATGGAAAGGAGAGGGAAATTAACTGTGTGAGATTCAGTGCTGTGAAGTGCTAAAGACTGTGCAGTTAATTATTGGAACTCAAGTCTTTGGTGGGAGACCCTTCTATATGATCTCACAGGTAAGACACAGGGCCTGGAGGGAATGGCAGAGTTCTGAACATGGAAAGAACATATGATGGAGCAAATTCCTGTTTTCTTTAAAGCTTGTAGTAGCCACATCATCTTTTTTAAACTGGTTGAGGCTAAGAATATTCTTCAATCCATTTTAATCTCTACTACTTTTTTTTTCAACAACCTTGGGCTTCTTCTAAGTTTCCAAATCAAATAAAAGATTCCACATGGGATGAGTGGTACTATGACCTCTCTGCAAATGCAAATAACTCTCTCAAAGCTACAATATGAGAGGGACAGGGCAGTAGCAAATACCTTGTATTATTATACCATTTTCTCACTCATCTTTAGATATTCTGCTTTTTCATTTTCCTCCTTTTTCTTTCATTCTTCACTTCCCAGTTCTCCTTTTTTTCTCCAACCAGCTATTATTTCTCAGGGGTTCTTATGTACATGAGAAACTGCATCACTGTTCTCAGTAAAGCAGGATAAGCAAAGAGTTACAAGCAAAGTACACTACAGGAGCATGCTCACCTGGGGCCACTGAGGGACAGAGAAGCTTCATTTATTACTTAGTGGCATTTAAGTACCTAAATACTTACCACAACAGACGTCTACATGGTTTATTCATAGACAGATTTTTTTAGGCAGTTCACTATAACTAGTATCCAAACCACCCACAACTATGCAGCAAAACTCCCCATCATTGTATAAACAAGTGTTCCATGAAAAGCAATTTCTCTCTGAATCCTCAGGGCTTTGTGGGCTTTTCGTTATTTATTTATTTAAATGGCTTAACAAATGTACTCAGATGCCAGAATGAAAGGCAAGATATATGAAGCAAAGTAGAATGTAGGCTGGAGAAAATAGCACAGTTTAAGAACAGATGCACATAATTAGCTACAGATCAGCCTCTTCTTTCCATTTTATCTAGATTGGAATAGATGTGATCAAACAGTAGCAGTTACATGGAAGAAGTTTTTTTCTGGACTACGGGAAGAAGGACAGAAAACTGCTTTTTCCTATTTACTTTCTGAAACCTCTTAAGATGTACTTCTTTAAACTTTCACCCGGAGGATCTCTGAGTTGGTCCATTTATCCTGTTGTCTGGGGAGGATCTTTCAAGAGCAAAACAGGAGAGAAAACAGGTTTAATATGATCTCACAGGCTTAGCAAAAGGTAAGAATGTTATACTCTTCTGCTTTCTAAGTGTTCAGTTTTAAAATTTGCAAGATTTCAGTTTAATAGTGTCTGTCTTTGAGGCAAGAAGGGACATTTTCCCCTGAATTTTCTTAAATTTTTCTTAAAACACATTCTTAGAAAATTACTGTTGTTTTTCCAAATTGCATAGTGAAACTGAACACAACTACTGAAAAATAAAGACTACACATATTTTCATAGTGATTAGAAAAAAAATAAAAGTGGGCACAAGTAAGCAATTTATATAGAATTTGAGATCAGCCTTTAAGAAAAATAATGATCCCCACTTATTGATTCCTAATATCTTACCTCATTTTGTTGTCCTAAATGACAACTTTGCAGTGCACAGGAGGATTTCATAGTACTCTTCCCTCTGTGTAGGACTGCTGTGTTTTCTTTGTAGCTGGGTGAGCTGCAGCCCATTTACCCAAAGCCCTGCAGTTTAAAGCCCTCAAATGCTCTGTGGGCACCAGCTCCAATCTCAGCACCACACGTGGTCTTGGAACTCATCAATTGTAACACAGAGCACTGCATTAGTTCCAGTTTGCCCATGAAAACACAGAAGGAAAAGATTATGAGGGGAGCTTTATCAAGCTGAGCCTTGCACTGTTCTTCTTCCTTGACACTATCTACACATCTAAATGCACCAGTCCATATCTAGATACATATATAAAATGTATAAATGTGACCATATTCTGCCCAAAATTCATCCCACTACCAATATAGGTGTCTACACCTTTGTTCAAGTGTTACTAAGTTCACCCATTTCTTGTTGTCTGTGTGAGTTCAGCACAGGCAAGGAGAATGTTCTCTGTGGTCACGACCGAGACCAAGGCTTGCATGGTCAAGTGCATCTAAGCCAAAAGGTTTTTGTATGAGCATGAAGGTTCTTTCACAAAAAGGGAAGGACCAAGGTGTATCACACCTATCCTGGCCTGCAGGCTGGGGAAATATCTTAGCAAAAAGGCAAGTGAGATTTTTTTTTCCTGCCTGGGGCCGTTCAGGCTAAGAAAGAGAAGGCACCAGAAGGTAACAGAAAAGGGATGGAATAGGATGTTAGTTGAAGTCCTGAAGGAAATGGGGACTAGGTGTGCAAATTCAGACTGGTAAGGAGTGTATTGATGGATAAACAAGCAGGCAGCACATGAATGAAAATGGGGGAGCAGAAATGAGATGGGTTTTATAGCAAGCCATGATGTGCACGCTCTAGGTGCTGACTTCTAGGGCTTCTGTAGCCCCAAGAACTTAGGGAAAGGAGCAGTTTCTCTTTTAAAGTGTTTAAAGCAACCTGTCTGGTACAACTCAGCCTTCAGGCTCAAAAGAAATCTTTTTAATTGGGTGCTAGAGGCAACAGATGCTCTAGGAGAACAGAAAGACATCCCTTTCCACCTGCAGTGACTCCATTGGCTTCACCAGCAGGTGCATCTATGGGATAGAGGTGACCCCAGTGGTGACTGACACCTGTAACTCCTTTCTCACTGAGAGACTGCCCTTCATGTCTGGAGGAGGCAGGGGAAGGTCACCATGCTATCTCAGGAGAAATGTGAGAGAGCTGGGGTGGTGGAGGAAGGAGAACAGTCTTTACAGAAAGCCAACAATGATCCCATCACCCAGGGGTTCAGGATAATCTCAGCATCCTAAGTCCACCAACATGGGTTGTGAAGACCATTCACCACAAACAAGGTTTATAAATCTGAAGGAAATTTCCATAGGAACCTGTGCCAATTCCTATTCCTGGTGCTTGAGCCTAAAGCTTGCCTTCCCATCTTCCTGTTTCCTTCAATAGGCAGTCAGCTTGGAAGAATTATTTACTGAGCAGAGACTAAAAAATTAAGTCAAGAATTACACTTCTGCTCCTAATCCCACCATTTGACTTAATCTGTGGCTTTTGCTAAAACACCAAGATCCTCAGCTTTATCCATGCATGAAATGCTGGTAATACTAGGTTAATGACTGTAACTGACTTTGAAAAACACGGAACAAAATATGCAAAATAAACCTATTTTTTTTTCTTTCTTAGCCTTTATAGTCAAAAGAATAATTCACGATGAATAATTTATGCAGTGATATGAACTCCTTTACCTTGAATGTTATTCACCCACAATGCATAATTTTTTTTCTGAGTTATTTGTTATTCTACACTGGTTAAATAATTCCCATAAATATTTAATGGTTTATGGGCTGTTCATGAAAAGTTTATTCAGAATATTTATCACATGAAATGAAATGAATTGGATATTTTTGGTATATCTAGTCTCTGCTTCCTGACTAGAGTAATGTAATTTGTTGAATCAGGTCTTTTATGTAAATTATTTTGCTTGTACATCCATTATATTATCTGTACATATTCTTGCTTATAATGTAAGTTTGAGAACATCCCTAGCCATCAACTCATTCACCCAAAAACAAATGTAGTTTTAAATCACAAATGCAGATAAAGAAACCTCCATTTGTATCTGATCTTACAGTCTTATTCTTCATGTACAGACGTTGAATACAAAGTTAAAATATATCCTAGTCTTTTTTTTTTTTTAATTTATATTAAATTACCATTAACTTCTTTCACATAAAAGTAATTTAATGTGATTAAAGAGAATACTCTCTGGATTTACATTTTCCAAATGGATTAGCAATAGATCTCTTCGAATTCATCAGGTATAAGAATGAAGCTGTAAAACAGTGATTTAAGTAAATGCAGGGAATACCAAGAGGATTAAAATGAGATCTCTAAGGTCAATAACATTGCAGTGTAGATTTTATTGTAACATTAAATCTTTTGAAATATTTACAGAGAAGAAATATACTTTAGCTCTGAGACAAATTATAGAACATAGAAGTTTGAGTAAGCTATGATTTACATTCTCACTTACCTGAGGGAATCACTAATTGCTAGAAACTGTTCATTATTTAAGAGGTCTTCAAGTAAAATGAGAAACAGGGAAAAATTCTGGGTGACAAGCAAGGCCAGTTTTAAATATAGCTTTGTACTTCTGTTTTTGTTTTCTAAAAAAACCTTCAGTAATCATATTTCAGTGATAAAATAAATGCATTAAGGTATTTTTATGTTGCAGTTTCATCTTAGTGTAAAACTATAGAATAGGCAGCAAAGTAATTAAATGTAAGGACATTTATATTTTAAATGCTCACAATGTTTTGTAAGATATTTTTATTTTCTTTAACAAGACTTTAAAGCACATCAAGGAATAGCAATATCTCATGGGTCATAATCTCCAGAGTATCATCTTTCTGCATAGCTACTTTTCTCACATCAGCCCAGTTCTTTGGCAAATTTTATTTTTAGTCTGGTGAAAATCTCAGTTAGCATCTTTCAGGGTAATGGTCAAATGGATAAACCCTTTGGAGTCTTACTCTAAAGTTTTTGTGAAGCATGCACACATTTGTATGTCTGTCAGCCTAAGTGTCTTTCTGCCCTCTCCCTCCAAACAGGCCTTCACTCCTGTAATTGCTGTATTTGTACACAGAAATTCATATACTAACACAGAATTTCAGGTATGGGAAACTACCAAATACTGGTGGTGAAACTCTGAGAGTTGCTAAATATTTAGCTTTAAAATATTTGTCTAAATATACAAATTACTGCAAAAAAAAAGTAGTTTTCCCTGACAAATTTTAGGCTCAGCTATATTTGGATTAGACTTTACAGTAATTGTAGTGTCAAAGATTTTGTATGCTAATTTAATTTTGTACAAAGAAAGCTCCAAACTAACTTCCCATTTCAAGTGTTCATAACTTTTATCGAATATATTATCTCAGAGTAAAATTAGCTTTCTCATCTCTCCAATTAAATCTTAAAAAAATCTGCATTCTTAGTCATATTTTTAAAATGACAAAGAAAGATAAAAGACTTGACAGAAAGTATGGCTATGGATAAAGATCCAAATCTAACCTGTCCCACTAATTCTAAAATATAACAGACTTGAAAGGCATATTCTCTTGAATATTTTCTGCTGCTTTATATTCACTGACACAAGGGTACTCTATAGCAAGATGATGTTTCCTGAGGCATAATAAGTGCTGGCAAGCTCAAAAGAAACAATGACTACAGAAAACACATGTATTGATTGTTTCAGACAATAACACGAACATGCATTGTCTAATCTTTCTGTACTCTCATCCTCCCACACAAAGCAACATGGGCTAAAAAAAATCACTAGAAAATACAGGAACAAAATCTGCCACAGACATCTCAATAGTTATGCTTTTACTGACCATTTCACCCATAGGAAAACAAAGATCAGGAATTTCAGAAAGTTCCTAAATATAGCATCGACTTAACTATGAGACTACTGAAACAGTGTGTGAAGGCCACTGACTTTGAAAATTACTGATGTCTGATATCTGTAGTAACTATGCCTATGGGACTTCCTTAGATAGAGATAAATCATAAAATCACATTCTAGCACCATGCAATGTTCTGTTTCTATTTGAGGTACAGCTCATTGCCATCAGATAGAAAACACTAAGTCATGAAAGTATATCCTGGCACTGTGATTAGCTTATGAAAGAATTTCATCGTGAAAAGCAAAAAGCATTTTCCCTGAGTTCAGTCTCCTGCATTTAAAAACAAAGCTGGTAAATCCAACTGTATCTGGCAGTTCCCAGAGCAGTTGCTACATGCTAGTTGTAACTAGAGCATGAGACAGTGATGGATAAATAGCCTGCTGTGGATGATTTTGGGAAAAAAAAAATAAAATTGAACTGTTAAAAGGGTTTACAAGGCTCAGAAGGTTTGGGATTTTAGAAGCATAAAATCTTCCCAGCTGCACTCAGTGGAATTCCACAGCTCCTCCTGCAGCTCACAGCAATACATTATTTAACACATGCAGGGGAGAAGCTTTTTGAGAAAAAGAGGTTTTTACATACCAGATGCACAGTTTCCTCACATGTATTTTTCCTCAGATTGTCACGGACAGCTTCTCACTAGCAAGGAATGACAGCACTGTGAAATTGAAAAGACTTTGCTGAGAGCCTCTTTGGCTGATCTCAGACTTCTCCACTGCTTTCTGGTCTTCAGTACTTTCAAGGTGTTTATTTGTGTCTTCAGGTCGCCTATATATGGGTACTCATTCTACTCTGAATTACTGTATTCTACTTTATTTTTTGTGGTCCCTTTTTCACCTCTTTTTTAGGGCACCCATTTTAACCTACAGCCCCTTTGAGATTTAATGTGGGTTGAGCAGAGCTTCTGATTCACAGTTCTGGCTTTATTTTGCCTTTAAAAACCCTCCCAAAGTTGGTTTTCTTACTAGTCAGCTGCTTACCTCTGTCACAATATTTATTTTTTAATTCTATCAGTTCTCAACTGCATATTAGCAGGTTATGACAGAGAATTTAAGCATTCAAATATCAAAGCTGTTGATAACAAAAGTCACAAGTATGGATGTGTGCATTTGAAACTCTAGTAAGTGGACTTTTGCAGATAGCTCCTTTAAAGAGCAACAAGAGACTGGCAAGCAGCATTTACCCTGCCAAGCTCTGCAGGGCACTGTGTTGCAGCAGGAAACTTCAGCAATAGTGATCCACAGCTTGAATAATCCACCCCAGGCTGCAGGGGATTAGGCTGTGGACTGTTCAGACCGTGGAGCTTGTTGATAGAAGTTGTTTTTTTAAACTACTGGACATAAATGAAGGCAATGTATTAACAAGCAACCATGAAGAAACAGAAAGATTGGATTCTTGGACATGTGGTGGGAGATTAGTGGACATATCTGATTTGCTACTCCAAAGGGAAAAATAAAAATAAAACCATTTATCTACAATGTATATGTCATTACTTAAAAAGAAAACCAAAGCAATATTTTAAAGCAAGTGACTGAATCAACACCTATCTATCTATCTATCTATCTATCTATCTATCTATCTTTATCTTCTATTGCACTGCATTACTGAAGTATTTTTTGCCAATAGCAACTAGGCAAATATGAAATTAAGTCTGAATTGCGTTTCAATGCAGCCATGTTTGTGCCATTTCTGTAAGATCAGTTCTGTGCAATGGCAGAACAGTTTAAATCCTGGGCTTTACTTTTTGGCTGGGCCTGCCACTGAGAATCTCTGCCACCACTGAGATTTGTGAGTTAGATAGGAAGAGAACAGAGGAACAAAGAAAAAAGGTATAGACCTCATCCACAGCCACTGTCTCAAAGGGGGCTGTACCTGCTTGGAGAGGATGGTGAGGAAAGCAGTGGCAGGAGGCCCAAAGCTGGAGAAAGAGACTGGCACCTTGATAGGCAGCAGATCTACATCAGTGGCCACTTTTCCTACTGTGACAAGGTGAAGAGGTGGTTGGACTCAGTGCTGGGCAAGAAAAAAGGCAAAAAAAAGGGAATGAATCCAGCAAAAGTTACAACCCCCCGTCTTCAAAAGCCCAGGGCCATCCTCCAATTCCACCTCTGCTAATTTTTCCCAGATCACGTTCCTGTCAACCTTTCCCATCCCCCTATACCATCTTTTGCTGAGATCTCACTCTGCCATGGCACTAAGCTTTCCTTTCATGGGACTTTTTACTCATCTTGGCCATAACCAAAAATGAACTTGGATTCATGTTTGCTTATAACACAGAAAAGGCTTGATCCAACTTTTATGTAGCCACAGAAGTGAACCACCAACCTCTGTTGGTTCCCAAGTATTACTACAGTGTGTACTGTAAGAAATCCTAGGGAGACCAGGCATAGATGGCTCACACAGTACAAACCACCTAATTGCTGAGCAACCCAAGGAGCTGGGTAAGCAGCATCCCTGGTCAGCACCTCCTCATTTCTAAGCTGAAAAACTACTTGTGGTAAGGAGCCATTCCTTTTGTTTAATTTTTGTTTAATTTTTGGCTTTTATCTTAAGCCCAAGCTTTCATCACCCTTTTTTCAGTTACAGCCTCTGGATTTCCAACTCTGTGGCTGTAAAACTATATGAAACAGGATATTGGAGACAGGCTAAAAAAAAAATTGGAATCCTTGATAGCCAGCATTCCCTAGAGTTATTAAAGAAGCTATATGCACTGTTTTCTTTTTAGTAAGAATATATATATACTTAATATATAGAAGAAAACTAATGAGAAAGATATGGGGAGAAGCCAGACAGACTAGCAACCTTGCTGCTCCTTATTGCTGCTAAACTAGGCATATTCTGACATCCAACAGGTTAAATCAGAGCAAGAGGGGTCATTAAGGATCAGTGATTAGTGTTGGATCATTTATCTAAATAAATGGCTGAAAAGAATGAATGGACTCAGAGGTAGCTCTTTGGCTACAGCCTTCATGACCATCACTGTAAAAGTCATACTGAGCATTACTACATGCTCAGATTATTTTAAAGGGACAAAAGCACAGAAAACTATATAGGACGCAAGCAGATTTTCCCTCAAGCTCTATAATTTTTAATTTTTCAGGCAGGATCAAAGTGGTTGGCATCTCTTTACAAAAGGTGACAAAGGCTATTCCTGACAACAACTTGCATGCACACATGGGTTCCTAGAGAGAGGAACCCATGCTGCTAAACATCTCTTGTGTCCAGCCAAGCATGTAAGTCCTGGTTGGGGAGCAATCAGGAATGAAGACTGAAACTCAGAAGCTGGCAATAGATGTTTCATGAAGTGTAATGTGCCATGGTGGCTTCAGTGGAAGTTGCACTGCTGTTATTGATAGCAAGGTTGTATTGCAGGTGCATACTTTTGACCTAAATACATCATACGGAATTAAAGCAATCCCTGCAAAAAGACTGAGTATGTCAGTGCTTAGTGGGTAGAGTCTGTGGGAATTTCTTCAACGTCAGTTTTTAGGAAGAAAACAGATACTCTAAAACATTCATTCAAACAGGTCTTCTCAGCTAATTTAAACCACATTTTTTAACTTCCACAATTCAAAATATCCTTTCTTTGCAAGAAATTTCTGCTATTACACATGCTTTACAACACAGTTGGTGTGACCTGAGGGATGTCACAAAACAGTGTTGTACCATATTCCAAGGTTAGCTTTTTTCTTCTTCCATGAATATGAGACAGCTTATTCCAGCATGAAATCAGTTGACTCAGACCACAGCTGAAAGCTGGACCACACAGATAGAGAAACTGCCTAATTTTTTTTTGTTCTGTACATCACCCTGTAAAATAATAAGGCCAAAGCCACACTGTATTCCCTAAATCCCCTTCATTTTATTTCCCTCATTTTTATTTATGGGCCAAGATCAATGGCTTTCTCTACATTCTTCAGTGGCAATGCTCTCCATATACTATAGTCTTGCAATCCATGACATAGTGAAAAATTACTGGGGATCCATTTGCCAGCTACTAAGAGTATTTTGAGTACTTTGAAGAGTACTCAAAATAAATTAAAAAGGCTTTTTAAGCCAAAAAAAGGAATTATCACTTTAAGAATATTCATAATTTTCAGAGTGTTTTGCCATTTTACATCTTGTTTACTTTTGTACTGTCTCATTATTCAGAGTTATATTTACTCGTCTACTGGATTTTTTTGTCTGGAATGTGCATAGTTTGTCCTTTAAAAGATGATCTGTCACATAACTTACTTTATTCTTTATAGATACAAAGAAAATATTCCAAGGATGTTATTTCTCTAAAAAGTACATAGAAGTTCTTTTAATTCACCCTTGAAAACAAGAACTAAATAAGTAACAGACATGTATCCATTACAATGTGTAAAGTTTTTGTGTTGCGCCTAAAGGAAGTTTGTGTCTTGAAGCTTCTTATGTACTTATAAAATAGAGCACCAAGTTTATAATGTATAGCTTAATATTCTTTGATTTCATTATTTTAATCTAAACTATTAACCTATTATAATAGTCTAAAGTTCAAGATGCCACAAGAGAAAAGCAACAAATGATGGTGTCTAGATAATTGCAAGTGCTAATCTAAATAAAAGATGAAACAGAAATGTTTGCTAAATAATTGTATCAAATGTCTTTTTAGCAAGGAGAATGATCATCTGATGTTATCCTCACCTACTTTGACACATTTAATTTTTCAGTCCTTTTGATTATCATAGTCTTTTCTCGTCTGCAGATAGTCTGTTTGATGTAGGTAATTACTCGGTGTTAACAAATTTTTCCTGACACAAAAATCTATAACGTCAAAGAAAATAATTCCAAAGTATCCTGATCTAGTGGATTTGGAATGACAATATAATAATTTATCAACTGATGTCATGATGAAGTTATGCCATCAACTTGGCAGGAGTTTGTACGGAAAAAGAGAGAAAAAAGAAAAGACGTTAATTTGCCTCTTCTCAAAATACTGTTCAAGGATTCACTTGTTGAAACTCTGAACTATCCATTTTAACAGTCATGGCAACACCACCAGGCAACCTAAAATCTGTCTTCCAATTACCAGAACAGTAAAAATTTTGAGCAGAATCAAATACCTACAGGACAACTGAAAAAAAGAGGGGAGGCCCCCAGGAGTCACCAGCAGCCTGGGAGAAGCAAGTTGAGGTGTGCCAAGCTGCTGGCTAGATAAAATAGAGCAAGGCCACCCCCAACACAGGCAACTGTTCCTCCATTGCTTTCTTTAAGCAAACAAGATGGGGAAAATATGCTTTTCCATATCTCTGGAGCAGTTTTTGTAGGGGACCAGAAAATAAGGCAGATCTGGAGCAGTCACTTTAGAAGACCTGCTTTCCAATGTTGGAGAAATTATAAGATTAAACTCAATGGTTCCACCTGTCTCTACTCAAGCAAAATTTCATTAGAAATCTCTAGACTCCTCTGCACATACTAACTCTGAGAAATCCCAATAATTTTAGCAGATCTGCTTCCTAGAACACCAGTTACATCTTGCCAGGTGCACCAGATCAATATATGAATTTCACTGTCATTCACAGAAAATCAATACATCCCAGTGTGTGAAGCTGGGAGTCAACAGAAGCAGAGTGAACAATGTGTACTTTATTTGTTGAGCATCAAGGTCAGAATTCAGTCTGAAGAAGGAAAAAATGTTTCTCTCTTTCGTAAGTAAAAGACTTCAAAAATGTGAGCGGGGCACATTGCGTGGAATATAGAAAGGTTTCACACTCACCAGTAGGACTTTTCTTTTGCTTCTGTGAAAGAAAAAATAAAAAGGAAGACTTAACGATGTCTCAGTAGGACTTTGGAAGTATTTTTTAAGGTGGCATGTGAAAAGTATCAAAACAAGAGCAAATATAGTTTTTATTTTTAAAAATGAGCAGCTACACATTTTGCAAGCAAAACTGAATTTATAAAATTTGAGGGGAGAGAGTGAAATATTTCATTATCATAAATGGCAGACTGTAAAAAAATAATTTAAAAAATGTATTCCGGAGCAGTGAAGTGAAATGGGTAACAGAAACTTGTAAGAGACAACAAAGTACATCTGGAACCACCTAAAAAGCAAGTACCCAAAAGGCGCCTGAAGGGGAACAGAACAGCTCCTCCAGCTTCCTTCTCTGAAAAATCCAACTTGGTGTTATATCATCCATGCTAACCTTACTGCCAACTGCCATTAAACACTAAAGCTGAAAGTGATCCTTCTGCTCTTTTCCCACACTTTCCAACTATTGTTTTCTTGCCCTCATTTCCAACATGCCACAGAGAAGCATTTTTGTGGGCCAATCCTTAGTGCCAGTTCAAATTAAGGATTTTTCATTCTTTGAGAATTAACCCAGAAATCTGTGCTGCCAGTCTTGCCCTGACTGGATGTGGAAAATGAGTTAAGACAACATATCTTGATGGAGCTATACAAGATTTAATGTACAATGTTCATTTGGATGTTTTCTTTAATTTGTTTTGGAACAGGACGGGGTATTTTGATTGGCAGTGTGCATTTTGATTGTCTTGTTTCCCTTGAAAGGATCTTATTTTCACAACCTTCTTTCATCTGTTCCAAACCCCCTGCATTTAGATCAGCTTGGCTTGCACTTTTAAGGGTAGTTCACTTGGGTTGGGTTACTCTGAACACACATTTGGTTATAGCCTACCGAGAAATAGTGTGAGTAATTTACTCCTTCTGAGTTATCATTCATTAAAAAGAATCCAAGCCTGGAAATGTTTTAACTTGAAAACATCATAGGTAGCTGTGGAATGGACAGCATTGTCTTCTCAAATGGTCTTTGGCTGTGGGTGCTGTTGTGTGCCAGATACCCACGTCAGCAGCATTTCCATCTAGGAAAGGTCATTCCTGCCTGTGCGTATTTTACAGTAATGGAGGAATATGAGCCCCAAGAGAGTTTCTGTAGTATATGTCAGCAAGTAAGAATGGGAATATTTTTATGGATGTAGAACCCAATATTGTTCTCGCATGATGTGAAAAATGTAAAAAGCTTTCAAGGCAGGATTTGTCTTGGCATGACCTTGATCTTAAAACATCCATATACTATACACACATCAGTAAGGCATTCAGTCTGTACTTTCCAAAATTCCCCTTAGCATTATTTTATATTTACTCAACTTTTTATCTTTCTAGACTACTAAAAAACTTTCTACTTTCAATTATTTATTGCAAGTTCTCACCATTATTTCTTTTCCTTGGCACTACATTTCATCCAAAATCCTCAAATAAGAGTTTCTGGTTCCTGGTGATTGACGTAATTTGACTTTCTCAAAATATTCTATACCTTACTCCCCCTTAAAAAAAAAAAAAAAAAAAGTTCTGTCAACACGATATTCTAATTACTTGCATGAGTTACCTTGAAACACCAGGTCACATGCAGCTGTGCTATTGCACAAGTGTAGCTGCAAAGGTGACAGGGTCCTGGTCTTTATCCACTGAAATGCGCAATGTTAATTTAGTTGTGTAAATGCAGGAGAGGAGGAAAAATAAGGAAAAAAAGGCTTTAATGTTTCTTAATGCCTTCTGGTACATCCATACCTGGAAACACAAATATTTCTCACTTTTCAACAATAACAGCTATGGTAAAACTCTCATTGACTTCTCCATTACCCTGAACTTTTTGCTTTGGTTTTTTTTTGGGGTTTTTATGGTTTTGGTTTTGGTTTGTTTGTTTGCTTGTTTGTTTGTTTTTGTGAAAGCTATGAAAAGAAACCAAACACACAAAGAAACAGCCACCTTGTCTTCAATATTTTTTAGCAATTTCTTATTCTTTTGTGTTTTAGGACTGTGGTCTTTCACCTAAATCTATCAACACAGTCTTTTCCGTAAGCTTTTAGTTTAATAAAATATACTTGGTGTAATGGATTGTAGACAGCAGTTTTTGGCCCTAAATGATTGTTTTCAGCAGCAATCATCTTGCACCATGAAAAGATAGAGGCACTGATTTATTTTGTGTTAATATGGGTGAAGATTTCTCTGTCATTTGAACTGCCACCTGGAGTTAGCTGTTCCTTTGAATTGCATGGGGAGCACTGGGGAAGCAAACACTTCTCTAAGAGGCTGAACTTGGAGAGGGTGAACACAAGCTGTGGGTGAACACTAAGGACATGAGCCCAGAATTCCTGATTTCCCTTTATTATTTAATAATGACCCATAAGGTCTTTCTGGATGCTCATGTGATGCAACAGGAGTGACTGGACCAGGACAGGCCCCTCAGTGAGCAGTCTTTCCTTTCTCCAGCACTTCTGTAAGATGAGATGAATTAAAAATCTTCCCCTACAAGTGTCTTCATCTGTAGAGTTCCCACATAGATCCTCATTGAACCCTTTGGTCTTTAATACCTAAGGAGACTAATGGGAAAGAGTGTGAGAGAGAAAATGTATTTAGGTGCCAAACCTGTCTTCTGCACTCAATTACATATTTAATTCTCAGTTTATGTAGTTGTCAACTCTTCAAATGTCAGCATAGACATACACCTCTGGGTGACAAACCCCGAGCAGATGGAAATGTGTGCTTATCAGGATGAAAAATCATTTCACATTTAAATTGATAAAAAAAAAAAGTTCATTTCCAAGTGAGGAAAGTCAATGTAACTCATATTTATCATTGCCAGGCTCGATTGCAGTTATTCATACTAGCTGATGTGGAACATAAAGAGAAGCTGCAGGTTCTAGCTGCTTCCCTTTGCCATGGCTTAAATGAAGCCATGAGCAGGTTTTTTAGGCTTTTGTCCTAAATTTCAAGTCCTTTAATGGACTAAGCCCCAATAACACTAGAAACTGAACACCAAGTTGTGTACCAACCCAATTAGCTTCATCTAGAATAATGCAGAAAAATAAATTAATTCTTATAATCAGTCTCCAGAAGGAAATAAAATTAGCTGAGAATGTAGACGTATTTGGAAAATGTTTCAAAGTGTTCTTTGTTTGGAAAACCTTTTCATCATAACTGTTGTGAATAGACATGATGCATACTTTGACAAACGTCTTTCAGACCTTTATCCCCCCCTCCCAAACATGATCTTAGTTCTACTTCCCTGTTAAGGAAACATTTTCCCATTGATTTTTAACTAGAAATTCCTTGGATAAAGTGGGAATAAACAGCATAATAAAAATGTAAGCTATGTAGTTTTCAATCTCTATGACATTAAATTTGCAGCCACTATCACAGAGAAAAGCCAAATTACTGAAAGCACTAACTGGGATTCTTCATATGTGGTTTCAGGATAAGCTGCAGTGTGGAATATTTTCCTATTAAGATGTTAGCTATATCTTCCATCTAATCAGTTCACATGACCACTATTCTTCCTTAACAATAATTTTGAGGTTTTATCTGTATATCTTTTTGTTCAACAATTAACATGAAAATACATTCAAGACTTGTTAACATTTTCTGCCAGCAAATTAAGGTGGTCAACTGTGAAGAATATCCTTATATCAAGTGCTAATTACCTTCTAGTCTTTGTTTAATGTCATTAAAGGTCCTTATACCTATAAGTTTTTGATCTGTTATGGATTTTGATGTTAACAAAAGGCTATGGGCAATATGCCCTCAACATCTTTTAATGGCAACTACATCATTGGTACTTTGTCACCAACATTATTTTAGGTTTATAATATGCAACAGGTGAAAGAAAAATAATATAATAATTTTTTTTTTAAAGCCTGGAACAATAGTGGAAATGTCAAATGCTAAAATATAAATTGTGTGTGAATCCTGACTAAATATTAAATCTTAACTGGTACATCAGTGGAAGGCCTGTTACTTTCAACAAAACCAACCAAACTTCATGATGAACAGATGCATATAGGGCTGTTTTCTAAATTGTATTGCTCAAATGCACAGCTTAGAGCTCACGCTTCACAGGCACAGATAAGGGAAATAAATAACAGGTTCATTTGACTTTCCTCCCCAGGGACACCATTCAGAACATAACAATGACAAAATATAGTGCGGAAAAAATATCTTTTTCTTGCAACAATTGCTTAATGAAGATGTGAGGAAGAAATGAGCAGGATATATTTCCCTGCTTGGTATCTCCAAGTCAATATATTTTGAGGTCACACCGTTCCTTGTGGTACCTCTCCAGCACTCTCCATCTGTATTACATTGTCCTTCAGAGCCTGTGTGGCAGATGGTGCTCTCCCACCTTGGGAATCTGCAGCTCCAAACAGAGGCATAACAAGATCAAAAGTCTGCATGCAACACACTATAACATGGCTGTGAGCAGCACTGAGAGAAAATGCTGTGAAAACAACCATCCCTCAAGTATTTATAGTAATTAAAACCCCATAGCAGTACTTAATTATGTTATGTGAAGGGACCAATCTTCATGGTGTATTCACTTTGGAGTGTTAATTAGAAATATGGTAAATTTCCAAAAATCTTTTTTTTTTTTTTTGTCCAGCCTTACATCTAATAAAAGTCATCATGGAAATGATTGGTTCATAGTGAAAACTTTCTCATCATTAAAAAATTTTATACACATTATAAAAAGCAGAAATATTTTTATAAGCCCTGTTTATTGAATTTCTTTAAATGGTCTTAACCAAAAGAAGCAAGCTTCAGATGTGTCTCACATCATAACAAAAGCACTAGCTAGATCTTTGTCAAAAGTCCACTAATTTTAATATAACAATTTTATTGATTAGTTGACATAGCCAAAGAGTGACTATATTTTCAGTTTGGGTCTAACAGTGTGGTAGTTCTCAATATTGGTTCTCCATCACATCAGTTAATCAGTAAAAACTTTGATCCCACTGAAATGAAGAGTAAATCTTCCACTACTTAGTTTAGAGATACATATTATATACATTTTCTGAAGAAATAAATTGAATCTGCATCTAGTCTACAGCTTCTTAAACAAAAACTGGAAACACAACCTAAAGCATGAATTTAATCTCTTGAGCACCATCTAATGACCAAATTGTAAAATGACCAAGAAGTACATTGGCAGCTGTGCTAAAAAAGGATGAACTTTTTGACTCAAGTTGGTCAAGGATTTCCATCAGAGGTTTTAGTGGAAAGATGCTTTTTGCTGAACTGTAAAACTCCATGAATAACGTCCATTTTGACAAAATTACTGAGGTAGTTCTTTATGAAAACAACACCTATAAAGGCTAACATTTTCTTTTCAGGAGATTTTTTTTCCAACATAACCAAAGAAGTACTTAGATGATTAAAAAGCCTTATTGTTTTTAACTCTCCCCTGAAAGAGGAAAAAAAAGACTATTTCCTGACCAGCTGCAAGTGTCTTCATTCAATATTTCCAAACCTTCTCTTGAACTACACTTGCAAAGTCAGTTTCATGTATATTACTGCCAGCATAGTATTTTGCATTTATAAACAGTCCAAATGCATAAATAAATAATCAAATGAAATTACAAGTCTGTCTAAAAATCAAATTATTTAAGCATAAGGTAAGAAAATCAGCATGTCCAAAAAGCAGCTATGATGAACAGTAGGAAGTTAATATTAAGACTATTTATATTGGGCATGTATAAACCCTTTATATGCTTAGAATGGTCAATCCTAAACAAAAGACTAGGCTGAAGATCAGGAAGGAAAAGGAAAAAAGGTTATATAGAGGGGAAAATAAGAAAAATAAGAAAGGGCAGAAAATTATGTAAATCAGAGAAATAAAAAATAAAGATAAATAGAGCAACAAAGTCATTCTACTGAAGAAGGACAGCAAAGAAGGCACTGCCACTGAAGGTGGGATAAAGGGCACATCATATATATATTTTAAAATATTTTAGGCTACAATAGATGTTCAAAGCACAAAAAGGCCAAACTGAGGCACAGATGGGGTACTCAACATGGGCTAAATAAAGAAAGATAATCTTCCTAATAGCCTTAGAGATATTCCAAAGGGTGGTTTATTTCAGGTCAGGAATGAACATTTCTCAAGGTAATCTTTTGGTGGTGCCCACTTAACTGCACTTTGTTTTATGTTGTGGAGCATCTCATAGCACACAAACTGCCTTTCTTTTGGATGAGCTAACTGAACAGATGCTGCAGTGCTTTGAAGTAAAGGCATAGAAGCTTCTGGGTCTGATTCTGCAAGAGCTGTACCAGCTTGGACTCCACCTCAGTAAAGGAGTGCCAGGAAATCCAGGCTTTTCAGTAGACTATCACAGCCTCCAAAAACCCTGCAGAAACAGCCTTTCACACCACTGTCATCAGGAATCAGTGCTCCAGGCACAGCTGCACCTGGGGACTTGCTGTTGCAAAAAAGATGAGAACGAACTCCTGGATAAGTCCTCATCCTGAAAACATCTGGATGTTTTCCAGTCAGTATTGGTGGCAGCTCTCTAAAAAAAAAGACACCTGCCACATTTTTACAAAAAAACCCCCGACACTCCAAAAGCAAATAGTCGCAGAGCAGCTCTGGATTGCAGCTCTGGTCTGAGCCCAGTGCATCCTGGCAGGAGGCAGCATTCCCCTCACAGCAGCCGGCTGAGGTGCTGAGCTGCCTCTCCCAGCCAGGAGCTTTATGAATGCCACTTTCACTCCAAATATTGGTGGCCATCAGCCCAGTTCTCATGCCAATGCAAAAGTTGTTTTTCAGCGAGCGGATGAAACTAGGTAAAATAAGGGCTTGATTTACAATCAGCTTTCGACCCAGCTTCACCCGCTGCCTGTGTGTGGCACGCAGGGCCCGCCTCAGCAGGTGTGAGCAGCCAGGAGCACTTGCGTGGGTAGGGAGAGGCCGCCCTGAAAAGCAGGTGCTAATTGATGGGTGTTAGTGCAGACACTTGGGGCAGAATGGCTCAGTGTTCTGCTCTCCTGGCGTGCAGCAAGTGGGAACGGGCAGCAGCCGCCATCAAGCACTTCATAAAAACACCACTCCGTCCATCAGGAGGGCCCTGAGACCACAGCCGGCCTGGACTGAGGGGCACTGGCTGAGCTGCAGTGGGAAGTTTGCACAGCACCTGCCTGTGTTGCATCTGGCACACATCCCCATGGGCCGGCCCCATCCTTCATAAACAAACAACAAAGAAATTTCATGTAGACTTTTATATTTTTAATATATATAGGTTGTGTCATAGGAGAAGCAAGCATTTGGGCTAACTCTGATTTCCCGCTTCTGGCTGCCTCAATGCGTCTCCCATCTCCTGCAAGCACACAGGGCTCTGCCCCCTTGCCCAGCAAACCTGTGCCGGTGGGAGCAGTGGTGGGTGCTGCTGCTGCTGCTGATTCAGAGCCTTCCAGCAGGAGCACACAGGGAGCCAGGCTGCCCCTGCAGCTCAGGGGTCAGGAAGGCTGGGAAGGCTGCACTGCCAGGCGTGCTTAGCCAGGGCTCCTCAAATCTTCTCTGGAGCACTCCAAATCTGACCTCAGGGTGCCAGAAAGGGACAATAAAAGAGGAGAGATACGCACGTGAAGATGATCTCTTTCATGCCAAGGTTTTGTATGAAATCTGTTTCTTTTCCTTTCCCTTCTTTCAAACGTTTTCCAAATATCCATCAAAAGGTATGGAGGGGGTGGGGGGGAGGTTTAAGATAACCTGCTCAGAGGAGAGGGTTTGCATTTACTTCTGAAAGTGTTGACAAGCTGCAATTCAGAAGGGAGATGTCCCACTGCGAAAACTTTTCCTCCTTAACTTCAAAGCTTTCCTGGCAGTGGGAGCCCTGATCCCAAATATGACCAATTTGCTACTGTCCAGGATAAGGGGGGTTTGGGACCACACAGAGACAAATCTCCAATGATTCTACTGCCTCCAGATCTTGGCTGACTCCTAATGCTCCTGGACAGGCTTTGCGGCTCCACTGCACAAGAGTCAGAGTGCGAGAGCAGCTCCCATTGTGTCCAGCGTTCCAACACCACTGCTCAAGCAGATGAGTCCCCTGGGCTTATACTGGCTGGCACAAAGAGAGCTCCAATACCTCAGCACTGACCTAACCTAGTTATTCACCATGGAGAATTATTATTCACCTGAGAGGCTCTCAGAGTCCACTATAGTTAATACTCGAAAAAGTTTTTGAGCAGCTCAGAAGATTGAGTTTCCCAGAAAATCTGCCCCTGACAGTTGGGTTCCACTTGCATTATATTTAGATCTGTTTAGCCCCAAAAGCATTCTCCTAAGGCATGAAAATAGAGGGGGACTAAGTGAACAAGAAAAATGTATCTATCAGAAGTTGAGCTTTAGGAATAGGGATTTGGGTATCTCAGTCAAATCTGTTGCTTAATTTAGTATTTCTAACACTACTAGAGAAAGTACATTACTAGACATACTGTCTCTGCCATCCTTTCAGCATCTAACCATAAGAAAATCAAGTCTATTTGTCCCTCAGGCAACTCCTTGAAAAAGAAAATGAATGCTAAGAAAAAAATCTATGTCTTAGCTGTTCTATTAGCTTATTTAAAATCATTGTGTGAAGCAGATAATGGAGTAAATCATCACACAGGTATTTTTTGATATAACTCTCAAAGATTTACAGAGCCATTACTTCAACAATTACAAAAAAAGCTGTGAAAGTGTAGAAGTAAATCTTGCGGCAGGATGCATATTTGCCATAGTGGATGGCAGTCATGTTCCTGTACATCCAGGGGTTATGCCAGGGCTTCTTTCTCTAGATTTCCATTATGTTGCATTACAATATCAGGGGAGCAATATGAGAATGTCTTAGCAAGATAATCACAGGACCCATGAAGTTCAGCGGCTTGTGTCATTAAAAATTATAGTGATATCTTGAAATGCTTCTAAAAAATTGATACTATTTGGCATGCCTTTTTTTCCCCTGTATGGCAACATGAACTACACAGCAAGTAAATGAGATGGTCTTTGATGACTGCAGTTAAAAGTTTCTTGTCAAAACCTGACCTGTGTTTTTTGAATGTGGCACAAAAAAGAAAAAAATCTAAAATATTGAAAAAGTACTCAAACAACAAGAAAGGGACAAAGGCAGTGTTCATCTGTTAAACAGCCGACTTGCACAAAAGACCAGTGTGAACCAAGACTAATCTCCTCATGCAACATACACTGTATTTTCAAAAGTCAAGTGCTTAGGTCTCTACACTGCCGTGTGAATTAGAAGGAGTATTTGTAATGTGTTTTAAAGCTAACAAGCTTAGTTAAGCAGAGGTGTGTGGTCTTTCAAAGTGTATTCCCAGGGTATAACCGCCCTCCTCAAGAAACTCATTTATCACTGTGATGGTTTCACCTCATTTGAAGCCAAGTTATTGTCACCCTTAAAATAATGTACCTTGACAGGAAAAAATGAAATTCATGTGAAAAGTTATACAGTCAAAATATAGACAATCATATCAAAACTTATAGCAGATGAAAACATTTTCTGTGGATATATTTAGGTGGTATTTGCATGTGCCACAGACTTTCCTTTCCTTTCCATTCAGGTCATGTGTATGTCACACATGTCCTCATGTCCTCTGGCTCACTGTCATTAAAGGGAGGTGTGCATGCTTCACAGCTGCCTCAGTATGGCAGTCCAGGCTCTTAAAATGTGCTTGAAGGCTGAGAAAAGTGCAGATGGATTTAATAGGGAGCAACCATTTAAATGATTGGTCACTCCCTAGTGCACAGCTATATTTCAGGTGTTGTGAGTGTGCTTAATCTTGTCCTGTCCTATTCCACTACTGATGTTTGCACTCTGGAGTCTCTTAAATCTTTCTCTTCAACCCCCCATTCTCAAAAGTCATCAAGGAACCAGGGTAGACTAGACTAATGAAGCTCCAAGTGGAGATATTTCCAAGCTAAACCAGTCTCCCTGAAGAAGGACAGGTTTCAGATATGCGTTTTGAAACAGTGCAACATATATGGTGTACTCTGAAGGAGCTGTGTAGGAGATTTTTTTTTTTGCTTTTGCCTTTTTGCTGTCATCCTTTTGCCCTAGGATCTGCAGAATTTACTTTGAAGGTTTTGGATTGTTGTAATTTTCCTAGCAGGTTTGAATTTATTACAAACAAACTTTTGCATAATAATGTTTCTCCTGTCTTCCTTACCAAATTATTTTTCTTTTGTATGTCTTTATCTTTCCCAGTCTGTTTTACTGAACTGTTAAGCACAGGGAAAAAACTAGGTCATTTTATAAAATTTGGATACTAACACAATCAGAAGAAATAATTATTCAAATGATGCAATGGAGGGTGCTGTGTTTAGGGTCTGTCTCAAAAACTAGACCATTCTTCTTTGCCTTAGGTTCAGTTAAAAATCAGATTATTTAAAAATTGTGGTTTATTAGCAAAAAGTCTGCTGCAAATCCTGTATACTGCCAATCCTGTATACATAATATGCAATTTTGACAAAAACAGTTTGTTTTGCTGGAATTTCATTCCAAGAAATGGCACTTTTGACAATTTCAAAACATGCCTTGAGGCTATATTCACAATTTAATATTTCAAATTTTATTCTGACATAACTTTTTCATTTATTTGTTCTTAGTTTACCTCATACTTATGTAATATATGATCAAAATCCTGTCCACACAAACGATAAGAAAATTAAATGTTTCCATTCTGTCAAATGAAGAACCATCAATCCAAAACAAAAAAACATTTGGAAAGCCTGGTTTCTAGAAAATGTTAAATGTTCCAGGTTTTTTGCCAGTTTAATACACAGTTAAATGTCAAACCCTTTTGCAAAACAAAATTCTGTTTCTGTGCAACAAAATCATTCGACTGAAGATCACAAAAACATAAGGCCTAGTTAGTAGAGAAACCATGTTTTTCTAAATATTGAGTTTAACACTAATGAAGGAGTCTGTTTTCAAAACTGGATACTATTCATATTTAAAAGCTGAATATGTGCATTCTTCTTGTTTCTTTAGTCCAATTGCTCCTCCAACTTCTAAAACATGCACTAAATTTCTGATTAAGGGAAAAGTCCACCAGAAAAAATTTTAAGCAGTTCATTTACCATATGTTCAATTCTAATTTATCACTTTCCATGTAACAAGTAAAAGGATCAAGACATATACATGCTAGATAAATGTCTGTTACAATTTTCCATCTTCCTCCAACAAACAGTTTTCTCTCACAGAGAAAATAATTGATGTCCCCTTGTGAACAGTTCTGATATTTACTGAAGCAGATTCAAACTGGTCCCAAACTGTTAATCCATGCAAAATTTAATTACTAAAGAACTGAAAGCAGCTGTAATGAGCAACCTTATGTGTGTCTTGAAACCTCCTGATGCTGCTGGCTCTCATCAACTTTGTATTTCCCCAGCACCACACAAATTAAATCCCTTTTTTTCAGATGCCTTTTCTCTAGCCCTGTATAGATCTCACCTGGAGCTATTTTTCTTTGCTAATCCTGTTACTTAAGAGCAAGAGATAACTTAAAGCACTAAATATGCCGAAGGTGATTTCATACATTTGATTGCACAGCAAAAGTAGTACCAGTGGGCATAGAAATATTCTACTCTGGAGGATTGATGAAAGCTCAAAATAAGCTGAAAACAGCATTGATAAGATGAAGGTTATTTGTATAATATTTACTGACACTGAATTTTAATGTTAAGCCTACACTGTATGTCCTAAAATGAAGAACAGATGAATTAGTGGGCAAACAAGAAAGTTACTAGACAGGAAGGGCTGATTCTACCCTTGAAGATGAATCAAATCTGGAACTAAAAGCAGGCACAGACAGAGGAGATTACTAGGCTGTTAAATAAACAGTAAATAACAAGAGGAGTGTTGACAAAAAGAGTAGAAAGTATGTTCCCCAGTCACAGACTGCAAAACACTGATCAGGGAAAGGATTTGGTGATGACTGTTGACAGACACTTAAAACCAGCAACCTGATGTCTGGTAGCAGTTTGGAAAGCAAGCAAACATGGGGAAGTGTAAACAGAAGAACAGAGCACAGATTTCAACAGATAACTGCACCGTGGTACAAAGGGCTGCTGTGCCCACACCAGAGCACTGCCTGGAAACAGACACCGAGGGTAGCTACAAATGAAACAATCAAAAACAAGAGCTTTGGAACAGGCCCCCGACAGCTGAGAACATCACTCTGATTAGGGACAGCCCACAGTAAAGAAAAGTTCCCTGGCAAAAAGAAATAAGGCATAATACAACTTGCATAGCTTTAAATTGGGGGAAATTTAAGGCAGTTCAGCAGAGGCAACATGGTGTTGTCTGGTCATGATTTACAGAACACATACTGAGAATCCTTGAACTGCAGAGCTGCAGCTATTCCTGTGGCTGGGAGCACAACATAGCTACCTGAGAAGCATTTTGGCATTCTGTGTGACTCGTGGATATGGAATTATACAGCATGCCCAGGGGGCCACAGTGTGTACCTTTCCTCAGAGGTGTCCCCTGCTCTCATAGAGCAGATCTGCCTTTGCTGAGAAAAATTTGGATGCGCTGTGGTGTTTGAAGCCAAACCTTCTCAGTCATGCACCCCTAGTTGCAGAATGGAGATTTTAAATATTGAAATTGAAAAGCAGTTTCTCAGGAGGGAACTCTGTTTCAGTTCTGTTGCAAGCTGGCTGTGCTTATATCAACGTTGTGGTTTAGATCAGGAGAATTAGCTTTTAAGAGACTCATCTAATGGCCTGGCCCACCTTACCACACATGAGACACATTGTGGAGCAACCTCAAGGCGCACAAACTGAATTCCTTTCAGATGAAATTAAACCTTGAAACCTCTATCAAACCTCTGAATGCTCACAAGCTTTTGTGCCAGGAGTCAGAGCCTTTGCTGAAGCTGAAGGAAACCCGTGAAATGAGAAGAAAATGGGTGTCAGGTCCTAAACACAGATTCTTTTGCCCACCAGATTTGCTCCTGCTGGGCTAAAGTTGCTGTGGTACATGTAGCCTGTCCCTATTTTGTAACAGCAGTTCCTCACTGCAATTTCTGAACTCACTTTGGTGTTTTGCCCAGCAGTGTTTTTCTCCTGGAATGGCCCTAACAAGTTGGGTTGGTTGGTATACCTAAGACATATCCATCCTACTGCAAGGGGACATTAGGGAAGAATTATTATCTTCATTATCTTTTGTCTTTTGCAGAAAAAATAAAAATGCCTGAATGTGGATTGACAAGAAAATATCTAAGTACTAGCCACACAGGTTAAAGGAAACTGATAAGCCACAGAGCTTTTTTTCCTCCTGAATTATTATTACTGTGTAAATATGAACCATGCAGGTGGTTTGGCTATTTGCCAGTTCTACTTGGGTGTGAAAAGCAGCCTTCATGGTTGAAAAGCTATTTTTCTGAACTTCAAATGCCCATGGCCACGTGAGAAACATCTATTTAAGATCTGGCCCAAGTAGAACCAGACATAAAAGATGAAATAGCTTCTGGGGCTCTGTGCCACCCTGAAATTACCTTGTTTTTTAGTAGTCCCTCATAGACATGCTAGGAAACCATCTGAGACAAGCTCAACCCCTTAGCTGGTAGCTACTGTCTGCCTAAAAAATATGATTATTCAAAGCTGTATTTTATTATGATGCACTTTCATAACTTCCTGTGCTTAAAAGAGTTTATTTTCAACAGACTTTTTAGAGAGGTCCTGTCCATTAATCAAAAAGACAAAATGCCCTGGAGTGGACTGTGTTCCTCCAAAGGAGCTGTAAGAGCAGGTTATTCAAGAACTCATTTGTGGTTATAAATACTCTGAAGTGCAGAGCAGGAGTATTGGCCGTGCAGAGCACATTAGGGGCTGATGGTGCAGCTGTGTGGATATATTTCCCTTGACTTGTGTGGCATGGGGCTTAGAAAGTATAAAGGGTAGGAAGTGAGGTGGAACTGGAATTCAGAGTGATCAGGGTCTCCCTGCACTGAGAGCACGTTGAAGAAACAGCTGAGTACATAAAACCTCATAAAGAAAACCAAAACAATGATATTCCCTATTGTGACTGTTTAGTCTTTCTGTAGAGACTCATGAGGTCTAGGCTATCATCTATTTTTAATATCACTTGACCTGAAAATGTGTGCTACCATCTGGAGAATGTGAGGATTTCTGTGTTACAGACTTAATACTGTCAGGGAAAGAAAGAGCTGCAATGGAAAGGAGGTACATTACAAAAATGTTTAAACGTTATTCAGCATATGCCACTCATAACTTTTTTTTTTCTAAAGAGAACGAAACAAAAATACATATCTTAAATTGCAAAATTTAAGAATATAGATTGAGATGTGAAGTCATTTGTATTATCTCAGATAATATTTGCTTTATATTTCTTTGTGTTTCAAGGCATTTACTATCTTAGAAAAGTTAGGTAAACCTTCCAGTGGTCTGCTGTTAATTTTTCTTTTTCATAATGAATTGGAAATATTAAATGCAAGAGGGAAAACAAAAGGATATTTTAAAGCTTTGTAATATCACTCATGTTAGCACATTTACAATGCTTTGTTTCTGGAGTCATCTTTGAATAGGGAGATTGTTTTTTAAATAATGGGATTTAAGCATCAGAATAAATAAACTCCACTTTTAATTTTGCATCTTTAAGAATTAAATGCTCATGCTCCAAAACTTCTCTGAAAACCTGATAGTTAGAAACTCTGTAATAATTGCAATTGCTGCAATATTAACGAAGCCAACTATATCATTAGATTTGCAAGGCACAAAAATTAGCAGCTGTGTACAATAGTGAAGCAGAACCCCACACCAGAGCAGGCTTAGTGTGAGAGGGGAGGATGCTGGACCTTGTTCACTGTAAGGGACCCTGATCCTGGGGTCACCTGCAGTGGTCACTGGCCCACGAGGCAGCATCACTGCCTGGATATGCAGGGTGCCCAGGGAGTGATCCTCACCCACTGCCATGGTGGCCCATGGCCACCTTGCTCTGTGCAGGATCCCTCCAGGGCCGGCCGCAGCCCCACATTAGTTGGCCCCGGGTTCCTCTGGGCCCACATGGCCCTACATACACTTACCTGATTTTTGGCAGGATGGGGGAGGAGGTGCTGTTACAGAGCCCCTGAGATGTGAGGTCTGGGCTGCAGCCCACCGGTGCGATGACCGTGTGACAAATCTGGAGTTGTGTGCCATGCCGTGAAGGGTGAGGCTGTACAGGGTACATAACCTGCTGCTGTTACCTCAAAAATGTGTGAGATGGAGGAAAGTAATCCTAATGCAGTCTTTTCTGTACTTCTGATTGGGAACTATGTTAAGGTGAAGTATCCCCTGAATCATTTTGAGGCTTTTCCTTGGGGCTGGCTCACTGAAGTACCCCAGGAAAGAGTTGCCTGTGAAAACATAGTTCTAAAAAGGCCACAATAATATCAGTCTTAAATTAATGCATTGGGACACAACAATAATGTTTTTTATATTTGTCTGGTTTATATTAATGGAAGCCTGAGCTGAGCTTCCAAACAGGGAAAAGCATATGATTTTAAAAATATACATTTTTGCATGTTGAGTTTTATGATATGTGAAACTGAAGAAAGGAATGTAGACAAGCTCACCTCCAGAATGAAGTCTAAACCAAAATTAATTCAGACTTTCTTGACAGAAATTAGAAGAGAAGCATTAAGATCATGGACAGGAGTCAGAGAAGCACATTTGATTTTCCACAGTCAGGTTGTTTAAATCCTCCTCTACACCCACATATCACTGAAAATCAGCTTGATTTTTAGACCTCATGGTAGCACGCTGCAAAGATGCAAGAGATGTATTTCAGTACTTCTGGAAGCCAAAAAATGTATTTAAAGGTCTGGTATTTGGAACTAATGATTGGAAGACCAAATAACTCGAATTCTTCAACACCAACCCTCATGAAATTATTCTGTTAAAACAGGGCTACTGTACAGCTTTTAAAAACTGTTTCAAGATGCCAGTAAAATAATCACTGATATTTGAAAAATCTCAATTGACGTTCAGCTCAGCACCTACAATTCAGTTTCCTCCCTGCCTACAAACAGGCAGGTATAGAAGTCTCATTTTCTCCATGTATAGGTTTTAATTGGCCACAAACTAATCAGAAGTTATATTGTTATCAATGGAGCCCCATGGGGTAAGAGAGGGGCATTTTGAAACCCAAAGTGATCTTTTCCTTGGTTCCCTTTCTCAGATTCCTCCCAACTGTGGCTGTTTCCTGCCTGTCTACTCCTGTTAACCTTCAGCTTCTCTTTCTTCACAGCAGCTGGTAGGACTTAGGCATATTTTCTCCCTTTTGCCATGCCCCTTTCACCCTGCCTTTGCTGCAGCTCTAACTCTTACACCTAGATTAAAGGGTGAGAGAGTAGTGGCAAAGTGCAGTAATTGAACAAGAGGCCGTGCATTATGAAACTCTGCTGACACCATCTCACCGTTGGAGTTAAACAGCTGATCCTCCTTATCTAAATAAATATGCTGGCTGGGAGAATGAGCTCTTATTTGTTTGCTGGCAATCAGTGCTCTGGGATACTGGCAAATACAGTATTAAAACAATCCTGATGCCTGAATAAAAATAAGTTTTTTAATATTTTCTTTAATCTGTAGAAGCAAATCTGTTTTGCTCACACTGCTCATCAGCTGCAAACACTGTAAACACCTCATCTGACACCTTCCTGTTAGTCCTAAGGTCATGCTCCATGCAGCATAATTCTTAGTATCATCATGTTGATGCACATCTGACTCATAAGCTGTACAGGTTCTGGAAATTTGTAGCTAGATAGCCTCAAAGAATTCAAAGAAAGTTATAGTAAAAGTTCTTACTGCTCTTTTCAAAATATGAAGAGTTTTTAACAACTGAATGTAACACCCCTGTTTATAATTTTCCCTATATTCTATGTTTCCTATTGTAAAGTAATGACATAGGAGTACTATTTTGTTATACAAGGTAGCAGAATGAAGACAGTTTAAAGCAGAGCTGCAATACACACAACTGTATAGCAAATTTGAATGTCTTTTTTTTTTTTCCCTTAATATACATTTACAAAATATTGCAGAAGACTTTTCATGTCAGTACAGGACATGCAAACCAGGTCCTCCTATAGCCTATGCCAAGGTCTCTGCCAGCATACACCAGAGGCATTATTTCTTATTTCCACTCATAAGAAGTGAGAAGAAAAGAATAACTACTTTATCTATAGACCGCACACATCACAGTGCACTTGGAATATCAAGACACTTTCCCAAGAGAGCTTATTGGGAGTTATTAATGTGACTAATGTGTTTCTGTATCAGCTGTTTGTTTAACTGAGCATTGCCATTGCATTTTGCACTGGCTGCTCACTGCATACATAGATGTTCATTGTTCTGACTCCAGGCTTTGTTCCCTTCTTTCACACATTGAAAAAGTTTTCCACAAACTGAGTGTTTATGTGTTGAGTGCAGTACTCCATGGACTTTAGGGTCTAATGGAGTGTGAGACGGGGCCTGTGGTTTTTCATCTTGTTTTCAGCTGTACAAACATCATGTACTTTTCCCTTCCTTTTAGAGGCCAGTCTATGGCCTGCTAAAACACAGGCACACAGCAATACAGTTGCTGAGACTTTACAAGTCAAACTGGGAGGACCTGATGCCATTCACCTTAACACCAAACATATTGACAATGTTTATTTTCTCTGCTCCAGCCTCAGCTCTCAAATAAACGTATCAGTGGCTGATTTTCAGTGCTCCTCTGAAGAAAAGCCTAAAAGAGTATCTCTCTCATTGTCAATAACAAGTATGAACTGCTCTCAGACTAAAAGCAGGGGTGGGGAGGAGAGAGGGCAGAGGCACATCATGAAGGTATAAACAAAGGAAAAGATTAGTTCCTCTCTTATAAGCCTTTTTAAAAACTAGTATTTATTTCAAGACAGTTTTTGATACAAGCAGGGCCCTTGCTTTGCTTTTACACTTTACACTTTGTGAAATCCCAAAGGGACTTGAACTAGGTTGGTTGGTACTTTGTATATTTTTTAGCATGCGCACCTTGCCTCTGGGGAAAGCCATTTATTAAATTGCTATTCTGGGTTGATGACATACAGATTTACTTTTCTCTTCATCAAGAAAATTCTGTAGATGTCTTGAAAAAAAATTCTCTCTTTAATATGACGGCTCCTAGATGTGCTTGAACCTTTAAATTAGCAGGGGAAAATGAGTACCAGAAGTCAGCATAGATGCAGCGATTCAGCAATGTACAATTCTAGCTAGTAAAAGGAAAATCCAATCAAAAGTCTTTACTTTTGGCACAAAGACATGGCCAAAATCTGTCATTGTTTTACAACACAAGCAGCAGGCAATTTACAGCCTTTTTTAATGGAAATTTTACATAGGTGTTCAGAGAGACCTTAGTGAATGCAAATGGAGTTCACATTCTTAATTGCTAGAGAACAAACATCCTTTTTAAGGAATGCTAATTTTAGTGTTTGTCCACACCATTTCCTATCTCCAGACTCCTTCTGCAGTATCTTTCCATCCTTTCAAGCATATTGATATAGTTATCATGAATGATTAATATGAATTAGATACACAAGCCTTTTGACTGATTATGATATAGTTGTGTAATTACATGTGTAGGTTGCAAATGACAAAAGGCAAAAAAATGTCTGAAGTATGCTGTTTAATCATAGTTTCTATATTCATGGCTCTCTTTTGTATATATTTTTTGTGACTATGATGTGGAAGCTGTTCAGTGATGACTGACTGTCACAACCATCTCTTCTGTCTCATTAAATATTTTCCCAAGTCTCACTAGACATATGCTATAGTTCTGTTATCCCTTTTGAAACCAACTTATTCTAAAATGAATTTATTTATTTAAAACCTTAAATCTCAATGTTGTTTCTATGTGGTTGTATTAGCTAAAAATATGTATTGAAGAAGCAGGGTCACACCATTGTAGACAGCTGCACCAAGGTTTTTTTTGTGCCCACATAACCACCTAAGGATTTGGAAAATGGTGCTACCAGCCACAGAGACAGACATCATAGCACTGTACCACCCTATTAAGTCAGAACTAGTGTAAGTCAGAGAGCCTGGTTCTACAATTCAAAAATTTTAAAAATAACTGCAGCAAGTTAAAAAACGAACTCTGTAAAAGAAGTTCCTTCCTTGGGCCATTTGTGGTGCATTTGCCATACTGCAGATGGAGTACTGAAAAACTGTTTTAACCCTTTCTTGTGGTATTTCATCTCTTAGGTTCTTTACCTCACTAGTCATGAGAAACAGGTTTTCTGGGACTGGATTTGTGGCAGCTACTTTTCAAACGCTTCAGGAAGCCTGGCCTTCCTCTGCAGGGAGCACAAACTGAGAACAGGCAACTTGATGATGGGAGAAACCTAAATGAAAATATAAAAAAGTCATCACACAAGAGGTCACCTTCTTTTCCTTCAGACATTTATTTTTAAAAATCTACATAAAAGCATAAACATATTCATTTCTCTTCCTTTTCCCATAATCTCTCTTTCTATTTTAGTGCCTTCCCCTTCCTTTTTTCCATTTTTAAAAATAGGAAAGCCAATAATAATTGTATTCAGACCAAAATCTTTCAAACTCACTGAGTATTGGCATGTTGGTAATTAAGGTCTCAGCTCTCCTGTTGTGACTTTTATTAAAGTCAATTTATATCTGTCAGATCTTGGCAGCCCATGAAAATTCCCAGTGGGAATACTAGGAGCATATTTATCCCATCATCATTAGTTGTGTGTCATTAATTTGATAATGTATCAGAAGCATTTGATAGCCCTAGAGACTGGCACTTTCAATCCAGGGCTTCTGTAATTGACAGGAGCTATTTAAGAGCAAACACATTCATCTAGAGCCCAGGTGCACACGTACAGCCCCACTGAGCTACAGCTTTCCTTGAGGACTTGCTCTCATACCAGGTGCATGTTTTATGTGTCTGAACTCGGGTGTGTTTCGAGGATTACCACAAAATTTGCCTGGAATTTCTAATTGAATATTTTGGGGAATTTTAGGTAAGAATTCCAAAACTGGAGATGTACTGAAAAAGCTGTAGCTGTTATACTAATACACTTCAAAACAGTATTAGAAAGCTAAGCTTTCCACAGAGAAGAAAGGCAATGTTTTCCAAAAGCTCAGCTTTTTCCTACTTCATAGGGGGTCAGAGATGGAGTCTCTGTAATGCCCTTCAACTGGCAGCAGTACTATGAAAAATGATAAAATAGTTGTAAAGCAAATCTGTTTTAATCTTTCATTGTATTGTACATCCCTAATGTGCAAAGCTGAGTGACTAAATATTATGCTTGTATGCAGCAAAAATAGTTACTGATTAACACCACCACAGGGTCTTCTTAATTTCAGAAGATACATACTCTGCCCTCCTCCCAGTTAAGCCCCATGCTGTGGGAAACTGATTTCACAAACTGGAACAGCTCTCAGCAAGAAAAGTTATAGGAGACAGATTAAGATCTTCCTCCACTACTGACCTTCAGTATAGTACGAGATTATCTTTTAATGAAAGTATCTAATCTCAAAAGGAAGATGGCATAGGAAATGACTGCTTACTGAAGCTAGGAAGGAGGCAGTTTCAGTTTTCATAACCCTTTTAAATTCTTATTTATGGTGTCCTTTGGATACGTTTTATTGTGTCCTCATTTTCCTAACTCGGACGGAGGAAAGAGAAATTGTCCCAGTGTTTCTCTCTCCAGTGCCTACAAGGCCTCACAGCAACTCTGAGCTCAAGCTTATCCTCAGCTCAAAAGCATTAAAAAGCTGAGCCTGGCTCAGGCTATAAAGGGCCACCATGCCCATTATAGGCAGAAATCAGAATTTATTACACTCCTTATTCCAAGAAAGTAACTACTAATTCCTATCAATAAATTAAAGGTGTGCCTGGTGTAAAAACTTCCTGAAGTTTTTACATCTGTCCCTGCATTAAACTTTCTGTGCCCTAAAAAAATCAATTTGCATAATTTGCTTTTTCAGAAGGCAACTGTAGTACTAGCAGGACTATTGACTTTAAAGTTAATTAGGGATTTTGAGTGTCCTTTTGAGTCTTGAAAAGCTCCACTCACCAACACCTTCCCCAAGCACTGTTTTCCCCAAGGCCACTCAGAAAACAACTTTACTGGTTATCTTCCTACTAGTTTTACATTTTCTTACTGTGGACATAATTAATTTTCAGCTCCTCTGATGCAAATTATGAATTGGTCTGTAGCTGAAACATTTTTGAACCTGGATGGAAAGGAAGGGACCAGCCCTACCCAAGGCAATATAACTCCTCATAAGTAATTCTCCTTTGCCTTCAAGTCCTGCTGTAAGGCACCAATCTGCAATGACAGACACATTATTTTTCCAAGAAACGGCTCATGTCTGGTGTGAGTGGGGGCTGAGAAGAGAGAACTGTGGGCTGGGAGATTCTCTGGCCATCATCACCCTGACAGTTCTGCAACAGAACTCACATCTCTTTGTGAGCAACAAAATCCCACCTCCTCCACCACCCAAGTATCTGTGCAGCCACAGGGCTGAGGCACAGGTGGCTTTCCCAGGCATACGTGGAGCATTCTGCTAGGATGAGACACAGAGGCCATTTGGCAGCTTTCACCCTTCTTGTATCTCACTCCACTGCTTGCATCTGACCTCTCACTGGTGGCTCCCTGCCACAGCTGGACTCCACCATGCAGCAGAGGGACATTGTGCCAGCAGTCCTCTGACACACAGATTTTGTCTGTCTCATTAGGAGCATATTCTCCTCACAATTATTTTGTTCTTGGATCACAGGAGCTTAAATCAGCACATTTTGCAGAAATTTGGTTGTTACTCCTAGTGGCATTGAAGAGCAGCATGAGTTTCTGTTACCAATAACTGATTTCAGAGATTTTAAAGCATTCCTTAGGATGAAGAAAGATGAAAAGTTTTTCACCATGAGAGCTGGCATTTAGGCACTCAAAGAGAAACAATTTATTTTTAATTGGTGTAACGCCATAATTGTGAACAACTTCATTGCAGGCAGAAAAAAAATCAAGAGTTTATTGTTTTAATGTGGTGATTTTCCTGCTCCTGCTCCTGTTTAATAAAGAATAAAAGTACTCATTTTTTGAAACGAAAAGTGGTTAACAAGTTTTACTGGAGCTGTAAAAACAGCTATCATCCACAGGTACCTGCTTACTCTGTGGCTGAAGGATTTAACATCCATTTATTACTAAGGATTAATAGCAAGAGCTCCTAATGGATATGCTGCCAGTTTCTTAACTACATTTCTAGCCAAGTATCTCTTTTTATACCTTGGCCTTAAATATAATGAATCATAATTCTTCCACACTGAAATGCTGATTCACATCTAGTGAGTTTGTTTTGGCCAGCTTATGGGCTTTTATAAGTGCCTCAAAGTCACACTGGGTATATAACTTTCAGTGTGACAATAGGAGGCTTTAACTGTGGAGAGTGCAGATCCGGCGTTATTCCACCATACCCAGTGGAGTAGCCGGAGCTGAGGGCAGCAGATATTATTAAAATTTTGAGAGGGCACTAAATTAATTTCTGATTTGGTAGACCCCCTAAGCTGAGTGTTGTTTTGGAAAGAAGTAGTCTGGGACATTGTGAACAATGTGTTATACAGCAGAGCAGTTACACTATAGGGCCGTTATGCTTTGCATTTCATGTGAGACCACAGGATATAGCAAGAAGTGAACTGCATCATGTAGTTCAATGAGAAATGGTCTTATAAGATACTTATCTCATGTTCAGACCTATCTGAACAATTTAGTTTCTTCTATAAAGAGACCGAGAGATTTAGTTGCAGCTTCAAATGATTCCTTATTCTATAATATACCTTCATCTCTGTTTTTCACAGACCTAAAAGTATATTTTTAAAATGCAAATTATGTAGGTTTTGCCTTTTACTTTTTTGTCTAATGCAGGGTCAAACATATCACAGGAACTAAAAGAAGCATCCATAATAATAACCAGACATTGGGTAAAATACTAAGTCTTTAGAGGGACAAACAGGAATACTTTCATCTCTTGTTATACAGGGGATGCTCTATTGTTATTCTTCAAGTCATGGCATCAAAGGAAGCCTGAAAGTCTTAGGAAGCTGCTTCATATTTCTAGACTATAATCCTCTTTGCTCCTTTGTGATTTGCTCAGAGTCCCCAAGAGAACTTCACAGGAGAACATGACTATTTTTTTAAGCTTTTTATTAGAATATTTTGCCTATCTCATTTACGTAATCCCCTCTCATTTCTTGTCATTTGGATGTAGGAGTTTTCCTGTGCATCATTTCAACATGTAGAATTTCAAAGTTGGCTTCAAGGGCATAATTCACATCACTGATTATTATAAAGACCTGACCTTTTAACTTGCCTGTTACTTGCCATTGTCAGATTTTTGCCAATATTTTTCAAGAGACGTCATGTTCTTTCCTTCTTGCTATTTGCCTGAAATTAAACTTAGAGGTTAAACTTAGATTAAATATGTCTTCTCTTTACCAGACAAAATTCATTCTAAGCCTGTGTGCAGTGAAAGATTTTTTTTTAAACTTAAATTTTCCTGCTTACATTTTGAATTTTCAGGAAAGAAAAAAAAAAGCATAATTATCCCATTTTCAACCACTCTCAAACTGCACAAACCCCCAGCACATGATTTTCACTCTAAGCATGATGACCATGTGTTGCAAGCTGATGTGCCAACATGTTTTGTAGAGCAAATGTCATAAATCTGTGTTGTAGCTGAAGGTCATGTCATAATTGTAGCTCTGTGTCTTCTTTAAGCAAAAGTCTCAAACACTACAAACCTAAGAAATTAAAGGAAAAAAAACAAAAAAACCAAACAAATAACCAAAAAATACCAGAAAACACACAAAAATTACCCTCCGAGCTGAAACCCACGTTAGAAGGTGCAAAAAATTTTAGCTGGAAGAATCAAGAGCTACTTGAAAGTCAGGAAATGGCAGCTCGCAGTTACCCTGTGTTATATCAACACATGATCACAGACTGCTTCTCCAGGAGATCCCTCCACATTCTCTAGGAGGGACTGACACATAGCAGAGCAGAGTCAAAACTTCTTGAATAATCATATGGAAGAGCTTGATTTTACAAACAAAACACCTTCCTTACCTGGATGTTTCTCTGTTGCTTTGTTAGGTTATACAGGATAAAAACCAAACCCAAATTTTGTCCAAGAACACAAGGTTGATGATTTGTACTGCAGAAGAAAATTTGAGATGCACACTTTACACGTGTGGGTTAGTTAGAAGCATTAACCTGTTCAGGATCTGTGTCTGACCACCCAGTGACAGCAGAGGAATGGGAATGGTGTTGCAGATGAGCATCCAGGAAGCAGGATCAAAAGAGATGTATAGAAATAAGGCTGCATGTGTGTTGCAGATGTTACTGGAGTTTTGGGTTCCTGATCCCCTTGTTTGTTTGCTTTTAAAATATCTGTGGCTCTTGTAGGGCATGAGCAAGCTGATCGTAGTGGAGATATACACAACAGTTGCACCAGTTTCACCAAAACCAGTGAAATCCTGATTTCAGATTAGCAAAGAAAAATATGAGGATGAAACAACTTTAAGAGGAACAGAGATTTCTTGTTCCCTGTATAACTTCTCTAAGAAAACACTAGGTAGCCTTATCCTGTATCTGCTGTATATCAGCAGTAGAAACCTGCAGGCAGGGAGTTATGTAGAAAAATTTTGACTGTAGTTGCTATAAATTTGGACATTTTGAGAAAGGTTTAACTTATGTGTGTTGAAAGGAAATTAAACCAGAACATTAAAAATTAGTTTTCTCATCTAGAAAAAAAAGTGGTTTTGGGTATAAGAGCATGGATGCAGCCATTTCAAAACACTCTTTGCAGTATGCTGGGAACAGACACATAGCTAGGAACAGAGAAATAAGGAAAGAGTGTAGTAAATGTGATTATACGATTATACATACAAATTGTTTTTCCCACATGTGTCCCTCAAATTCAGCATGCTTTTGGGTAATACAAATCAGATCATTGCCTTTAATGGCCTAAAACAGAACTTTGCTGACCAAGCCAAAGTGAAAAGACACATTAGAAGACTTTCTTCGTTCCTCATCTATACTCATTTTAAAGTCTGAAAACCTGATATATCATTTACCTCGAAATATTATTTAACTTGAAATATTATTCCATGATTTTGATTCAGCATCTGTTAGAAAATGTCCTTGCTGGCAAACTTAAATCTGTTAGCATCATTCATTTATTTTTCTTAGCAATGTCATGTATAACATGTATATTTGGTGGTGTGTGGTGGAATTTTATCTCCTCAAATGCCCTTTATGGCCTCATAACATTTGTGCAAGTCACACTAGTGTATACATTACTACTTCAGCATTTACTGGCTCCTGAGTTCATGCAACAAACTAGTTCTAGCCTCAAACTATAGTCATAAATGCAAATGCAGTGGGTTTGTGCTCTAATATGCAATCACTAGGCAGAAACAAAGCTTTTCTATTGTTGTATCATGCCAAAGAATAAGGATATTCATATGCAAATCTAATGACTTGTCAGATTGGATACTCGAGGTAGGCAATAGATGTACCAAATGAAAGCACCAATCCCCCCCAAAAAATAATTGTTATATTAAAAACCATATTTCTGCCACAGCAATGATTTTACTAATAAATCATGTCCTTTCTACCTGATTCAAAGCACTGCAAAGCAAAAACAGGATCCACATTCCCTTTTAGATCTGTTTTGGTAGTGATGCTTAGTACTGCTGGGATTGATTCCCTGGTTTAGCAGTGCTGTTCCACTGCAGGGCTGTGGTTTGTGCTTTGCACTGAGATCAGAAAGGGCACCTCTGGCACAGGATTGTCATCTTCCATGGCCAGACTTACCCTGCCTGGTACCTGCCCATGGCTGATTGTACTGTGGTCAGTAAAAGACAAAACAAATCATTGGAAATTACCTGTTAAGGAGACTCTGGTGAGAAAAACACTAACAGGAGATATGCAAATGATTTCTTTTTGAACTTGATGTTGTGGCTGAGCCTATTGATTCCTCAGCTTGTTTCTGCTCTCCTGCTTCTAATAACCATTTTCTGTGCAGTTGCAGTAAGTTTGACTGATAGCTTGTTCATCCAGGAGAGTTTCATGAATCTCTTCTACATGACAAGTTTGTTTGGTGCTCCATTAACCTGAGTACAGGGTTTTCAGGAGGACATAGCCTAGGACCATGCTGCAGGCACTTAACCATGCATTTAAATCCCATTCAGCAAAACACTAAGCCTATTTCTTTTGATGGAATGTAACCATATTTTTATAAGTTCGTGGGACTTTTTTTCTGAATAGGTACATATTCTTTAAATTATGTTAATTTAAATTTTGGAATCGCATGTTTAATAAAAGGAGGGGGTGGGAGAAACACAAGTTAATTTTTGTCTACTCTTTCTTTTTAGTTTGAATGAACTTTAGCAACAGTCACTCTGTTTTTCCGGTCACTCAGGAAAAATCTAAGGCCTTTCATGGGACAAGAAATCTACTAAACTGAGTCAAGACCAAATTTTCATAGTAAAATGAAAAGAGAAATCTTAGCAAAGATAAGAAGGAGACATTATTAAGATGGTACATCTATTTGAATCAAAGTGAAATTTCTCAAGACAAGCTAAGGGGATTTATTCAGCTTGTCCAGCTGACAGACAAAACTGCGACACTGCAGCAATTCCTATGTATTTCTTTCTCTTTTTTTTGATTTACAATATAAATCACATAAATTATGCTTTGCCAGATATCAAACATCATGTCATGCAGACAGTCCTTAGCTGAGGAAAACTGGCATCCGCTTGTCCGACTCCACAAGTAAGAGAAAGTATAAATAAAGCATAAATGATTAATTTAACCTTCCCTCCCTGCCTCCCGTTAACAGCTCAAGGACCCACAGCACACTGTGCTCCTGTGATGTACCAGTGCGGTAGAGCCTTCAAGACTGTGGCTAACCCCTTTCCAAGTACAAACACCTGTAAAAACAAAATTAGCCCTGCCAATATGTCTAAGAAGAAATGCTTTCCAGTAGGTTATAGATATAATATTCACCCCATTCAGGGGAATCCAAACAAAACACAAATGTCTTATTGGGGCAAGAGGATATTAAGAATAATAGACAGATTATATGATAGTTTATTGAAGGCAAAGGAAGAGACATTAGTCATAGTTTTGTTATAAAATGAGACTTAATCAAAGAGGAATGGGTTAGAGGTCATGTGTTCTATTTGTGCTATTATTATTTTTAAATCATTGAGACTTCCATGAGTGGCAAAAGAAATGATCCTGAACAGTAAAAAACAAGCCAGACCTCACTGGAGCACTTCAAGATGAGCCAAGAGAATCCACTGCACGAGCCCTGCTGGCTGTATGCTAATCTTCTTTTTATGTCTTTTTAACAAGGGGTGATTGGAATATAAGATCACCTTTGCCAGAGAAGTTTGTCTCAACAAACCACTAAGCTGTCTGTGGTATTCTTAGTGACGTGCAGCAACCTGATCAGGATATAACTTCTCACAGAAACAACATTGTTCTTTTGTGCTGCTCCTTTTCATTTCATTAAAAATTTTTAAAGTCAAACAAGATAACTCTAATAGGTGTGTTCAAGTTTTATTCTAGTTTATTATGCATATTAACTTCCACATACCTGGTTTTATGCTGAATGGCTGGGGAGAGAGGTGTAAATCATTCTGTAAGGCTGAACACTATGTGATTTACTGTAACAACTGTGCATTTACATGGGCAGTAATTTTTTTTAAATTGCAACCATAACTGCACCAATATATTTTATATGCAGAACTAAAGTTTTGCATTTTTAGGCCTTAGAGATATAGGTCAGGATAAAATTTGTAATATTTTTTTATGGATGAAAAGTTGCTTCCTGCAATAACAGTATTAGAATTTTATTTTAAATCTAAACCCATACAAAAAATTACGGCAGAAAATTGTTTAGAGCATTCAGATGACCTTAGGATATAATGCTTTTGAAAATGGCATTAACAAAGCAGAAATTAAATAAGCCCTTTTTTTTTCCATTCACACTAATGAAGCCTCAATGATTTGAATGCAAAAATCATACACAGATTTTTGATGTTTTTCTGGTAAACATCAATTTTCATATCAACACTAAATTTAAAGAGCAGATACTTCCTTGTATACAGTGAAAAATATCTTGACATTTACCTTAACTCCTTGCCCTAACATTTTAAAAATATCTGCATAATTTGCAATGTTTTTTTTAATTTTACATAGACAACTTCCACAGCTAAATATCTTGTAAAGAAGAATATTTCTTCTACTATGTAGTCTATATTTTCCTTTTCTAGTTCTTATACTGTTATTCCAAGCTACTTTCCAATGTAGCTGTGGTGTACTTTTGTGTCAGTCATTTTAATTTATCCAGGCTCTTTTTGCGACCCCCACTTTTTCTTCTGGCTAATTACTGAACCATGAAAAATAAGGATTATTTAGTTGATTTGTTTTGGTGTCCTATTCTTTGCTGTGTTACTTTTCCTTCTTTTCAAGATCGAAGTTGTTCAAGCTGCCTGCTCTTATCTGAAACAGGCTAAAATCATCAGGCAGCTGAGTGCCACAAATCATCTAAAAAAGGAGATCCTGGACTTCGCAGGCAGGAGGTGACAGGGTTCCTCCAGTCTGTCCCATCTTCTGTGGAGCACCACTGGTCTCAGTCCAAGATTTCTTAGCCCACTGCACCAACTCAGCAGCACTTAGAAATCCATTTTATTCAAGAATAATCAAAGCCAGGGCCCTTTTCTGTGACAGCACTTTTGTATCATGACAGATTTTCTGTTTTGCTCACTGGAAAAGTTTTGGGTTTCAGCTAAGGAGGCAAGAAGCAAGTTCAAAATCCTGTCACATTTGAGAGGATTTGGCCTAACTTTGTTCCTTCTTTAATGATCCCAATCTATAGTCATAGAACCATTTAGGTTGGAAAAGGCCTTTGAAGTCATCGGGTCCAATAATTAACCTGACACTGCCAACTCCATCACTAACCCACATCTAGACAAGATGATCTAGTTAAAATGATAAGAATTACACTTATTAAATACCTTTGCTTCAAGAACTTGAATCTTTTTTAAATTTTCACAATAATACTTCAACAGCAGAGGCATATACATACATTTTTATAAACCTATATAGATTGTAGAGATTTATTAGAAAAAAGATGAAAATAGAAGTGTAGAATCAGAAAAGAGAAAAAAGGAAAGGAGAAGGGATTCTGAAGCAGGGACAGAAGGTGCAATGGGGGTTCATAAGGACTTTGCCTTTTGGAAAAACTAATATTAAAATCAAAACCAAACCAACTAATCAGCAACAGTGCTTTGCCTTGACATCTCTGTCTCTTTAAATTATTTTGTGTGTAGAGTATTTTATTTGTGGTTTTATGAATGTGTGCATTACTTACAGACCTGGCAGTCTGGGCACCAGGATCTCAGGGCATTTATTGGCAGTGTGTGGGTAATTGACCTCCTGTGTGAGGTCTATCTGAGGTCACAATTATAACAATGTAAAACTGGGAAAACCTTTGGGAAACCTTTGCATTCTTATGGGCAGTATTCTCTTATTTCTGTAAATGCTTCCCTACCACTCAAATGAATCTAAGGAATTAGAGTTCAAAGAGTTGTGGAGTTACAAATGCTTTTTCTCAGCCCTCAGGGTAACTGTTTTGTCCTTTATCATGACTTCAATATTTTTAAAAATTTATTCCCTCAGTTCATACTTTAACTTGTCCTTCATACAGGTGATGTTAGTGAGGCAAGAAAGCCTCTGACAGATATTTATTTACCCAAGCCACAGATTATCAGGAGGGGACAGGAACCATTTAGCATGTTACCAGGAGGAAGAGCATTTAGAAGCAGCTAGAAGTTTCCTTTGGTTTGTCACCAGCTCCAGTGTTTGAAGATGTAACACACCTCTGAGTGTATTCACCTCTGTCCTGTGGGGACCAGCTGAAGTGTTTCCTGTCAGGGTCCAGTATCAATAGCACTCTGAGGGGTCTCAGTGACCCCTATAGCCTGTGCTCAAGTGGACAAGCAGCCAGATGGTCACACATTTCTGCATTCTTTCACTGTGTTTTTCCAGCATTAGATACACATGGTTTTGTCTTTGTCTTGCAGATCTAAAGGGAACAAAGTTCTTGAAGAGCAACTTACTTACATGGCAGGAATCAACATGGTGAATCTGAAAAAATGAAGTTGATTATCAAGGGAAAGAAAAATCTGGAAAGGTTTCAGGGTTTTTTCTGGGTTTTAAACTCTTGGAAACAATAAGCATATAAGCTGCTTAAAGCCATTATCTTCACAGGAATAAAAACATTCACATTTATATTATATGCACTCAAAATAGTCATCTTAGACTGAGTAATCAGTATAATCCTAATAATTTGCAAACAAAATAAGTGCTATATTCTGGAGATCTTCAACATACCAAATATTTCTTAAACAAGCTTGAATTTTGAGGAAAAACTGTTAACTCCACTTAATGACTCCTAGGTCTTCAAATGATTGAAATATCAAAAGGAAAGAGAGAGGAGAGGAGA
>WBNO01030406.1:0-73481 GCA_013400575.1 Peucedramus taeniatus
GGCCGCCTCGGCCCGGGGCCCGGCAGCGCTCCGGGGCCGGTGGGGCGGAGCGGGGAGGGTCGGGCTGGGAGCGCCCCGGGAGCCTCGGGACACAGAGGGCAAAGCGCGGGCATGCGGGGTTAATGTCACGCTTACTCTTTCCAGTTGTGGTTCTAATTCCGAATAAACCGCTGCTATCAAACACATTCCAAAGTAACGCGCTCTGGAGTTGTAAAACTTGGTGAACTTGGTGTTGTAGACAGCATAACTTTTGGATAGCTAGGATTCGCGTGAATAAATATTTCTGCTTAAAAATACCATAAAACAACTTTGGAGGTTAAAAAAATGCAGAGGTAAATGTAGTGCCATGTAATGTGTTCTGTGGTTATTGTGTTCAACATTAAATACAAAAGAACCTGAAGGAGTGCAGTCTAATGAATGCAGCACGGAGTTAAAGGGTAAAAAGGCTTCATTGCTAACCATTGTTTTTCTGGTACTGAGCCTTAGGTTGCTTTGTGGTTCTGTAAAGCTAGATTGATGTGCAATAGGGCAGCTTGAGGATTGTTATTTGTACTTGTAAGTTATTTTAATAATTTGAAGCTCTGTTTAAATGCTAAATACTGTGTGCTTAACGCAGGTGTGTTGTGTGTAGGTTTTCTTAGCCAAAAACAATGAACATAGAGCTCAGTTGTTTGAGCTGAGTTCAGTTGCACCTGCTGTGTGTTTACAGTTGAGCTGTTCTTGCCCCCTGGATTCTCTTTCTGAGAGAGTGCACTGAAAGTTGGAGGGTATTGTTTTGTGTCAGCAGCTCTCTGACTCCAGCTAATGCTGTGGACTTCAAGGTGTTTCTCCTCAGACTGGTTCTTCTGTGCTGTGGGCCACAAGGAGCATTCCTGTGTTAAAAAGAGTAGTTAAAGCCTTGGCCATAGGCATAATTAAATTTAACATAATTAATGCAGGTTTGCTGACAGAGCAGTAGTGGAATTCTTCAGACCACCCTGATTTTTCTCTGTCTTGCTTTAGAGGTTATTTAAAGTGTGCTTTCTGTTCTTTCCTCTTAGCAGGTGGGAAGAATGAAAGGAAGGGGGGATGAAAGGATGTTGAACCTTTTTGTTTGGCTGTATGATGGAAGGAAACAGGACGGAGAACCTCTGCAATAGATCCTTGGGATGGCTTCAGAGACAAGAGAATGATGCTAAGCCATGGCTCTGGAAACTTTCTAATTGCTTTTCTGCTGCTGAGAAGGCTTTGCCTTGTGGTGCAAAAACGGTAATTTCTGCTTCCCTGGGAGGGTGGTTGGGCTCCCAGGGCAGAGGGGGTGGGATGGGTGCCTGACTCCAGTGTGTTACTGGCTGAAGGAGGAGCTGCCAAGGTGAGTACAAAACCTGCCTGGGGATTTGGGGCCTTTGGTTGTGTTCACAGCACTCAACCAGTGTTGGTGAGAAGGGGCAAGCTGCTTTGCTTATCAGGCTTTCCTCTCCACAGCTGCTTAAAAGGTGTGTGAGGAACTTCTGGGGAGCTCTGCCAAGTTATTGCTGAAGAGTGGAGTAGGGAGGTCATGCTTCCAATTCATCTGTTTAGTTTGGAGGCAAATTTAGTTCTCTGAATTGTTGTTATTTTGCAGCTACAGCAATTGTGGATACTGTTCTTCACAATGTCTTACTTTTTCCTTGTTTCCATTTCTTTAAATGTTCCTTTTCTGTAATGTACATAATTCTGTGCATTTAAGATGCAAAGGACTGTGGATTAGAAGGAATAGTACAACACAATTAGGTGCTTGAGCAAGTGAGCTCCAACTGTTAAACAACATTCTTCACACACATCTAATCTAAGTAAAGACATAAGAGAAATGGATGAGCATGTTGCTGTTTTCATGTGCTGAGGGTTAGGAAGGAAGCTGCCATAAAATCTGGAATTTAGTATATAAATCAGTTCCAGACAGATTTTTGGCTGAGTGTATCTTCGTGAGATGTAACATCAAGTAGAGAGGAATGAGTAATTAATTATTCATTCATGTGTAGTAGGAAATGCATTAAATTCAGTTTAAAAATAAAAGTTGTTCAGAAGTTTTGTAGCAGTGTTCTGTGCAGGTTACCTCTACTGACCTTGACTATTCTGTGCTTCTTTTAACCTTGCTTGGTTTTCACTGCTGGCATTTTTAAAAACTTTCTCTTTTTGTCTGTGCATCTTGATATGTTAAATCAGAGTAGGCAGAAACCACTTAGTTGTTTTGAAACTTTAGCTTTCTTTGCCCTCTGCTATATTACCAGCCTGATGTAATTTCTATTTTTTTTTAAATCATACTCTTTTAATACATTACTTTCACCATTTAATAAAATTTTAAAATCTTTATTAGAACTAAAATATGATGACTTACGGATCTGCAAGTTGTGAAGTTTTGTCATATCAATATGTGTTTGTTCTTACAAGAAATAAGGTTCTCTCAGCCTTAGCCTAACAGTTTTTTTGCTTTGCTGATTGTTTTGTGGACTCCTTGCTATTTGGCTTGTAGCTCTCTGGGTTTGTTGCTTCCAAAGCCCACTGATAGCAGTGTACCTAGGGCTGGCACATGTAACTGGCATGGCTCTCTTTAATATTTTACATGTTCAGCCAGTAAGGTAATAGTAGTCATAAAGATAGCACTTTAAGATCGTAATAGTCTGAAAATGCATGCTTCTTACCCTATAAAATTGTTTTATTCATGTACCTGAATGTAACTGAGCTTTCATTTTCCAGAAAGATTACATGGAGAACAAGAAAGCTGCTGTAGAATTGAAGGATGCTTCATCTCCTCATGCTGGCTCTAAATTGTTTCCAGCAGTGCCGCTTCCCGATGTTCATCCTCTTCAGCAACAGCAACTACAGCTTTCCCCTGGCCCCAAAGTAAGCTGCTGTGCTCATGGCTCTGACTCTTCTTGCACTCCACAAATGCATTGTGGTGGTGGTGGAGGTGGGAACCTGATTCACCCTGGCACAATATTAGACTCAAAAAGCACTGGGACGATAACTTGTCAAGTAGGGTCAGGATTTGCTTATCAGTCTGCATCTTCGCTGAAGAACCCTCCAGCTAGAAGCAATTTGGCAGGAATTTCCAGTGAGTTCTCTGGTATGTGTGTAGAAAACAGTGTATCTTCTTGTCAGCATCTGGCCTGTTGTGGAAAACTCCATTTCCAGCCGTGTCACGGTAACGTGCACAAGCTGCATCAGTTCCCAGCCCTGCCGAGCTGCCCATCCTCTGGCTATTTCCCCTGTCCCGAGTTCACCGGTGGGGCTGCGGGGCACTTGGACGAGCACGTTGCACAGCCGGAGCTGCCGCCACGCCTGTGCGCCAACCCTCTGCACCTAAACGTGGTGCCCCCCGTGTGTCTGAAGGGCTCTCACTACTGCACTGACTGCTTGAGCAAGGTTTGTACACCCCACTTTCTCCTTCCTTACTGTGCTGTGTGGTTCCTGTGGAAATTGTGTAGCTTGAGCAAAACACCAGCTCCTGTGGGTGTGGCTTGCGTCCCCCTGGTTGGTGATGCACAGTCCTAAGTGTGCAGACAGCCTTTTTGAAGCTGAGCTCTTTCCTGAGGTAACATTCAGTGCATTGGGAAGACAAAAGAGCTGTCACAATGTTCAGCCTACAGGGGATCTGTAATGTACTCGAGTGGAGTTTTAACTTCTTTCAAATCTAGTCATCTCTTCTTTACAGCTCCAATTAAACTGTTCCATGGTAGGGACTCTGAGAAAAGGCTAAGAGCAGTTAAGATGTACCCTTGGGCAGCTGATCAATAAAGAGCCATTTGTAAGTCAGGCAATACATCTTCTGCTACAAGGATATTCTAGTCTTGGTTCAGTCTTCCCAAATTTGTAATTTATACTTTAGTACCAGTTTAGTAAAATTCAGAACTTGTTAGAACTGTGCTTGCATATTACTGGGAATTTCTAATGAAATAATGTACTCAACTTTGCAATATCTGTTACTTAAACTTCTAAGTTTAGGTTTCCAATATAAAAGTGAAATGTCACTTTAATGAACTAAATGGTGAATTCAATATATTTGGAATTATCACACCACCTAGACTTTGTGTGCAGATACTATGTCTCTGATTGGTTTTTGGGTTTTTTTTTTTTAAGGATACATATTAGTACTACTTAAAGCTGGCATGTCTTGATATATTGAGTTTAGTAGAATCTTTCCTTGGATTTGGAAATCTAAAGCTGAATATGCTGGGATAGAAGCTTCCTTCATGCCATCATACTGTTGTTAATTAGATTTGTAAAGCACATCTGAAATGGCATTTGTTGTAGAAGGGAAACCAAGTGTTTGTAGCATGGAATAGCATGTGTTAATATTGTATACTAAATGAACATGTATTCTGAAAAATTCTCCCAACAGCCAACCAGAAACAGCCTAGTTGATGCTGCTAAAATCTGGCCAAATATTCCTCCTCCAAGTGCACAGACTGCACCTGTTCCTATCCCAATCTGTAATGGCTGTGGAACCAAAGGAACAGGAAATGAGAAGAGTTTGATACTGGCAAGCAGCCTTGGCAAATCACCACAGAAATATGGTAAACCACATTTGTTTGAAACTTCCATTTAGTGGATGTTCTCCTTTTAGATACTGTTGCACAGCAAGAGTTCTCTTAAATTGCACTATTATCTGGAAACTTCTATAAAGTCAGAGAAGACTAAACAGTAAAAAAGTACCTTGTCTCTGTTTTGAAAACTCATTACTTGGTTTTACATGTTTTGACTACTTAGATAATTTACTGTGTTGTTTACATAGAGTTTTGATTTTACTATTACTGTTTTAAGAACTAGAAAAAGGAATTCTGCAGACTTGGAAGCTGTTTTGTTCTGGTGATATATGAGGAAATTATCTTCAGCCATATTTCAAGAGCATTTTCATAGTCTAGTGTCTGTTGTCACTCCACATGCAGTAAAGGTGTAGCATTTATAATTACAGTAGAGTTTTCTCAAATGTTTTTAAGAGGAAAATACTGTGGGAAAATAATTGTGTTGTCTTTCTGCAGTGTTAGTACTGCTTCAACTACAAAATCATATCTGGTATAAAAGTTACAAACTTTAAAGTCACAGAATATTAAGAAATTGATGGCTTTACTATCAATTGATAGCTTTACTGTTACTTTAAAACTGCATCCATTTTAAGGTTTTTAAGGTGAGATGCCTCAATCAGGTGTCTTTTACCAAATGCCATTCCAGTGAATCTTTTGGGCAACTAAGCAACATACATACAACAAATGATTGTCAGGTGTGCCTTATTTTAAATTCTCAGGTAACATTAATTTGTAACTTGTTTTTGAACTGTGAGGATTCTGTGTTGTTCCTCATGTTTCTTTTCAAGTTTTTTTGTGGCGATGGAATGGTTATATAATGTTAGTTGGAATTTAAATAGATTTTTCAGAATGCTGAAACACCAGCTTAGCCTGCAATAGCAAAAATTCTCTAGTTTACTCTCCTGAGCTGTAGAATATTTTGTGTTAGTTCTGTATTGCCTTCATTTTTTCTAATCGCCATCGTGGTACTGTCATCTCATCCAGTTTTGTTTAGATTTCTTACTAATCCACAATGTAAATTCAAACAGCTTCCATGTTTTGCTTCTGTTACTGATACAGCACCAAGTGTTACAAAGCTTCAGACAGTTTTTTTGTGGCATTTGGTGATTTTTTTTTTTACATACATTACTTGATTGTTTGAGAGCTTAAGAGTAAAGTTGTCTTGCATCTTTATCCTAATCTGACAGTGACTAAATTTGTTTAAGACTGATTGTTTACTGCATTTCTTAAGACAGTAAAACTGAACTTGCATTCCTGGGAATGTTGTTCATAAGACTTCCCATGTGCAGAGATCATACTATGCTAAATTTAACTTTTTCAGTATTTGGAGATAAAAATGAGCTGTGTTCTTATGCCTGCACAGGGTCCCCAGAAGTTGCAGTAACAGGCCAAGTTCTGGAAAACTTGCCCCCCATTGGAGTCTTTTGGGATATTGAAAACTGCTCAGTTCCCACTGGCCGTTCAGCTGTAGCAGTTGTGCAGAGGATTCGGGAGAAGTTTTTTAAAGGTCACAGAGAGGCAGAATTCATCTGTGTGTGTGACATCAGTAAAGAAAATAAAGAAGTTATTCAGGAGCTAAACAACTGCCAGGTATCTAGCCAGCACCAGCTTGGTGTTCTTGCTTGAGAATTTGTGTACTTTGAGTGTGCCAAGATTGATTCATATTCATTATAATTTTGTTTGCTTCTGTGGGTTTAGTGCATCTTTAGTTTATGGGTAGGATCTCTAGTACTGATTTCTTTTGTTTTTGCTGTTGTGATAGTTTTAGAAATGAATCTGCATTCTGTTATCTGTGGGTAACTGGTTTAGTTTTAGTTTTCACAAGAGTGTATTTATCTCATCCAGTAAAATGTGGTGGTGGAGTTTTTGTTATCCTTCAAATCTGTGATCAAATGATTAACCTAAAAGAATTATGATTCTGTGAAATGAACTTTTCTCCTTTGTTGTTGAATACTGTGCTGATTGGTAAGGACACCTGTAGATTAGTGGTATTGCTTGGAGCACCTTTAAACACTACATATAGTTTCCATCGATACCTTCTGTTTCTTGGTATTTTTTCATAGCTTTTTATGCTGGTTTCTGTGTCAGAAATTTCCACCTTCTAAATTGCAGATATGATAACAGGTTGACAGTTTTTTGGGATGTTTTTGAGGTGTATGAGTTGTGATCATTAATGCAGAACAGCAGAAGTCACCCCAAAGACATTGCTGAACAATGAGGGTTGAAGTTGAGGGCTCACAGAACAGTTTTTTATCCCTGTGTGTTCTGTTCTGTACATGTATGCATAAATTTACCTAAATTAAAAGCGCATGCAAGAGCTTTTATTTTAATTTTTTAATTCCATTGAAGTAAGTGCAGTTCACATTGAAGCTTTTCTTCAGAGTGTATTTGTGTATTTCCACAGGTGACTGTTGCACACATCAATGCTACAGCCAAGAATGCTGCTGATGACAAACTCAGACAGAGTCTGAGGAGATTTGCTGATACACACACTGCACCAGCCACTGTGGTTCTTGTGTCAAGTAAGTGTTTGTGGTACTCAGCTACAGTGCTGGCTTCAGTTCCTCTCTTACATGGTACTTTTACATATGGCACTATTTTGATTTCCAAGGGTGGTGTTTGGAACCAGCTTTAACTGAACTGTTGAAGAATTCTTAATGTCAGTGGCAGCAAAGGAAAAGCAGGGACAGTAAGATGAGAACTTGGCTCAGTCCAGTCACTGTTATGATTTGATGCCTTTTCAAGTGTCAGTAGGTATGTGTGTGACTACTGGCTAAAGTTAGCTTCAGCAGGAAGCTCATAAATTAAAACTCGTGGAGTTGTGTATATGGTCTGAGCAAAATGTATGTTTTTAATTCTCATAGCAGCATATTATATATTATACGGTTAAATCTGCAGTCCACTCAACTTCTGCATTGAATTGTGTGTTGGTCTTGGGTTTCTCCCTAAAGCTAAACAAATGTTTGCTGTAGAAATATCCAGTACCAGTCCAGTGCCCCACTGATGAATTGCTACAAGCTGCTGTTAAAAGGAAGCCCTTGTCTTGAGACTGAATGTGAGCTGCTGATTTAAATAATGGCTGAGAAGCCTTGTAGATGTTGGTGCTTTTTCATTGGAAATTTCCAATGAGAAATAGAACTTGTTCAGTGAAATTTGTAGGTTTTTTCCTTCAACCATATGTTTTAGATTTTTCAAGTGTTTCCTTGCCTGTTTCATTTTTTTCGTCTCCAGCGGATGTGAACTTTGCTTTGGAACTGAGTGACCTGAGACATCGACATGGTTTCAGAATCATTTTGGTACATAAAAACCAAGCTTCAGAAGCACTCCTACATCATGCCCATGAACTTATTTGTTTTGAAGAATTTATTTCAGACTTGCCACCAAGGTTACCACTGAAAATGCCGGTAAAGATTTTAATTCTTGATGCAGCAGACATTTCCAATTGTCAAATTGCAGTTTTTGTTGTAATTTAGGAGGAGAGCAGGCTGAAGTTATGTGTGTTAATTATGATGGGGAATGATGTCTCCTGTGTATTTGGCCACTGACTGTATTTTATTTACTACCATCTGAATGTTTGCTTTCTGCTTTCAGGCAGGAAGAATGAAATATTAAATGAGAAAGTAGTTAACTAAAAAGTGAAACAGTAAAGGCACATTCTTACCAATAAATGTTTTACCAGATAGTGGCTCTTACATGCTTTCTTTCCCTTGTAGAAAGTTTGGGTAAAAACTTAATTGTTCATCAAGACATCTTAGTGATGCGTTCTTAAGTTTTGCATGATTGTGCCTCTTCTTGGATTTTTGCCTTCCTTGGTGATTCCCTCTGGATATGTTGTGATGTCTTTGTACAGCACTCATGACTTTCTGTTTCTTGAAATAACTTCCTGACCCATGCTTTCACGTGCATGTATAGAATATATCAGTTATTGTATAGTTAACAATGGTGTTTCTCATCTGGAGAATTTGATCAGGTGTTGATCCATTGATCAGGGACTCTGTACTCTATTCTGACTTTAAGTTATATTGGAGAAGGAAGTTTGATGATCTACCCTGGGATGAGAGTTTGTCAAACAAATTGAGTGCTGCAAAAGGAATGTGTGGTGGGATTGGGATTGTGGGAGGGAGGGCATGGTCACCTGAACTAGTTGTAGAACTACTGGTTTTGAACCAGAGGGTGTTCTGGCATAATCAAATTAAAATCTCCTCCCTTTTAACAGGCTTGTCATACACTGTTATATGTCTATAATCTGCCAACAAACAGAGACAGCAAAAGTGTCAGCAATCGCCTGAGGCGTTTGTCAGACAACTGTGGGGGGAAGGTGCTGAGCATTTCTGGAAGCAGCGCAATTCTCCGCTTCTTAAACCAGGAAAGTGCGGAACGGGCTCGGAAGCGAATGGAAAATGAAGATGTTTTTGGTAACAGGATTGTAGTGTCTTTCACTCCCAAAAACAAAGAACTCAATGAAACAAAAAGCTCCAGCTTTGTGGGAACTGACAAGGTCAAGTCTCCCAAAAAAATTAACAAGAACACGAAGCTGTGCCTCCTCAACAAAGACTCAAATGATCAATCTGCTGGTACCAAAGGCTCTGCTGGGAGAGGATTCCAGATTCATGGATCTGTCATCAAACCCACAAATGTCAAAAGTTTACAGGTATTGTTGTTCTGCTTGTTCCATACTCTTGCTTTTCCTTGTGTTCTGAGGATTGCTTCTGTTACTGCTTTAACTTGTCAGTCCTAATAAATAAATAACTGTAGTGTTATTCATTTATTAGTAGTGTGTGGTGACATTCCTGAATGAAAGCTGTGTTCATCTGCTTGGGAAGCAGACAGTTAATGTGAGGGTGGTTGTTGTCCCCCCTCCCTGCCATGTTTCTGTCAATTTGGAAATACTGCTGGTACTTGCTCTCCAATTCTATCCACTTTTGACTTTTGCACTGATGATGACTTACACCTAGAGTGATCCATTTTGCCTTTTCTAAGGAGAAGTAGGGTTAGACCTATGGTGTAGCAAAACATTTCAACTAATTAACACTCTACTGTCTTCTGCCACAGAAAATCAAAAATTCCTTGTTATAAAATAGCAATGAAAGCACTATTAAAGAAAAAATGGTCAGTCATCTAGCCTTCCATCAGAAAGAAGGCCTCTGGCAAGGGATGTCTGGTGCTTTTATGCTGACCTTTTTTATCTGTTTCACACAGGAGCTGTGCCGCCTTGAATCAAAGAACATCAGTAAAAATACTGAAAACCAGCAAGAACGTTTAAGAGAACAAATTCCTTCTCCTCAGAGTAACTCTAATGCAGCAATTTCCGTGTCTCTGGCAACCAAAAAAATGGGAGCAGGAGAATCATCCTCCAAAAATAGTCAGAAGTATGTTTAAAAATAAAAAAATATGTTGATGTTAGTTACATATTTTTTTTAATGTAAATTCTGCAACAGGATGTTTTTTCTTTTTCTTATATATATTTGTAAATAGAAAAGAGACCTCTGCTTCCAGAAGCATTACCAATTCCCCTGTAGATAAAAAAGATAAAGATGAAACTGTATTTCAGGTCAGCTATCCCTCTGCTTTCAGTAAGTTGACAGCCTCAAGACAACTCAGTCCTCTACTCATGTCTCAGAGTTGCTGGTCATCTCGGTAAGTGTCTGTCTGTCTGTCTTGGGGGGGGAAGTGAGACTTCACCAATATATACATTGATTATTCACAGCTGATTTGCTTATGCTGGAATTTGTTTTGCCTGCACATATGTATTTTAAGTGCTGTATTTGTGCACTTAACCTGTGTGTACTGTCTGATTTTGAGATGTATATATCGGAATTGTGCAGTTGCTTCAGCTCATAAATACTTTTATTTTACCCAGGAGTATGTCTCCCAACCTTTCAAACAGATCATCTCCACTCACATTCAATGTAGTGAATCATACCAGTGGTACAGACTGCCCCGATCCCTTTGCAAATGGTGCAGACATTCAGATCAGCAACATAGATTACAGATTGTCCAGAAAAGAGTTACAGCAAAATTTACAAGAAATCTTCTCAAGGCATGGCAAGGTAAAGGCTCAAATTCTTTTATTAAATCTGTTTTTTAAATAGTTAATGTTTATGTGTTTAGGGATGTGGTTTAGGTTCAGGTGACCAGAAAGAGAAAGCTATTGGAGCAGGACTTCTAAACCTTGTTAGAAGGATGGGTTGTGGGTTTGTTTGGTTTTGTTTTTTTTTTTAATTTAAAAAGACCAGATAACCACTTGTACTAGGTTTTTAATTTGTGTGTGGTCTTCATAGATTGGGTATTCTGAAGTTTGGTATATAAAATTCTTACTAACTGGCTCATTAGTATGTAGGGATGAGACTTAAGCTTTAACAGGGTAACCTTTTTAAGCTGTTAAGCTGAATTCCTAATGTCAGCTTAAAAATCACAGTAAAAACTGGTTTGAGTCAGAAGTGATCAAAAGCAGGGGAAGTGTGAATTGGTAAAAAGCGATTATGGAAGGTGAGGTCAGTGGTCCTATTTCTGTCTGATCTGTGGATGACATTTTTCTGGCATAATCTTCACATTGAAAGATGATGCTTGTGTTAATGAAATGCCATGGGCTTGCCTTGGTCCAGGATCACTGTGCTTGGCTCTTGTTTGCATTGCCCTGATGGCTGTGGTTCATAACACTCCCTTCCCTATTGTTGTTGGCTCTTGGCCAAAGCAAGACTGTTCTAGTGGCAGCTTACCTTGGTTTAATGTTTTGGTGTAAATGTATGAGATGTTTTCTTCCTCTCAGGTAAAAAGTGTGGAGCTCAGTCCCCACACAGACTACCAGCTGAAGGCTATGGTTCAGATGGAAAATCTGCAAGAAGCCATCAGTGCTGTCAACAGCCTGCACAGATATAAAATTGGCAGTAAGAGGATCCAGGTCTCATTAGCAACGGGAGCTGCTAATAAGTCACTCTCTCTACTTAGGTAATAAGCACTTTGGCATCTTCTTAATTGTCCTAGCTTGTATTAGTAGTTGAGACATGATTTCAAATACTGCTTAAAGGGATAATAGGGAAGTAAAGTAAAATCTGTTGTATGACCTGATGAATGTGTTAAATACAGCTAGGCTGGTTTCTAGTTTAGCATTTCTGCACTGCTTGTATTCTAAGTTCCATCTGAAGACTCTAGATTCCTGTTTAAGAGGGTTTAATAGCTGCACTGCTATTCTTGCATAATACTGATACACTTAATTTGTGCAACTGAGTTAAGATTACTCTGGGCATCTTTATTTCTACTTTCTTCCAAGAAAGTGTGTATGAATTTAGTTTTTGAGGGTGGAAACGCCTCACACAGTTGGAAACACCAACAGCATTTCATTTGCTACATGGAACATGATACAAGAGTGCTGATCTAGTGAGAATACAAGTATTTATTTTTTTTCTTACTGAAAGAAAGCATTAGGAAAAAAGTTGTCATCATTTATTCACAGAATGAACTAGTGCTTGGACTGTAGAGTATTCTGCAAGTATGTACTACTTGCCATTGTATAATTTACAGCTTTATTTCATTCTTGTCTGTTCAAAGTTTGTAATGTAATGATCAGGCTGGTGACTTCTAATGCTGCAGCTTTGTTGTATTCTATAGATGCTCAGATTTTAGCACCACCTATGAAAGATGCAATTCCTTCAGAGACATGGCCTGATAAATTAGCAGAAATGTTGCTTCTTGTGCTCCCTGATATAAAATGATTACTTTTATAGTGCTGGAATGGAAGGGAACACTTTGTCCTGTTTTATGTATTATTAATAAACTGCATCTGTAAATATCTTGCTAATTTAGGTTGGAGTCTAATAACAGCAGATTCATTTTGTACTAATGCTGCAAAACTTCTTTTACAGCTCAGAAGCAATGTCCATTCTGCAGGATGCACCTGCTTGTTGCTTGCCTGTGTTCAAATTCATAGAAATCTATGAGAAAAAGTAAGTTCCTGGTAGTTTCCTCTCCAGTGCTTCTAAAAAAAATCTGATCATGTATGATTGTTTGCAGTGAATTAGAGTAGCAGAGTGGACTTAGGTGCTGCAGCATATTTTGTACCCAGAAAAAATTATGGCAAAACTGGCCTTTTTTAGAGGGTTCTTCTTTCAGTATTTTACTTAATTCTTCTGCATTGGTTGAATAAGTTAATTACTTTAACATTTTGCATCAAATAGTTTCTAGCATATTCCTGTTTATTAAACAAAAAAAGGCAGATTACAGCCTTTTGCCTTACCTGTCTTAATATATAAAGTGCCTTTACTTCAATGTCTCCCTCCTAGGTTTGGCCGTAAGTTGATTGTGTCAGACCTGTACAAACTCACGGACACCGTGGCCGTCCGTGACCAGGGAAGTGGGAGGCTCGTGTGCCTCCTGCCCAGCAGCCAAGCCAGGCAGAGCCCCTTGGGATCATCACAGTCACACGATGGCTCCTCAGCAAACTGTAGTCCAATAATATTTGAAGAGTTGGAATATCACGAGCCTGTTTGTAAGCAGCATTGCCTGAATAAAGACTTTATGTAAGCTGTGTATAAAATACTATAAATCTTATAACTATTTGAACAGCATTTATAGTGAGCCAGTATATTAAAGTTGAGGTGTGTGTTCTCATAATGTGCTCTAATCACTCCTCATATGTTTACAAGTATAAGGGAGAAAATAGTGAGATGGGCCAGTGGATTTTCTAGGCAGTTCTTATGGGTTGGTGTGTCCAGGTAAGATGATTGTGTTCTAGCTCAGCTGCCAGGATTGAACACCTCTTTAATGGAAGCTGGAAGGTTCCCTGCATTCCTCTGGTTATGTAGGAAGGTTATACATAATAGGGACTTCTATTACCTGAGTTTGATTATGTAACTGTTGCTGATTTTGTCCTCCAGCTATATTTAGTAAGTGATTCATAGTGAGTTGCAGGTCTCTTGAAGCCATGTTTTAAGTTTTTTGTTTAATTCAAGAGCTGTCAGGTTGTGCTAGTAGAGCAGTTATTAGGTGATTATTGTTAACTGCCTGGTATGTGCTGCTAAAACTTAATTTAAAAGTTTCAGTAGGTAATAAAAATATGGTCTCCTAAATGTTACTTCTGAAAATTTGCTGTACCTGTATTCTTTTTGGGGAAAAGTTATGAAAGTTTCTTGTACTCTACTACAAGTGCTATTGTCTCTAGTAGCAGTATATTATGTGCATATAGTGTAATGTTTACTATCTGTGTGAGCACAGATGTTATGTTAAAGCTGTGTGTAGAGTAAGCATAAAAGCCTGAACCTCTTATTTTTGCAGTGAACATGAGTTTGATCCAGATTCTTACAGAATTCCTTTTGTGGTTTTGTCTCTGAAGACATTTGCTCCCCAAGTTCACAGTCTTCTACAGACACATGAGGGTACTGTGCCTTTACTAAGGTAAATTATTTTAATTTCTGGTTTTAGTAAGGTCTGATAAGTTGAAGACTTAAAACTTTTGGGGAATTACCTGTTGTATATAAACTGAGTTCTTACACAAAATGGTGTCCTTTCTAGCAAATGAATACAGTATGAAGTGATCACTTTTAAAATTCTTGTTTAGCAAAAATAGCACGCTTATTTAAAATATGTATTTTATAAAGATCTCTAATGTTTCAGGGAGTTGTTGAAGTAGCTTACTCATTAAGTGTCTCAAAACACTGTTTTTAGAACAATTATTATAGTGATATTTTAGTGTCTAATGGAAGCTTTTTTTTTTTGCCTCCATAGTTTTCCTGATTGTTACATGTCAGAGTTCAGTGATCTTGAAATGGTGCCAGAAGGCCAAGGTGGTGTTCCCTTAGAACATCTGATTACCTGTGTTCCTGGAGTTAACATTGCCACTGCCCAAAATGGCATTAAAGTTATCAAATGGATACATAACAAACCACCACCTCCCACTGCAGGTAAATATTTCTGCTTGAAACTTTTTCTCTTAACTAATTTTTTAATGCTAAAATACTAAGCTAATAAGTTCTGCTAATAAAATAAACATGTGTAATTGTTTACACTTTTTATGAGGAGAAACTTTCAGCTTGAATGTTCATACTTTTCTCCTATGCTGTAGCTTCATAAGTAAAGTGCAGTGTTTAGAGGAAGAGTACTTGGGAAAGGTGCAGTAATGTGACTTTTTTGTTTGTAGATCCTTGGCTTCTGCGTTCCAAGAGCCCTGTAGGTAATCCCCAGCTCATTCAGTTCAGTCGAGAAGTGATAGATCTGCTCAAAAGCCAACCATCCTGTGTCATCCCTGTCAGCAAATTCATCCCAACCTACCACCACCACTTTGCAAAGCAATGCCGAGTGTCTGACTATGGCTATTCCAAATTAATGGAGCTGCTGGAAGCAGTGCCTCATGTACTGCAGGTGAGTGATGTGCTTCTGGCCACTCTGATCAGGGAAATTGTAGCTGCAGCCACCTCAGCTCCTGGTAGCTGTTGTAGAATAGGTGCTGGGTAATTACCTAGTGCCCCTTGAAAGAGCTGGTTAACTGAACCTTGGTGGGTGTGCTCTTTTTTGAGATGCTGTTTCCATGCCCACCCTTTCAAAACAACTGCTGGGGAAACCTCAGGAATAAAGTTTGAAGCTGCTTTTAACCTATGGCTGGTGCTTGGATAAAAGTTTTTTATTGTGCTGTGTGCAGCATAAGAACACTGCAAATGCTGAGTGCTCATGAGTTGGGCTGAGATGTGTAGCCTGTGGCTCAAAGGGATTTCTGTGAGAAATAAGTCATGTAACCTTGTTACAAAAACCCTGTGGCCACATTTGCCTGCAACTTTGAACAGTTGGTTGTAGGATTTTTAAATAAGCAGTACAAATGTGCAGAAGTTGCAGTAGCACTCATGGATGAGGTATTGAATTTCTCAAGGGCATAGTTCTTAGTACAGAAAGTGGGTGGTCTCATGAGGCTGCCATTCCAGATGCTGTCTCTATTATATTCTTTTTCTAGCCTACCTGTACTAATATTGGCTCTTAAATGCTTTTTATTGAGGGTGCTGGATGTGAGTGACCAAATGTGATTTTGTTTCAGATTCTTGGCATGGGTTCCAAGCGCTTGTTAACGCTAACGCACAGAGCTCAGGTCAAGCGCTTCACTCAAGACTTACTGAAGCTGCTCAAGTCCCAGGCCAGTAAGCAAGTTATTGTGAAAGAATTCTTGCAGGCTTATCACTGGTAAGTTACCCTAATGAAACAAGAACAGCTGTGCAGGGCCTGTCTGTTAATGATGATTTTAATATCTAGTGCAAGAGGAGTCAGCACTTAATCTCAAAACAAAACTGGCTACTACATTGCCTTTTCATTGCGTGTCATTTGCTAGGGGAATAAATGAAAGCAAAAATTAAAAGCTCTCTGCCATATTTTATTCCTTCCTTTAGTACTTTAGGTTCATTTAACTTGATTGGGGTTGGAAATGGGTTATTGTATTTCATTAGGTCTCTTTGAAGCCATGATTGCAGCATTGGATTTAAGCAAGTAGGTCATGGCACATTAACATTAACATGAACGGTAAAGGGAAAACTTAGCTTAGGCTTTCTTCAGAAGGAAATATAAAATGAATAGATTAACTGCCAGGAGTTACTTTTACTGCTTTAACTGGATCTAGCAGTGGCAAAAAATAGGAGTAATACCTGTCTGGAACCTTCTGTGCTAGCATCCTAAAAAGTAGGGTTTTATTTGGGTTTTTTTAAGAACCAAGATTGATGCTTTCTTTAATAGGAAGGTAGAAAGTAATAGTTATGTGCTTTAAACAAACCGTGGCATCTTAAAGTGAACCTGTGAATCTACCTTTGTGTGTGTGCTGCTGTAAATCATGTGCCTACAGCTCCTTCTTGGGAGTGTACTTTCCCTTGGCAAAAATACATTATTGGTTGTTTACAAATCTACTTAATATAGAGTCAGCACTGGCCACTTGTTGAATAAGAATGTTTGAAGTGTTCTTCCTTCTGAGAGGTTTTGGTTGGAGAAGTGGGAAGAGTAAAATACATTTTAATATATTACATAGTATTGAGAAGCTTTAATATGATGTTTTCCAGGAGATGGTCTCTGCTTTCTCTTGAGACCTGTTCTTGTTTAAAAGAGCACATGGCTATAACTGTTGAGCAAATACAGAGTATTGGAAGTGTAGCCAGCTGGAGCTGTATACACAGCACAATTACATTTTTCCTAAAGCACCTTAAAACTGGTTGATATATACAGCTCTTTGTTACACTGATTGTTCACATGACAGTAAATCTTACTTCTCTGGCTAGAATGCACTTCTAGTTTCCCTTTGTTTTCCAGGATGGTATTATTGCCAATGTGGAAATTGTCCTTATGTTTTTTAGGAATTGAGGCTTACTTTCTCAACTCACCAAAAAGTGTATTTTTTGCCTACATGGCATGCATTAATACTTGTATTACACACTATTTTTTTAAACTTTCAGGTGCTTCTCTAAGGATTGGGATGTTACTGAGTATGGAGTGTGTGAACTGGCTGATATTATATCAGAAATTCCAGATACAACCATCTGTTTGTCACAGCAAGACAATGAAATGGTGATTTGTATTCCTAAAAGAGGTATGTTCATGAAACAAGAAATACCCTTCTTGTGCTGTTTCTAAATAGATACTTCTTTGACTGTTCTGAAGCTTTAATTAACTCAAGTGTGTAGGAGTGACTTGGATTTTTTAGAATTGTGTTTCTACCTTTATAACTAAGTTGCTAAGTTCTAGCAAATCAGGAATGTCATTCTCTGAACACTTAAAATAGAACAGACAGGAAAACAGGTGGCAGAAAGCAAGATAATGTTACTACTTCTGCATGTAGTTGTACTTCTGTGGCATGATTAGACAGAAAAGAATACCAACATATTTAGCTATTTAAAAGCCTTCTAAAGGCCTGATAACCTATTTTAAACTTTTAAACATGTAAGCATGTTTGTTTACATGTTTGCACTTTAAATCATGTTGTAAAGGTCTCAGTGATAGAAGACAAGAGTGATTTGGCATAATACATGATTATGCTGAAAACAATCCCGTTTGCTTATTGTATTCTGTTGCGTTTCATAACCATGTTGGGATGTAACTCCTGCTTTATTTTTTAATTTTAGAACGTACCCAGGAGGAAATTGAAAGAACCAAGCAGTTTTCCAAGGAGGTGGTGGATCTGCTGCGGCACCAGCCCCATTTTCGAATGCCCTTCAATAAATTTATTCCTTGTTACCATCACCACTTTGGGCGCCAGTGCAAACTCGCTTACTATGGGTTTACAAAACTACTTGAACTCTTTGAAGCCATACCAGATGTCTTACTTGTAAGTGCAAAATCTCAAAAAAATCTCAAAAATCTCAAAAGCTGGACTAAAGCATTTTTTCTGGAAAGTATGCAGCTGTTTCAGCAGGGGTAATATTTCTCATCAGCTTTAGTATGAGTTATAAACTCTGCACCTGTAATGTTTAGAGGGTGGTATTTAAGAAAATCTTAATGCTATTTTGGTAAAATGGTTCCTGGTTTTGAGCACATTCAGGAGGCTGTTCGTTAACAAATTCAGACAAAATTCAGCGTGTCAAAATTGGAGCTAAGTTTTATTATAATTGTGTTCAATTTGCTATTAAAAAGTTAACTCTGTTGCTGCTTGTTTTGTTATATTTCAGATGTTACACGGTTTTGCTTGCTGTACAAACAGCTTTTAAGCTGGCTGAGTCCTGGTGTACAGCAAATCCCTACCTGCAGGCCCTGAGTTTGAGCTGCAGCTTACACTTTGTTCATCCAGACTGCACCAATCACCTCAGCAAAGTGTCCTTGTGTTCTGTAGGTGCTGGAGTGTGGGGAGGAGAAGATTCTCACGCTGACAGAGGTGGAGCAGGTGAAGGCAGTGGCTGCCCAGTTTGTGAAGCTGCTGCGGGCTCAGAAGGACAATTCCCTGCTGCTGGCTGATCTCCTGCCTGAGTACAGCAGAACCTTTGGCTACGCCCTGCGCCTGCACGACTTCGACGTCAGCTCCGTGCCAGCCCTCATGCAGAAACTCTGCCACGTTGTGAAGGTAACCCTTTGGCCCTGGCACTTACCCCTCTGGAACATGGGGAGGGTTGTGTTAAGGAGCTTTCCATCTCACAGGACGTGGCTCAGTACCTGTAATGAAATGTTGTTTCTGGAGTACAGCCCCAAGTCAGAAAGGGGAAATTCCAAAAGGGTTTTAAGTGTAGTTTCTCTATTCTTATGATGTTCTCTTTGCTCCTTTGTAACCTTGTAGCATTCTCTGGGAATATTCATGTTTATTTAGCAAATGATTAGTGAAAGATTCTATTCTAGTGCTTATTTTAACAGTACCAATTGTGTTTTCCCCCCACCTGACTTCAACCTGTGAAAGTTTTCTGCTAACTGTTGTAGTTTTCAGTCTTCTAATGCTTTCAATTCCTTTACTTTTTTCTTTTTTAGCTATGGTTTGAGACTTTGACTCTGAATGTAAATACATAGGTGGTCTTCTATGCCAGTGGAGAAGAGAGGTTGCAATTAAATGGATGTGGGCACATTGGTTTAGTTGCTTCAGTTTTGTTGACTTAGCAGCTGGTTTTAGGCTGTAGCTCAGTCAGGACCAACTGGCTTGTAACAAAGAGTAAAATCATAATTACCAGTGGACAGAAACTGCTGCACAGCTGTACAGGTTTTGTATATTTAAAGGAAATATTTACATGTAATAGGGTGCTTGCTTTTGTGTCATTTGCTAGGGGAATATCAGATACAGCTATGCTCAGATCAACCCCAGCTATACATCATCTTTTTAATTCAGTCTGTTCTGTGTCCCTAACTTCTTTCCCAATTAATTTTTCCAGGTGGTTGACACGGAATCTGGCAAGCAAATTCAGCTGATAAATAGAAAATCTCTGCGGACTCTGACTGCCCAGCTGCTGGTCTTGCTGATGTCCTGGGATGGAACATCCTTGCTCTCGGTTGAGCAGCTTAAGCAACATTATGAAACAGTCCACAGTACTTCACTTAATCCCTGTGAATATGGATTTATGACCTTAACTGAACTCCTGAAGAGTCTGCCTTACTTGGTTGAGGTGTGTAAGCTCTTGCCTTTCTGATATGTTTGAAAAGCCATTTTGTCTAGAGGCTATAGAAGTGTGTGCTCTAATTCTTTCCCCTTTTTTTTTTTTTCTTTTTCTGCTAGGTTTTTACCAATGGTGCAGCAGAAGAATATGTCAAGCTTACAAATCTATATGTTTTTGCAAAGAATGTGAGGTCCTTACTTCACACCTACCATTATCAGCAAATTTTTCTTCACGAGTTCCCAGTAGCATACAGCAAATACACAGGAGAAGTGCTGCAGCCTAAAGCATATGGATGCAATAATTTAGAAGAGCTCTTGGGAGCAATTCCACAGGTGTGAAGAACTCAGTTTTGCACAATTATATTGAGATTTCTGGATGGATTAAAAGTAGTTACACAATCACAGTTTTTGTTAGTTGGGGTGACTTACTGGAAAAATTACCTTCTTCAGAGAAGCTTCTATTAGTTGTATTTTTAATACACTTCTGAGAAATCTGAAAAAGAAAATGAACCAGCACACATGTCTTAGTGAAATTTTGCTTAAGAACTGTTCCTAGTAAGGCTGTAAACATTTCTGGCATCTCTGAGTGAGAGAATTGATTTTCTGTCAGTGTGAATGAATGGTGTAAAAGTACTGAACTCTCATTTTGATCAGAGTCCATTATTGGGTTTGGGAGTGAAGAATTCTGGGACCTTGTCAGAAGTGCCATGTTCTTGTCATCCACATATCCTAAGTGCTCTGGGATAATTCTGTGACGTAGTTTATAGCTATAATATTTCCTTTAAGTAAGCCAGTCTTTCTGAAGAATGACTAAAAAGGAATTTTTCAGTTCAGTGTGTAAACATTTAGTTTCATTCTAAACATTTACAATTCTAAAAATTGTAAACATTCATTTCATTCTGTTTAGTATATTTTCAGGCACTATAGTTTGCCTTTGAGCCTTTACTTGAGTAGTGTAGTACAAATTAGCAGTGAGCTTTAGTTTACTGTTGGAAATCTTGTCAGTGCAAAGCTGGATGAAAGGCAGTGAGCAAATGCTTTGAGCTTAGCATGTGCTGATGTTCAATTCTGCTTCCTTCTTAATAGGTGGTCTGGATTAAAGGACATGGCCATAAGAGAATTGTAGTACTGAAGAATGATATGAAAAGTAAGCCATTTAAATTTTGAGTAGTATCTTAGTTTTTTTTATATTTTTAAGAGGCAGCTTGAGTTAACTAACCAAATTAACTTGCCTTTTTGTAGCTCGTTTTAGCTCACCTAGTTTTCCCCCTGCTGATCATGTAGATGATCATGGAAATCAACTTGCTGACAATAATGGACAGATTATGGAGACCCAAGGATCCACTTCCTCAATGGAACTAAATCTAGGAGGGCCTAGCAATGGTAATGCAAACTTGGTTTATATAAGGAATTTATTGTCTTTGGGGAAATAAGCAGAGTAATTGAAGCAGCATGGGGAAAGGTGAGTTAGTAAATCTGAACTTGTGTAAATATGCATTTTGGCTTGAAAGCTTGTTGAACTTCTCTGAGTTTGTGGTTAGGCTTGTGTTCTAAGCTGATAGTCTGTAAATATGTGTATGTGTATATATATATGGTGAGAGAGCTCAACGGTACTGCTTCCCAGGGGTTTGGTGGAAATTTAAGTCTATGGACATGAAGCTAATGAGAGAGGGGGGTCAGCAGCAGCTTCTGCTAGCAGTGTCTCCTGTATTCTAATGAGAATTTACTTAGATGCTCTTGATGCAGCAAATGAATCTGAAATTAATTAGTATTAATTAAATTAGTTTGGTGTTAGTATTTCGAATAGAGCATAGTTCTGAAATCCTCAGATTTGCATCTGGAGACTTTACATTTACCTGTGACAGTAGTGACTTTACATTTATCTGTGACCTTCACAGCTTACAGATGCTCTGAAAGGTGTTCCCTTATTTTTGTAGTTTCTAATCAAACAGAGCAAGAACTTCTTTGCCTCACAAACACATCTCCTGTTGATCTCCTGTGTGAGCCAGTACCTTCCTGCCTGCCATCCCCCCAGCTGAGACCTGATCCCGTGGTTCTTGAGTCTGCTGACCTCATTCAGTTTGAGGAACGCCCTGCACCCCTCCCAGGTAAGTGTGTGCCTCCCTTTGTTGCTTCAAATCAGGATGATGAATTCAGTCTAAGTATCTTATTGCCTAATAGCAGAGAAATATTCTTTTAAAAAAAACCAACAGAGCATCAGTAAATTGAGTTGTCTTATTTATTTTAGAGATAATGATTTTAACAGAAGAAGAAAAACAGACAATTGTTACCACAGCTCAAGAAAAGCTGATCTCTGGTTCTGCGGTGTCTGACACCACAGAGAATGCTTCAGTGCCTCCCTGTCAGTCCTCTGAAACCCAAGTAAACAAAGAAGCAATGGACAGCCCAGCCAAAAAGCAACACAAAAACAAGGTCAAATTGGCAGCAAACTTCTCACTTGCACCTGTAACCAAGCTTTAACTCTTTCTTTTTAGTGTGAAAGACAAATACCTATGGACTGTGCACAAAGTAAAGCTGTTTGCTAGCCCATGTCTATTTTAATGGAAAACCTAGAGGAATTAATTTCTATTTAATGTATTCTGTGAAGATTTTGTTCCTTTTACACTGAACACAGCTGTTAGCAGAGCAGATTTTTTTCTATTATTTTGAAAAAAAATCTGGCATTTGTTAAATTATTCTTAAATTTTACAGTTTTTCATAAATGTGTTCAGTAAAAGCAAAATATTAATTCAACAAACACGGAACAGATTTTATTTTCTTTAAGCCTTGTTGGTGATGTAATCATACATGTAGCATATTGTATTCTATAGGCTGTTGCTTACTGGTATTGTTTCAGACAGTATTAATGAAATGCATGATTTGTCTTTCAAAAGCCTGTTGAGAAATTTTTAACTCGCTGACCTGGGATGACAAGAGTGAGGGGAGCTGATTGTCCTCCAGAGGGGAAACTTGTTCTCTGACCTTTCAGATGACTTGTAACTGCATTGGAAATGCTTGTCTAAAGATGTCTGTAGAGGACTGTGGGTCTTGTGTAAAACTTGTTTTAAATGGTTTTTTGCTGTAGCTTTCAGTTCCATTTAGGAGCTTTCTAGGACACTGATGCTTTAAGCTTCCCTCATATTTAGTTTGTCTGGCATGATTTTGGTTAAGGAAAAGATTGTCTTGATGTCATGAGTGTAAGATACAGACACACACATTTTCATTGTGTCTAGAAATGAAGTTAGGAAGATTCTGAAATATGCATCTAATGCATAAATTACAGATAATGGAGCAGGTCTTATTAAAATGGTTGGTGATGGAAGGCGTTGATGCTATTTCCACCTGTAAGGAAAGTTCTAGCTACATGTGGAAATGCTAAGGTTCTTCTGCTTAACCTTGTTTTCTATTTTTAAGCATGTTCAGTAAATGGGAAGCTCCTTCTTTGATGTGCTGTCTTTTAGCTGTGTCTGTTTTTATTCTAAGACTTACTCCTAGTGTTGGCAGCTTTTTGAATTTGTGGTATCTTGTGTTGGCTTTTGCAAGGGCCAGCTTTGGGAGAGAGGCTAAGTCAGTGGATGACCTTAACTCTAGTTAGCAGAACTGTCCAGTGTGTGAGACTTTCTACCCATTCTGGGTAACCATGGCATTTACAATGGGTTGTATTTGCCAGGCAGCAAATAAATGCTTGTAGTATTGAAAGAACCTATACTAGAAGTTTTCCACTGGCCAACTGAGTATTTTTTTTAGATGGATTCTATTGTAATATGCAAGAGATGGAACACAGGCTCTAATTTTTCAGCCAGCAGCAGGAAATGCCACTGAACAATGGCTATGGACAGAATTTTACTAGTCAGATTTTGTTATAAAATCTTTTATATTTAGGCAAGTATTACCAGTAGTGAGTTTATAGCCATTGTAAGTGCAAAGAAACACTGGGAGGTTTCTCTGAGCATAATGGCACAGTATTTTGAGTCCACAGTGAACCTCTACAGACATACTGCTGTAGAAGAAGAAATGTAGAAGTAAGTTTTCTTGGAATGTTTTTAGTGAGTTAAATGCAAGAAAATCTGCTTTCACCTTAACTTTAGTAAGGTTGACAGTGGTCAGTCTAGATCTTTGTTTCAGAAGAGCAAGCATTGGAAAGAGACCAGCCTGAAAGAGTATTTTCATGAGATGCAGCTACAAGTCATTTGGAGTACTAAAGAAAACCAGGTTTTTGCTTCAGAGGAAAATATGGTATTTATCCAAGTAATGTGGTGGTTATACCACATATGGAGGTCAGCATATCTTATCTGGATTCATGTGTGATTCTGCTGAAATTGCTGTTTGAAAGTAATAGAATAATACTTTTGAGAAGTTGTGTTCATAGTGTAACAAAATAGCTAATTGAATTGCAATATATTTTTTTATCCAAAGGGTTAAATGAATGATGTGACTTACAGATTTAAAAGCATTGCAACCATGAAATTCTTTAATTTAGCAAATAAATGTACTACTTCAGATTCATGTTTGTTTAAAAGAAAAAATGTCACTGAAGCCCTCAATTTATGCACTATTTTTTTCCTTGGAATGGGAGAGAGAAGAAAGAATTCTTTCTTAGCTGTCTACTTTGTTTGGACACTTTCTTTTGTGGCTCAAGTGCTGTTTTGTGTGTTGGGACCAAACAGTTGTCAATAAAATTTTCAAGCAAGCATTAACTCTTGTCCTTGTCTCAAGACCTGTGGGGTGGACAAAAAAAAAAAACAACCAAAAACCAAACCAACCTGCCTAGAATACTTAAGTTGCTGTGTCATGTTAAATTTAATAATTGAGACAGAACAGAAAGTTGGGGTTTAGTGAAGACTGAAGAAACACCATCGATTCTGAAGATTGAGGCTTTTCCCAGTTTTTGCAATTGAGCTGTTTGCAGATGCAGTCAGTGTCTTACTGCTCTTCATGCAATGTCATGTGTAGGGTTTGTTTTGAAAAGAAGCTGTGCTATTTATCATCCTAAAGAGAAAAAATGGAGAAAGGGGTGTAAATCCAGCAGGTGCATGTCAGGTGTTCCTCCTGAGTGTGTCTCCCTTTGAGATGTTAAATTTGTTGCAAATAAGGTCATGTGAACATTAATAAAGTTAATGAGTCACTTTTGAGTTATAGTAACTTCTTCCAGCTTGAAGATGGCAATTATTCAGGAACTACAAATATTGCAAATTTCTTTCACTGGAGTGTTTTGAAATTCAAAATCTTAACAGAAAAACACAACTAAACTGAACTGTTTTGTCATCTCACAGATTCATGGATAAAAGTAAAGACCTGGTTGAGCTGCTCCTGACTCTTTTTTGGGTTGTTTGTTTTTTGTTTTTGTTTTTTTTTTGTTTTTGTTTTGTGACATATTCTCAGTCCATAGAACAGTTAAGTGGAGTCTGCTGGAATAAATGTCAGGCCTGTTGCAGATAAGCAATCATCTGACCTTACAGAGTACTTGTTCACTAAACAATTTTGAAGTAACTACCTAAAAAACTTAGTGGGAAATTCTTCATAAACAATATAATAAATATCCCTCTTGGAAATAATGACTATTCCTCTTTGAAAGGAGGAACAGGTGGTTTATAAAAACTTCCTAGAGCAGCATCACAAACCCTGTAATCACCACTCTGTAATTTCATTTTTTGAGTAGTTGTGAATGTTTTTAAGTAAATGAATGAGCAAAATCCCTCATAGCACCTGGTATGTGATTATCCTCAAAAGATTAGTTTGATTTTAAATGCTGCTTTGGTTTTGTGCTGCAAACATTCCCACTTATTTCATTCTCATTTTATATTAAGCCATCTGTTTTTAGTTGGAAAAAAAGTGGTGATGGAAATAGCTTTCATTTTTTTCTAAAATGAATATGGCTTGTGTTGCTTGCCATAATGTAACAGGACAGACTAGTTGCATGGTGAGCTATGGTTTAACTCCTATTAATAGCATTTTCCTAGCAAGCATCACTTTAAATGCTGTATTCCTTCCTCTATGATTATTTTTGTTTAGTATTACTTAGGTGGATAAAGACAGAAAAAAATCCTCGTTCAAGTGATTATTAAAATGGCTTGTAGTGCTATATGTGTGCTACAGAAAGCAGATTGATCTAAATTGAGAATGGCATTTTACAAGAAATTCCTGAAATGCCACTTCAGGATGTTATTTGAGCATGTTTTGACATGGCTATCAAAGCACTATTACATGTCATGCTATGGCTCAAGTTTCAAGTCAGTCTTTCAGTTACTGAATTCAAAAGTGAAGAATTGCATCCTGCCTGTGTCATGAAGGAGAAAAACAACAAACTCTTTTGTTGGGATGAGGTAATTTGCTGCAAGAAACTTGATACTAGCTGCAGTCATCTCCTCTGGTTTTGTGATCAAGCCTGTTAAAATCCACTGATCTCTGTGTAACTGATGAGATTCACTTTTTAGGTATCAGTTGAAACATCTCTTGGTGTCTTACCACAATTTTTTCCAATCTCCCATAAAGTGTTGTTGCAGAAAATTCTCTAATTAGGAAAAAAGAAAGTAAACTTCAATGTGAGGGGAGATATCCTGAGAGACACCTCCTTACCCATCTCTCAGACCAAGTTGCTGCCAAGGCTGCTGAGGTGTTCTCAGGATCCCAGGGGAAGTGTTGTCCTTTAGTAAGTGCTGGCCTTCAGGTAATATTTTTGATATGATCCTGTTTGAAAGCAGCCTGCTTGCCTGGCTGTTTATAGGAGGGATGGGATCATGTGAAACAAAATGCACTTCAGTAACAATGGGAGCATTTATGCTGGGGTGGAGGAGGATTTTTTTGTTCATTTCAAGAACACTGTGGCCCTCTTGGCTTGGCAATTCTTTTGATACTCAGCTGTGTTGTGACCCTGATATTCTTAGTGTAGGGCTGGGAACTGTCCCTAATCTATGCAGGCTCTGGCTGTAGTGAGGTTCCAAAGTCATCTTGGAGCATAACGAGTTTGGCTTTTTTGGTGTGTTTTCTTTATTCAGTGAGAAAATCCTTTATTTCAGTAGCATCTCAAACTTACCCCTCAGCATTACTCCTTTTGTGCAGAAGTAACCTTATTCTTTTTGAGAAGTGTAGCAGCACAGGAACTGCATCCCATTCCACTCCACAACTAACTTTTCCCTCAGTAACAGGAAGAAACAAAGGCTTAGTATAACACAGCAGCTTAGTTTATTTGGAAATATGTTTAACTTGGAAGAGATTCAGTAGGCCTAGGGGAAGGTACAAGAGAACCATTTGCTGGTGGAATTGGTGATTTGTACAAATAGCACTTCAGCACTTCTGTTTTTCTCAGCAGACCAAGATCCTTTCCTGAACACAGTCTTGTTTAGCAGTGTGTCAAATCCACCTTACACATTCTTCCACACACTCTTCCTTTTCCAATGCCTTGCCTTCTTTCTGAAGTGATAAATAGCCAGGATTTCCAGAAGAGATATCGGGTGCTTCCATCAATGTTCCTCTCTGCTGACAGTGACTGATATCTGAAAATCAACTCTGAAATGATGCCAGTTACTCCATATAGTCACCTAAAGATACTTGTCTGATACTCTGCTGATTTGATATATGGGGATTGCAAAATGTGTCGTGCTCACAGGATCATGGAAGTTACAAAGCCCCTAGTTGTTCTTGGGATATTCAGTGATTTAGTCTGGTCTTTAAAAGTAAGGGTCAAGATTTTTACACTTAATTACTTCCTAAGTTTAATTTGTTTAATTGCAGCCATTAGCTTTGACATCAGCCATAAGGGCTCTGCTATGTTCTTAGATAGGCAACACTAAACCAGTGTTGAACACATTTGAGAATCTGACCTTGCAGTCTTAAAAATCCAGGACTTTATTGCTAAGCAGCATCACTGACCCACTTGTGAAGGAACCACTTGTGCACTGCAGGCAAGCTCTTCAAACCTACCCAAATAAATACAGAAATGAAGCATTTGCTAATTAAAAACAAAAACTGGCATGCAGAAAACCTTCCAGCTGAGCCAAGCTAGAACTTCTGAAAATGAAGTTCATTCTCATTAACACTGCTGGAGTTCAGGTCCCTTTGGGGCACTGGCTGCCAGTGCTTAACTGTAAGAATATTGCACTTTCCTACTTGCTGTGTTTCTTCTTGGTTTTAATTAAAGGAGATTGCTCTGTAGCCTGGTCATGAATGTTGCTCCCCAGGAATGTCTACCTCTGTTTCTTGCTAATGAAATTTTTTCATGGAAACCAACATTGCACTCACTTCCCTTTATTCCCAAGTGCCTGTGGAGTCTGTGCAGCCTGTAGGGATCACCCCAATCATCAGCACAGCCTGGGTTAAACACTCATGTGCAGAAGTCACCTCGGGCCTTAAAAACCATGTGCAAACTCCTTCTGGACCCTTTATTCACTAATAAAGCATTCACAGCTGATCCTCCTAAGGTTTAAAGTTTGGTGCTTTACTACAGCTTTTTCCCTGCCTTTATTAATTTACAGCTTTTTCCCATCTGCCTTTATTAATGACTCTGAACATCTGCCTCTTGCCTTTAGATGCTGACAATTCCTGGCGTCTTAACTGGATACCAGCAAGAGGCTGTGGAATTTTACAGGAGCCAATGGCTGTTTCTTTCCCTCCAGTGTGTATTTTCTCCCCTAAAAGCACTTTTCCCCATAACTGTGTTAATGTACACAGGTGCCATGCAGAATCCAACCCACACCAGGTACAGACTGTGACAGCTACAGAGCTCAGTGTGGTTTTGTATGTCTCAACAAGGAGGCAATAATCATACATGAGAGTCAGCCTTTGTTCTTTCCTGCATCTTTGGTCAAAGTAATTAAAGTGCTTCATGTCTCAGTGGAAACCTTTTGTTTATTCCTCTTTGATCCTTAAAACTTAAGGTACTTAGTGACGTTGGTTCTTTGTCTCAAGTGAGTCTGCAATACTGAAATTGTTCTGGAAATGCAAGTGGTTTTCATCAAATTAGTCAGTGCTAGGGATTAGGTTTTATTTGTATAAGGATAGTCTGAGTTACTTTAGATGGTGTCTATTGCCTTCAACCTTAATAAGATACTTTTTCTCTCTAAAAAAATAACTGTTTATCCTTTTAGGGGTAACTGCTGTTAATTTTTTCTCTTTTCCTATACTGTGGTTCCTTGGTATATAAGCACACACTTCACTTAGCTGGCTTCACAAAATGGAAGTTCCTTTTGCAAAACCTTATTTTAGGAACTTTTTGCTATCTTTTGTTATTTCTAAGCCTGAGATTGTCACACTAGATCCATGTACGTTTATTTTACTATTTACACCTATCACAGTACATTTATATGGAATACCATCACACAGACAAACCAGCTACTGACAGCTAATATAAAGATATTAGATTCCACAAGCTTAATCTGCATAGAGACCAGAAACACACTTAATGCTGAAACACAGACAAGTATTTCTGTATTTCCCTTAATTTTAAATCCATTTTATATAGAATGTGATCTTCCCGCCACATACCTACTTCTGTATTTGTATATTTGTCTTGTGGCCAATTTGTCTTGGGTGTTTTGTGTCTTCCTATGCTTTTTTATGGATAGTTTATATTTCTTGTGGTCACAAAATATACAATTAATACTTGTTTTAAGCATAGTTTTAATATTAGTTAAATTTTGTCTTCTGTTCTTCTCCCAGCAATCTCTCAGTGATGTGTAATCTCCTGCTGCATGTAGCTTGTAAAAATGGACAAAACCCTGGGTGAATATTTCTCTTAGTTCATGGGAGCTGCAGGTCTAAAACAGAAGTGACACAACCTTGGACTGCATCATCAATTTGCAGATTACTGTAGCTGTGCTTTGCTAAAGCTTTGCCAGGGATTTATTTCCCCTGGTGCAAGCAATATAAATTTGAATTAACACAGATATCATATGGGATATAAAAATCTGTAGCTACTTGCAGCATTCTTGTCACTGATCTCGTTCTTTAGAAAGAATTTGAAATGAAACTCCACAGCAAAGTAGTTGAACATCACACAAGTTTGGTATTTTGTATGCAACATCAGTTATCCTACAGTTGCTTCCTCTATCAGTTGTGCTATATAGAACATTGCTACTTGTGGCTTTTGTTCTGAAAAGTAGCCAAAATAGGAGAATTTGGTGATTTTTGAGTGCAGTTTGTCACGGGGGGAAAAGTGTACAACACATTCTTCTAAAGTTATAGCCTATTAAAATTGCTGTTTTACACCATACTGGATAAAATATAGCCCCTTTCATTCACCTGTATCACGGGGGTGTTTTTTGTTGACTCTACTGCTGATCTCTTCTGGTCCCTGGACAGCCACTATATAGATTTCTTTTGTTTTTAGGCATGCGTGTAGAGTGATCCATGCAACAGTGAAGAACCTGCCAGTGTCCAGTCCTTAGATTGCACCTGTGAGCTGCTCTTCCTCCCTCAGCAGGACACTGGTGGTTCCCCTCACCATCCAGTTCCACTCAATGGAAACATTGAAAAGACAAGCAGGGTGGGAAGCCCAGGGCTCTACATGATGTTGCACTGTGTGGCCCCACAACAATCTTTAATAATTGCCAACCCTGCCTTGGCAATGGTGGGCTTGCTTGGAGGAGGTTCTGCCTTCTTCTCTGCTGGGCTGCCTGCAATGTTCAAAACAGGACACCATTAGGACCAAGAGCTGCTCAAACTGTTTCTTCCTATTTCTGCTTTAAAGGGTGCAAACCTTTCCTGCTCTCTCTCCACCCACCCTGAATTTTTCAGCTCCTGTTTGAACATTACACTTTGGTGGTGACCAAGCTGATACGTGGTTTGAAACTGCTCAGAAAGTCTTATCTCTTCAGGGAAGGGTGTTAAGAGGAGCTAAAGAATCCATACATCTCAAAGGGAGGGTAAACTTGCATCTGGTTCAAGGCAGGTGTCCCTTTCCACAGCCTTGGGGTCAGATAATGGATCCTTTCACAAATTTCACTGTTTAACTCCCAACAAGGAAAGGAGCTGAAGAACAAAACTATTGCTAGAATTTATTCTCTCATTGGCTTGGATGTTGTAATTAAAGGAACAAGATAAAGGTAGGTTTTCATTTTTCATGGTGAAAAGAATCTTTTTATCTTTAAAACTGCATTTAAAAGCAATGAGAAAGTAAACAAACAAGGGAGATGAGTCATGCTCCCTGTGACTAAGGGGGTATAAATAATTAGTGATGCATCTTAAAATGTCTCTTCTCAACCTTGTACTTGAACTTCAAGGTCATTCCAGTCCCTCTGGGAACTCCTGAGCAAGATCTTGATCTGTGTAAAATGGCAGAATGTTTGATACAAACCTGTTCAGCTGGTGGACCTTTCTAAGAAGGGCACTGCTCTCACTTGACTCTCTGCCTGAGAGCTCAACTTGAGACAGGGCAAAATCAATCTGTGAACTTCTAGAGCTCCTGCTGTGGCTGTGACTGTTCTGTTTGAAAGTTGCAGATAAAAGCTTCCAAGGCATCATGAAATCAATCCACTTTGTCTCTCAGAAACCAGTGTGTTTCCATTCTGCCTACAAGTGATTTGGATTGGGGTGATTCAAAAGCCTATTTCTGATGGTAATATGTTAGAAATTTGGGTCACCTGTGGAAGTTTGCAGTCTTTTCTCTAGTTTCCATCTTGACTGCAGTAAAACAGGTGAACTTTGTTTCAGATATTCCAGCATAGACCTGAAGAGGTTTTTTTTCCATTATTTTTGCAGAAACAGATAGGAAAATTATTAATAAAAATATAGTTGCTTAGAAAAGCAGCTTGTGGCACTGTGTATACCAATACACTTTGCATATTTAAAACATGCAGAGCAATCCTGAAGTGGCCATAGGTGACTGAAATTCAGTTTTAAGGGGCAGTTTGGTATCTGAAGTGTAAGTGGCCAGCAGCTGCTGACACCCTTTGTTGTTTCTAGGTGATCTAGCTAGCTTCACCTAGCTTTTGCCAGAGGCTGCCCTGTGAAAATGCTCTTATAGTCAGTTGTCTTTGGAATTTTTCCTTTTGCTCTTGTTTTTTTCTTAATGATTAGGAACTCACTGGTAGGAGACTGTGTTGCTTTGTCTATGGGTTTTAACTTGGTGCGAAGGAACTCAGCCATCTCTCTGTCTTCTTCTTTTTCCCTGGTGGAAAGAGGAAAATAAATGTTAGAGGAATTAGAGTTTTCTCTGTAAATGGGACAGCAAAAGCTAGAGCAGCTAGGATCAAGTCACTAGTAAACAATTAATTTCTTTGCTATTTTTAGAAACATTTAATTTTCCTGCTTATTAAAAAGCAAAATATTTGCCTGAATGAAAACTGCTGCTGAGGCTTTTGTGATTTGCACACAGGGCTCAGTGGGAGCTCTGGGTTCAGTTCTAGCTCAGGCTGTTTGTCAGCTGCTGCCTCTGGCCAGCTCTCTTTGATCAGCTGCAGGACTGGCAAAAGCTTTGCCAAATCCTCTCCTTGCTTGCTTAGAATTTCAATGTGTTGGAGGAGATATTGTCATTTTGGATAAATGGATTGAGTCTTTACTGCTGAAAGAGGGGGAAGTAAGAGCAAAAGTGACTCTCTGTAGAGTGTTGATCTCAAACAAAAGATTGGATTTGGGTGCTGGAAGTGAACTTTTGAGAAGCCTACAACTTTCTTGGCACCTTTGGGCTGATAGGGAGATGAAACCCTTCAGAACCTGCTCATGTCTTAGGAAGGGCTTTACTGCTGAGTGCTTTTTAGTTGCTTTGGGATTTTTTGTTGTTTGGGTTGTTTTGCTAGGACAAGATGGGAATAGTAGTAATCAACCTGACAACATGAATAATTAAAAAAGGAGGATTTCAGATGTCTACAAATATGCCCCTTGTAGAATTCCATTTCATGTCTACTTCTTATCCCAAGAGAATTCCCTGGTAACAGCACAAATCCTTTTCTTTTAAATGGTAAATGCCCAGACTGTTTCTGGTAGGAAAATAAGAGACCAAAGCTCACTGTTATTCATGAGATGACTGAATCATTAATGGGATAAAGAGCCACAGAATTAGAGTAATCTAATTTTAATGTTTTTCCTATGGAATGGAGAGGAGGCTTTTAACTTGGTACATTGTTTTGAAGGACCAATTCTCTCCTATTAATGTTGATTTAAATTTTGTCACTTAATCTATGGTATTATTAGGCTTGTGGAATGCCACTAAATAAGTTCAGCTGCTCTTGGTTCTTACCGTAATCTCTCCACCTCTGCATCATCTACAAGAAAATCTCTTTTTTGTACCAGTCGATGAATCTTCTGAATCAGTTCATCCTCTCTTTGCTTCTCCATCTTTGTTTTTTCTTTTTCTGGTCAAAAACAGAGAAAAGAGTGTGTTACTTTGGACTCTGGGGAGTGTGAGGGGGTGGTGTAGGACGTTGCAGATGTCTGAGAATCAGCTGCTGATTGAAGTCAATGGTTTTCCAGACTGAGTCACCAAAACCCCAGCAAGCTGGGTCACTGCCTCTTTGCTCCCCTCACTGGCTGCTGTTGGCTCTGATCAGCTTAATGGTCTGGAGGCTCTGTGGGGTTTGCTAAGCCTGCTTTTAATACTCAATGACTCTGCAAGACATTGCTTGGAATTTTTTTTAAAGCTTTGGCAAGAAAATAGTTCAAGATGCTTTGTTAAAATCCAATGTACAAACTCCATTTGACCTCAGGGGAAAGGAGATCACACCAAAAGGAACTATTTCTCTGTGTTTCAAGACAGCTATGGCTGTTGAAAACAACACTTTTTTCCTACTCTGACAAGGCAGGTGAGCTGCAAATCCCACAAATAATATCAATTGTAAAACATGGAAAAATAAACGCAGGTTTATTTTCCCTGTACTTCAAAAATCTGAGTAATTAATATATATCCTTGTTAATTGGCCAGTCTGGAATGGCTAGGTTGTCTATAAACAACAATTTTTGTGGCATGAAAGATGTGCCTGTCGCAAACTAAAAGTCATAAATGTTAGGGATTACAGAGCTGTTGTTTCAGGCTATAAAGCAAATGTATTTAAGACAGAACTCTTCAAACCTTGCAAGTGCAGCAGAGATGAGAAAGCCAGAGGCAAATCTAAGCTCACATATTTCTCTGAGAAGCTGAACATTTTGATCAGTTTTGAAGACACTTTGTATTAAATCAAGCTTTTGGGGTTTGGGCAGTGGAACTGTGTTCAGAGACCTGCACAGCTCAGTACAGGAGAGCTGGGGGAGGAAGAGTGAGATGCCTGCAGCCTGATGCATCTGAGCTGTGTTATGTCTGCTGATTTCAGTTATAAGACACTTAAAAGAGCTAAATTAATCAGACACTTGAAAACAATTGGGTTTAGAACAGATTTTTTAAAAAGAATATTTAGAAGTCACTGCTTTTTCCTGTTTTGTCTCTTATGGCTAAGGAGCAAGGACTCTCCTCACTTCTGAAGATAGAAGCTACTTTCTACTTCTTTTCAATCTGTTGTTTTCCTAAATTGAGATGTGCTCTCCCATTATATCCTTCAGGAAACTGTCTACTAAAAATATTAATATAGTGGCAAAATACTGCATATTCTGTGCACTAAAAGACAGATACCATACCTACTGAAACTGGCTAAACTGTGCCTACTGAAACCTAAGAGCACTTCTCTATACAAATCTGTATTCTTACAGGACAGTTATGGTAGAGATCCTGTGAATTAATCCATTTCTGGAAAGTGTTTTTCTAGGTTAGGCACATGCTGGGTCAGCATTTAGCCAGTGCCAGCAGCTGCTCTGTCTTTGTTAGGACCAAGCTCTTGTGACCCTGCCTGGAAATGCAGCTGCTGGAACTTCACCTCTTGGATTCTTAAGTTTGCTGAGATTTGTGAAGTTCTAAGGAGAAACTGCTGTCTGTGAGTCCCTGCTTGAGGCCTTGAGACTGGAAAATCATTTCTAAAAGATAAAGAAAAACCCAAACAGCAAAAACACCAAAAGAAGGAAAGCTGATTAGCCTTATCTGTTAGTTAAAAGTCCGGACAGGAAAGCTTGCAGATCAGAAAAGAGAGGCAAGGGGCATCATTCACAGGTACTTCCAGGATTTGTAATCCTTTCCATTTGAACAAATAATAAACCAGTAGTGTTATTATTAAAAATGTAAAATGTGGCCTCTATAAGGAGTACAAGGAAAGAAAAAAATAAGAAATATCATTAATCTATTTCTGTTAGGTGCAAAATGTGGCAAAGTTCTTGCACAGCTAAAAGTGGGTGGTTTCAGAGTAGATCTCTTTCCTATGTCACAAATGCCCTTCTCTCTCCTTTCTGAGGACAAAGTTGTCCTTCAAAGCTGCACAATAAAATATGAGGAGGAAAAATGAGGATAACCAAAGGACAGTCAAAACTTGGACTTAACAGTTAAGCAGGAGCAAATTATTCCTGCAGGGTGCTGGGGGCTGTGCAGTAATACATGGTGTGCATGGCCTGCTGCAGTTCTGAGTGTTTTGCAGGATTTATTTTCTTCCTGAACAGAGTAGGGCTGTTGTGGATCATCTAAAATGCAAAGCTGTAGTGAAGTGGAATTCCTCACTGATGGCAGCAGGAGTTCTGAGCCAAGGACTGCAGAACTGCCCACATCTCTGTCTCTCCTTCAAACAGTGAATTTGCAGAGATTTGTGGCAAAACACAAAACAGAGTTTGGGCCTTGTTTTTTGTAGAAACCTTTTCTTCTTGATCCTAGAAGGTAGATTTAACTACAGGTGTGACAATTGATTGGTGTAGCAAGGAAAAAAATCAATCACATTCACAGTGATGGTTATAAATCCTTCTCCTCTCCCTCTTTTACCTCTGGTATCTCAGCACTTGTCTTTTCTACCTGACAATCTCTGTGCCACTTGGTTCCCTTGAGATTGCCAAGGGAGTGGAAGAAATAAGGAATGTGCTCCTTGTTTGAGTGATATTTGCAGGGCTGCTGCCATGGGAGCAGTGAAATACAGCATGAAAAGAAATTTAGAGACAGAGATTAGACATGGGCAGGAAAATGGGAATTAAAAATGAAGACTAGAGGAAAGACACATGAAACTCCACCTTGTGGGGAGGAGATTCTGATTGCTGGGGTGTGGGTGGGTGATGCACAGGTGTTACCCCAATACTGGGTGGAGACAGCCATTACCTGGGATTGCTACCAAAGTCTGCAGCTCTTGCTTAAGGTTCATAATGTCTTTGCACAGCTGGATGTCATCCATCCTGCAGAAACAGAAAAAGCATGGTCAGACATGCAAACTCCACTCTGTGTTGGTGGGATTGGCCAGATCTCATCTGAATACATGACCCTGGCCTTGCCTGGGACCTGCCAGCCTGAAAGGGGATCCTGACACTCTTGGCTCAGCAAGTTCAACAGAAAGCAAAGGGTATTTAACCCTAAATGCCCATTGAGCCCTTGATTACTTGTCTTACTGGCTCTAATTTGTGTGTAGGGTCATACCTGTCACTGGGGATAACTTCAGATTTTACTTTCTTGAACATCAGAGAAGATTCTGGTGTGGGCACCTGTGTCCATAATGGTCCTGGGGAAAGACAGGTGAGCCATATTGCACTTACTGCAGCAAGAGCTTTCACTAGGAAAGAGCAGGAACAGCAGAGAGCCTGGGAAGGGGCAGCAGAGGGTGAGAGATTATTTGGCACAGCCAGGACAAGGTTCATATTCTACTACCAGCTTTCTTTGTGACCCTACTAATAATTCAGCTCTAACACCAGAGATCTGGAAACTGACATAATCTGGCATTTATCTGTTTTTGAGGTTTTGTGCCTTGGGTCAATGTCCTCCATGGTGAATGTTAAATGCTTCAAATCCTTGATATGTGCAGAAAGTCCATTAATGTTAAGACAGGGAAGACAGCTAAAATAAAAAAAAATAAAAAAGGTAACATTAGCAGAAACTGCACCTTCAGTTCTCATTGAAACTGCTGCTTCTCCTGGGAGCTGCCACTCTGAATCATTCCCCTGGAAGGGAGCAGCCTTCAGCATCAGCTTCCTGGCACAGGTTTTATTCAGTGTCCCAGCCACAGTGGCAGCCAAGGCTCAGGTGTTGGCTCCAAGGGCAGCATCTGGGGCTTTCATTTTGAAATCACCTCCTGAAGAGTACAAAATCCTGCCTGTGTGATTAATTTTACATTCTCAGCTTGGATCTCACCAGCACTCTCCTTGCCCACGGATCTCTGAGCTCTGTTTTTCACAATCCTGTGCCTGAGGGGTGGGTTGGCAGCTGAAGTGCCACCAGAGCAGGGGCTGTCACTGGGTATTTCAGGAGAGAAAGGCTTTGAGTGTGAGGGAGCCCCCAAAGGACAATGCAGCCAAATTACTGAATTAAGTGAGGAGTGGATAAAGTAGGTGTTTCTGGCACAAATAAGACTTTAATCACAACCCAAGAGCTTTTATTCTCCTTGTTGCCTCTGCAAGGAATGCAGGGCTCTGCAGGGAGCTGTCCTTCAGTGCTTTGCTCTTGTTAGTAAAACATGTTGATCCTTCTATTATTTGCTGCTTGGGTTAACTCCATCTTCTTGCCTGTTCTGCTACTTTCACTGTGCTATGACAGCTATTCCTGCTGCCTTTTTACCCCTCTTCCTCCAAAATACAACTGTGAAACACCTCTCCTAATAATCTTTATTGCTGACCTCTTTTCCTTCTTTGTGTACCCAGTCACTTCCACTGGGATCTGCTCTTTCTCTGCCCGTCTGTCTTGTAAGGCTTGGTTTTGTTGGGAATATCAGCATGTTTGCCTCAGGACTAGAGCATGGTCCTTTGCTGTGTGTTTAGGACACTTGGAGGCAGAGATGTTTTTACTGATGAATATTCTTACTTAGGCTCCCCACGTTATTCACTCTCATCCCAAGCAGAGCCTGCTTTACTCTTGAGATCCATCACACTAAATGGTACTGGAATTACTTTTATCAATGAATCTTAAACGCTGTCCTCCCAGGAGAATCAGTATTCAAAATGTGCTGGGATAAGAGCAAGCCTCACAGCTCCTTTTCTATTCAGTGCTCATGCACTTTGGGTGTCATGTTTGTACATCTGACTAAGATGACCATGCCTAACAAAGATGACAGTTTCTTGGCAAGAAATGTTCAGTATTGAACTGTTGGATTCAAATGATATCAGGCCACACTCTTTAATAGTGAAGAGAACAGTGAGTTTCTACAAAAGAGATCTCTGTGATGGACAGATTTTTTTTTTTCTGATTCAGAAGATGTGGCTTCATTCTGAGAAGCTCTGAAATACACTAATTAAAATACTTTACTATATCACTCTGGCTCCCTGCCCTCACTAAGGAACTCCAAAAGGCTAATGGCACTGCTCTGCTCTGAGGATTTTCAGGAATTTAAAATACCATCAGCAGTGTATTCCAAGTGAGCAAGATCATTCATGTTCAGTAGTCTCTACAGTCCCTGTGCCCAACTTGTGGCAAAGGTACTGGCCACATGTTGCAACTTTAGTTGCACTTTCTCTCCATTATTTTGGCTGGTTTTTAGTCTGACTGCAGAGCATGTAGCTGGTACTCCATGTATATTCTTAGCTTGTCTTTTTCCTGAGACCTAAACTTTGTTCCTGCCTTGTAACACACAGCAGAGAAGTAAATCCGTGGCCAAAGCACTTCAGGTCTGTAACAGCTCTGTGACCACATGAATTCCAAAGATCATAAGTCAGATGACCTCTCCAGAGCCCCAGTTCTGCAGGCTGGTGCATTGTGCTGATGGACAAAAACTGAACTACCATCTGCACCAATCCCCTAAAGCACAGGGAACATCTTTCCTCCCATCTGTGTCAAACAGCCTTTGTGTTTCATCCACCCCACAGTGCTGATTAGGAAAAATGTAATAAAAAAAAGGTTAAATGATGAAAGGGAGGGCTGAAGGACATATGGGACCATGCCAAAGCTTCCTCTATCTGACTTAATGAAAGCAGGATCTATGGTTCCTTGCAACTATAAAGCACATCCCACATCTGCTAGCAAACAATACTGAATGCAGGGCAACAGGTGCTGCCCTGGGCAAGAGTTGCCTTGTTACACTTGAAGGAAAGGGAAGAGGAATTCCTGGAAAGGAAATCTTTTGGCAGGCCATTAAATCTGTACTGGTACTATGAACCTTCCTTTCTTTTCTCCCTTATGCTCTGGATGTTGGATATGAGAAGTTACAGGAGTCCCAGAAGAAGTTAATGCTGCTTCTGGGAAAAAAAAAAATCCCACTGTTTTTCTCATTTGGAAGCCGGATGATCAGCAGGGTTTGACTGAGAGCATCTTGGTATTACTAGCAGACCTCTTTAGGAAGTAATAAGTGGTTTTGGAAATCTTAAGGAAAGCAGCAATCTGCAGAGTAGAGGAGAAAAAATTCCTTTGGGTCCCTTAACCTACAGAGGTCCTCTCTCTTCTCTGGAAGAGATGGTACATTCCTTCCAGTCCCTGTGAAAACACTTGTCACATTGTAGAAAAACATCAGTGAAGCAAACAGCAGGTACAATGTGGCAGTTTTTCCTCCAGAGCTGAGCTTTAAATGTCTGCCCAGGAATCCTAAACACATGAGTTATGAGTATGATAAAACATTTCTCTGTTTAGGAGCCCAAATCCATTCCTGGAGTAATTGCAATAGTATTGAAGTAGGGATGGATTCTCAATGTGCTTCTGTGTATTCCTGACACGCTGTCTGCACTTCTGCTCTTCTCTTTCTTGATGGCTTATTGCAGAACCCCTCTGCATGCTTGGAGATATCACACAAACACATATTAGTCTTTTCTCTCATGGTATTTCAACCTGTATCATCACAACCTACAAGGAGACTCTGTTTGCCAGAAAGAAACAACAAAAACCCAAACCTCATAATGAATAAACAGCGGGAGCAGAGGATTTTCTAAACATGGCACAAAATGACAGGAAAATAAATGGGTCAGGGAGCCTGCAGGGCCCTGGCACAGTGACTCAGCCCCATTACATGTTTCTGGGGTCCAGCTAGCAGGGGAGAGTGCCCTGAGCACTGTCAACCCTGCTCCAGTGAGGTGACAGCATGAGTCAGCTCTGCTGAGCACCATCTGCACCCAGGGGAGCAGGGCACGCAGAGCCCTCCCCTCCAGCTGTGCCCTGGCAGCCTCAGAGGCTCTGCAAGAAAATGGGAGGCAGGACCTAAAAAAGAGACATTCTGTGCCAGACAAAAAAGAATTGTTTTGTTTTGTCTCAGTAGAAATTATTCTTCAATAGATGAATTTTTCTGTCTTCTTCTCAGCCAAGGAAGAAAACTGAATTCCCCAGGGTAAGACCTAGGGGCCATCTAGAGACATGCATAGGAAAAATGCAAAAATTATAGTGAAAGCTCGTAGAAAAATCACTTAACACCCCCCTTAATGGTCAGCCAAAAAAAAGAGATGGCCAACAAGACTGACAAATACTTGATATTTGACTGTAAGAAGTATTAGTAACACCTATATAAGCATCAAATATCATTTTCATTGATTTCAGGATTAGCAGAGCAGTTCAGTGTGTCTAGAGAGCTTCTGCCTTTGCTGAATGACTTTCAAAGCTAGAAATAGATCTGTCCTCCCTCTAGCATGTCTATAAGAGGAGGTCTGAGATTTCCTTTGTTTTCTGTTATTAGATTAAAGTGCTTGAAGTTATAAAAGGAATGTAGACCGGGTGTGCTGGCTCCTTCCCTCTCTTCCAGGAGGGTTTGCAGGCACTTAGATATTTTTAGTTCTGTTTTAATACATTCCTACCCCAGGAGTAAAATGCTTGTAATTGTTGGAGTTTCTGAAGACTTTGATAGTGCCAGTCCAGGAGCTGGCCTGAGAATCAAGGTGTCATGCCAAGTCACAAGCTGACGTGGTTATGGAACTGAAGGTCTCCATGTAGGGATCAAAAGATCTTCTCCTTGGTGGTGCCTCCAGTGAGCAGGCTGAAACCAGCCAAGAGCATGGAGGAGTGATGGAGAAATTTGGGGGATTGAAGGAAAGAGATGTGTAGAAATAAAGAGAATTGCTGCAGAGATGGGGATGATGTCAAGCTGCAGATTCAAGGGACTTGAGCAGAGGCTGCCTTTGGGTACTGCAGGTGCTCCTGGCTTTGCCAAAGCTGTGGGAATCTGCAATGGTGAAAGTGTTCTTGGGACTCCAAGAGCACTATAAATCTACAGAATCACTGATCTGTTAAGGTTCTTAGAGGAAAATGCCTCTAAGATTATAGAGTTCAACAGTTACCTCAGCACCGCGCTGGTCACCACGACACCACGTCCCCAGGTGCCACATGCCTTCTGAACACTTCCAGGGACAGTGACTCCACCACTGCCCTGGGCAGCCTGCTCCAATGCCTGATCACCCTTCCAGTGAAAACATTTTTCCTTATATCCAATCTAATCCTTCCCTGTGCAACTGGAGTCCATTTCCTCTTGCCTTGCTGCTTGTTATGAGGGAGAAGAGACCAACCTCCACCTGATGCTCCTCTTCTACATTTGACTCCTTTTTGTCCCTGTCAGCTTGGCTTAGTTACTTAAATCTTCTAATTATAAATCTGTGAGATCACAGGCAACATTTAATGAATCCAGAACATGTTGTTTGAGTCATTATGGTGTGTGTTTGTCACAGTTATTTAGCTCAGCACCTGGTGCTGCTGGGCTGCAGGACACAGAGCTGGCAATTAAGGTACCAGATTGCTGACCAGCCTGCTTGGCAGGGCAGCTCACAACTCACAGCTCCTGGGATTAACCTGCACCATTAAAAAAAGTGTCTGACTTTCCTTGTTGAAAGTGCTCTCTGCTGGAGGAACACTGCATAGAAGCTCCTGAACCTCAACTTGCACAGTAATGGAATTCAGCTATTCTTTCAGAGAATTGAAGATGGCATTTGAAATTCTCAGTCCCAGAAGGGTCATATTTAAGGTATTTTTCATATAAATTCAGAACAGTGCCTAGAGATGCTGTCTGTTTTTCATTTTCACTGACACTGCTCAATTCTCTTGAGCTTGGCCATCTCCTCTGCCACTTACAAAGTTTTACTATGAATCAATAGTAACAAGAGGAGTTTTCCTGAAATTGCCCCACTGTGGAGGTGAATGTTTCTCCATGTGGCAAAAATTGACTAAGTTAATTTGTCTAAAAATGTATAGAGAAGCCAGATTTAAATTCACAAGTATCAGCCCTTTGCAGCAGCATACAGAAGATTCTAAGCAAAAGCATAGGCCTGGTTCATTTGAACTGCCCTGGCAGTTCTATTTTTGGATATTAGGCACAGGAAGGAGGAAACTCTAGGTCTGGCTGTGCATTGTCTCCAGCAGCATCAATGATAAATTTCCTTCTTCATTTGCCTTCATGTTTGACCTTTTCTTATTTTTAAAACCAGAAAAGCAACTATTTGTCATCAAGGCTGAAAAGAATATAAAGGTTTCTGGTATAAAATTAAACACTGACAGTCCCTTCCAGGGCTTTTCAATTCACTGGTTACTCTCCCATTTTTAGCAGAAGACAAGTGAAATACCACAGGGCAAGAGGGACACTGTACTACAGAACATCCTTGCCTGGAGGAAGCTCAGCTGTCCCAAAGGGGGCCAGGACCTGTGAGTGCCACATGTGCCTGATGTGCTGGGGTGGTCTCAGGTACCCCCTGAACCTTCCACTCATGCAAACCAGAGCACAGGTAGCCAAGAGCTGGGAAGTGAAGAACAGTTTGGGATAAAAGGTTACATCTGGAAACACAGTGCTAAATTTCTGCATTAAAAATGACAAGGTCAAAGATCAAAGCTGCTGCTTCTTCTATTAACAGCTTTTTGTGACAACCACAACCCATATTCAATGTAGAAAATGCTGTTTGAAGAAAATTCTCTATTAAAGAATTATTCTTCTAGCTGTCCAACAGAGACAGTCTCAAAAACATCTCAACTACCAAGTCTACAATTAATTAAATACCTTCCAAATGATAAGTTTATCATTATACACCACTAAAAAATTGCTTTTCCTTTCAGAGTATTTTAATGCACCATTTTTACAACAACACATCTGAAAGTATAATGTTGTGTTTTCCTCTGGGGTTGATGGTTTGCTGTCAAACAGGGCAAAGGAGATGGGTCTGCAGAGAGATCAAACTGAACTAAAGCATTTTCCTTCCTCCTGGAGAGCTGATCCCTGTACTTTTAGCTTAAAGTGCACAGTCCAGAACTTGGCAATTCTGTCCTGAACTCATGTTCCTGAGGCTTCCAGGCTTCCATGTGAGGAGCTGGGAGACTTGACAGAGCTGGGCCTTACAGGAGCTCCCAGCTCCACATGGACATCCTTGGGGCTCCCAGACCCTTGGCAGTCCCCTGGAAATGCTGTTCCTAATCTCAGAGACCTCGAGCTTTGACCATCTCAGCTCTCATTACAGAACCACCTTGTGCCATTTCACAGCTTGCACTTTCCTGGTTATTTCCTCAAGGACTCTGCTTATTTGCAATGTGCTTGGGAGGCAAAGCTCAGTGTGACAGTCACAGCCACAACTTCACCCTGTCATGCAGAAGAGCCTGTGCCCCACCAGGCTGTATCAGTATCTTACAGCTGGGCTTGGTGTTTTGGTGCCTTATCTTATGAAGCTGACAACCTGACACTTATATTTATTGAATAATAATACATATTTATGTATCATCACACAACTGCCTCCTCCTCTACAGCCTCCCCAAGTCCATCCTATGTTCTGAGAGCAAGATACAATCAGGAAGAAAAAAAATAAAAAGGAAATCACAGTAAGTGATACTGTATTGTTAAGATTTCAGAACTGTGAAGGAGAAAAGATTTATTGCTCCTTTCCATGAAAGGATGGATCTTATCAGAAAACACTGACAACAACAACAGCTCTATTCATGAACAAAAACCTGGTTTTGCTGGTGTTACTTATTTACACTGCAGTAACAGCAAGGTGCAAAACTCAGAGAAAAGGACCAGATGCTGAACACAGAAACAAACAGTCCTAAGGGAATTCCTGCTTCACCTTAGATGCAGAAAACAGATAACATAAAATACAAAGGAAAAAAAGAGCAGCAAAAGAATCAAAAGTACCCAAGAAAGCAGAAGTCAGAACTCCTGCTTAGCAATAACATAACCAGTGAGTTACCACTGCTATTCACACCTCTGACAGCCTGCTTTATCTCCTTCCATTCACTACCCCTCCCTCTCCCCCTTCCCCAGGGTGATGCTCAGTGTGGGGCTCTGTTGCCACACAAGGCATGAAACCACTGAGAAATCAGAGTTGATGTCACATCAGTGAGACACTTTTAAGAGTGTTAAAGTATTTGGTTCAAAGTATTAAAATTTGAAATGAACTTTGTTCATACAAAGACAGCAATTACTGCTGCCTTTTCTCACCTGAGGAAGGGAACCCTCCATGAACACATTTTTGTTACTTTGCAGAATTACTTTCTGAGTTCAGCCAGTTGAAGACTGTTTCCTATTCCCACTCTGTGTCTACTAGATTTACTGCACTCATTTTAAATTCAAACATGGGATTTCTAAGCTGGTTTATTTAAGGTTGTTGTCACCAAGGGAATTAAGCTCTCACTTCAGCAGTTCTTGTGTACTTTGGTGTTGTCTCCCTTTGCAGTGGTTGCATTAAGGCAGGCAATCAGCAGAGAGACCTTTCTGTATTTAAAATACCAATGTGCTGTGCACACTGCAACTGAAAAGGTGAGGCTCCTATCTGACCTCTGTGGATGTCCTGCTGTTCTTGGAAGGAATATGGACTTTACATTTTCCCCATGAATTTGCCCTAAGTTTGAGATTCTACCACTGTAGCCAATACCCTCCAGAATGATCATTACTGACTGTCCCACCTCAACACCACAGCAGGACAACAGAGATTTATGGGGTTTTGCAAACTGGGAGAAGGATAAAGGTTAAAAAGCCAAGTAAAGAGAAAGTAAGCCTGATTTGAAGCAAGGGAAAAAAACCAAACTAGGGATAAATGATGTTCTCTGGACAGCTAATGAAGCTGTGGGACTGCAAAGTCAAGTTGCAGCAAACTTTTCTACACAGAAGGTCTGGGATTTCAAGTAAGCAAACATAATAGTGCAAAATGGTCTGAAATCCTGAATAGAAGTATGCAGCATTTGGATGATGTGGATGTTATGAGCACTCTGGAGAAGAGGGAGTCATCCACTCATGACTAGTGAGAGTGTACAAAGACAATGACCAATTTTAGTTCTGAGTCAGTGTGGAGGTGAATTTGGCCTCTTCACAGTATTAGTTTAGTGATGTAATAACCACCCAGACATTAAGCAAATACACCATTGTATTTAGAGCATTTTTACAGATTTTTTAAAAAGTTTAATGAGTAAAATGTTTTCAGTAATAGCCTAAAGCAACCTAACAGGGCTTTATGTTTAATATCTTCTATTCCCTACACATTTAAAAACTGCCATTCAGTATCACCTACATGGCAGAAATAACCATCCCAAGACAGCTATCACAGGTGGAAGCAACTTCCACAGTTTTAGTTCAAGGTCATCCAATAAAGCTGGCTTCAAGCTTTGCTTTCCATCTGGAAAGCCAGCAGTATCAGGCACTGGCAGATTTCCCACAGACTGTTTCATGGTGACAGAGGATGCTGGTTTGTAAGAATTCCATGCCTTTCCACAGGAACAGGCAGTAACTGTTGGTGAGATGATCTCACCTTTACTAATAATATTTACTGGGTCCCAACATGCATTTTAAAATGCATGAATTTTGCACTACAAATTATTTTGAAGTTCAGTTTTGATCTGCTCTGTATCACATAGAGGTCTGGGGGTTTGCTGCCTCTCCCTGTCAGCTAAACTGAGCTCACACATGCATCATCCATTTTTACAACCATGTCTTTCAGCACAGTAGATTTCCATGCCCCCAGCAATCCTAAGCTGCCTCTGAAGCCAAACACATCCACAGCAGCAACACATTAAATGTGTGACACAGAGGATGCTGCCCCAGCAGCTCCCTCAGCTTCTGGGTCTGTTATCTCACCAGGAAAGGAAAAAAAAAGGAAGTGGGACAGGAGAATGAGAAAGGAAGAGAGAGTGTGCATGCTCTGAAGTGGTTGTTTGCTTTCCTCAACAGCACAGACAGACTGAACATTCACAGTTTGACCCAAAACTCTTTTTATACAGAATGTTTTCAGAAAGGAGCTGAGAGAAGCCTGAGAAGCAAAGGAGGGGGATGCTGGCAGGCTGTAACTGATGATTTTCTGTACATATTGTCCCCTTCATATCTATATATTCTGAGCTCTCAGATATTCTAAAAACAAACCAAGAAGAGCTGGAGATAGCATATGATGGCTTCAAGGTATATTTTCATTTCCTGGCTGGATGGAGACAGTCACAACAGCTCCTGGCATCATTTTACGAAATTTCATAGTATCAGTATCATTGAAGGGGAGATGCTAGAAACAGCCACAATTTCTACATAACCTGGACATTTCCTGAGGAGGTCCATCCTGGGCACTAAGCAAGGCAGGGTCCTGAGACAAAAATAGGATTTGATAATGTAATTACAGACCAAATCACAGTGCATCTGCTCTGCTGTGACTGAGGTTGCCTGAGCTAAAATATGATTGTGCAATATAAATTGTGGCATTACCTAATTGAGGAAGGCTTGATTTTATAATCTGAAAATTGTCTCCTTACAAACTTCAGGTAATTCTTCATAGCAAGCAGGTATTCAGCTAGAAGTGATGTGGATTTCCTGGGTATGAAAAGCACAGCTGCTTTCAGCTGCCCTCCTTTTTTTTTGTTGTTGTTTTATTTTTTTTGTTTGTTTGTTTGTTTTGTTTTTCTTTGGGTTTTTTTGGTGTTTTTTTGTTTTGTTTTGTGGGGTTTTTTTGTTTGGTTTTTTTTTTGTTTTGTTTTGTTTTGTTTTTAAGGAGGAAACAAAAATAAGGAGCAAAGCAAAGGACACATTTGCAAAGTTGAATACCTGACTTGCAATTGGCACAATGGTTTGGGAAACATCATGACCTGTTAGTCCATTGCTTCAACTCATTTTGCTTTCTTTGTTTCTTTGTATTGATAAAAAGAAAAACAAGAATTATCAGAAAACTGGCCTCTTATAAAGTATACACTACAGAATGAATTATTTCACTGTAGTATATAGCAAATAGATAAGAGTTCATCTGCTTTCCTTGCTTTTCAAATAAAAAAAATTCTGAATAAGAAAAAGCTAAGGCTTAGAATAAACCTTTCAGGCTAGGAATAAGCTGTCACACATCTAATTTTATTGAGTTTCATGCAGCAGAATTAAAAAAGCTGTGTTTTGCAATAAAAATTATTACAAATTTGAAAATCAGAGATGTCAGTTTGAGTTTCTGTAGTGTGTATTTTTGCTTCACTTCAGAGTTCCAGAAAGTCACACTGTTTAAATGTATCTTTGTGTGACAACACTTCATCTTTAAATGCTTTAGTTTTTAATTACTGAAATGAGGTCTTACATTATGTTTAGTGCAGCACTAAGGAATTTCCACTTGTCTCTGCAAGGCAGAGGAAAAAGAGTGTATAAAGGACTGCAAATATTACAAAAGAGTGAAAAATCACATGTATTGAAACTGTGCAGATATTTATGGTCTTCACTTAAAAATTTTTGCTGTTTCATTTTTAAACAGGGTGAAACCTGTTTCCACTGCTCTCACAGATGGTTTTTTCTCTATTTTGGGCAAGTTGTTTTTTTTTTATTACAGTGATAGGCAGACTACAGAATTATCTGTGCTTGTCTGAGAGTGAATCCTTAGTCTGTCACTAAAAACCAGTGTGTGCTGCTCTGTGGGACTGGGGACAGCACATCACTTGTGAGCCTGCTATAGAGAGGCAGTGAAATTGCAGGAAGTTCATAAAGACATCTTCTGAATTTTAAAGAAATTTTGATGGGTACTAGTACATGTCCACCAGTGTGTGGGTCCCCTCCAAGCCAGACTGCTCTGTGATTCCATGGAATGCCAAGGACTCCCTCCTGCAGAGTTTGTGTTGTTTGCTGTACAAACCTCAGCTGAGGAACTGCCAGAAACAGCACTGCCTTCCTGATGATCTCATACATCAACAGGGACAGTTTTCCCTCGGCCACACACAGAAGTGTGAAAAATGCAAACCAACTCCATGTCCACTGAACACCCAGAGCTTGCTAGGGCTCTTTTTCAGCTGGGTTTGATGGGAGTTTTTAATGGCTGATAAGCTAACCTAGAGCAGTTCTCTGCCTAATGTCCTTGTTTCATGGCTACCACATTTGCATCTTCTTCAAGGAAAACAGTAAATTCAATTAGCAGCCTTAGAGCATATTCCTTCCATGGGTTAAACCTGGCAGAGGAAGAGCTTGCTGTGGTTTCCATCAGCAGCAGGTCTAGCTTGCAGTGGTTTGTTTTCTTGTTCTTGAGTGTGAGTATTTTTAAGCAGAGGGAAGAGCTGTGGCAGCTGCTGGTGTGTGCAGGCAGGGCTGACAGGCTGTGTGTGCCTGTGACAGAGGGAGCCAGGGGCACCCTGAGGGCTGGGGACACTGAGCACAGCTTCAGAACACTGCTTTCTTTAAGCACAGCTACAGTGTACTTTTCCTGCTTTAGGATCTGGCTACATGTGAATGAAAAGATCAGTCAGACAGACAGACAGTGAGAAGAATGAACCATTACTTTAAAAAATGTAGCTGGAAATGTGAGCTCTGCCTGGATGTGCAAGTGATACAGAATCCTTTCATTGTGTTCATGCTTTCATAAGACCTATAAAAAATACCAATTTAACCCAAGAGAATTTCTATTCTGTTGCTAACAGCATGAAAGGCAAAGAAGGGAATACAAACATACCACACAGTTTCTCTAATACTATATGTGTGTTTTATCCTTTTGCTCTAATTAAAGGAAAGGCTGAAGCAGATGCAAGAGCTAAAGAGATGTGGCTCTCATTAAAGCTGCTCTGGCACTCTGTGGTCTGAGTGTAGGTGCAGAGCTGCTCGTTAGCAGTGCTCAAAGCTGGGTCTGCCTTCAACCTGGCTGAGGAGGCTCAGCTGCATGTGGTTGGTTGTATAGGTCATTCCCAGGGGAATTTAGTCCTGTCAGAAGAAATCAGTTACTAAAATTCATGACCTACATACAGACTTCTGGTCTTTGGATATTGGCAATTCATCGCTTCAGAAATCCAAAGAAAAAAAAAGGCTACATAAAAAGTCTTCCACAATATGTCTATGAGTTAGAGTTTATGTAATTTGCTTAGTGAAACAGATACAAAACTTGGACCACTGAGGTAACCATAACTTGTTAATCTCAGCAATAGGTCATTAAAATACATTTGTCATTAAAAGATGTTTGTCATTGAAGACAAATGTGCCAAGCCCTTCTGTCAGTGTAACCTACCCAGCATGAGAGGCAGTAAAGAACAGGTGCTGCTGAATCACTTGGGTACCACTAGCACCATGCCTCTCCCTGGCCACTTCATTCAGTGGCATTCACAAACTGATTTAACTGCCTCAAGGATGAATGAGCAGAGTCAGAATACTCTGCCACACAGCAGGGAGCAGCTGGGCTAGAAAGCTGTGTGAATATCCCTGGAAAAGTGGTCATTATGTCTGCTGCAGCTGAAGGAATGAGAGGGTCTGTGACTGTGGCTCTCCATGGCTTAGAAAAGACAGAAACTGGGGCCATCTCTGTCACCTGCCTGCTCTTGGGCCAAGCCTCCTGGAGCCTGATGCTCAGAGGAGCTTCCCTGCCTGTGCCAGGGAGGGGCTGGGAGTGCTCCTGGGCAGCTCCAGGCAGTGTGTGAGGATGAGATCCAGCCCAGGAGGAGAACAGTTGCACAGTGAGAATGCCAGTTCTGTTCCCTTTTCAATAAGCAAGCTCTCCTGTGTTAAATCCCTTACTCAAACACCTGCCAGGCAATACAGAGTAAAGAGTGTGAGCATGGGGGAAATGAAAAGAACAGACTGGATACCAGAACAAACAGAACAACTGCTCTCATTCACCGGGGCAGTTTATTTCAGTGCTTTGTTTGATATAGAAAATGTCAAGAGAAGTGCAGGGTTTAACGATGAGGCTTCTTCCAGATTAAATTTATGTACAAACCAATAACCAAGTAGTGACTTGACTACCAGGAGCAGGAGTGACAAAACCTTTCCTGTTCACTTTATTTGTACCACTATGGCTTTACTAAAGGTCAGTGCCACTATTACCAGCCCTTATTCCAAAGGTGTCTAAGCAGTGATTCTGGGCAGAAGCCTTCAGGGATAATACTCAAAGGCAGATGTTTGTGCTGTTTGCAGAGGGCTGAGGCTTCCAGCTTCTGGCAGTGCAAGTCAGGGCACTAAAATTAACCTCCAGGGTAAGGGTCAAAGTACCAGGCCCCTGTACTTTAACATGAGCAGAAAGCCAGTGAGCTTTTCAGGCTACTGAAGCTTCATTAATGCCAAGGGTCTGAGCTCAGCAGGTTTTAGAGCTACTGAAGTTCTTGGCCTGTCAGCAAAAGCATTTGTTTCTGACCTCAGATACTCACAGACTGAGGACACTTCAAAATAATACACTTCTTAGCAAGAAGTTCTGATCTCTTAAATGTGATGATTTAGGAATATTAACCCTATTGCCTTCACCATCAGAATTGGATTAATATTCACAAACCTTCAGTGAGGCTCCTATGCCTGACCTTTTTGGCAAGTTTGAAAATCCCTCTTGGAGTATTGCTATTTAATTTGATATATCAGAAAGTGTTTTGTGTTCATAACTTAATGGCTTCCATTTAACAAATGTCAAACCTTGGCTGCCATTAGTGCAGAACACAGTGTGCTCTCTTGTGACATGAACTGTCTAAGACCACTAATGAAGTAGGAATAAAGCCTGAATTAGGTTAGGCTGTGGAAGCTTCAAATCCCCTACCTGTTGATATTTTGTTCAGACAAATATCCTTGCCACAAAGGACTGAAATCAGGTGGAAAAGATGCTGCATAGACATGTACTTTGCTAAAGTTTCCTTTTGTAAGTAAGAGAACTGTTTTATGTATTCTGCAAATTGTGCTGAATAAAAAAAAGGTGCTGAATAAAAAAGTGGTAATTTCCTCTGCAACTACAAAAATCATTTCCCAACGGCATTTTGTAAGTGCTCACCTAACTGGGATGCTCTTTATCTTTCTCCCTTTTAAAATGTCAAGCAGATAAAAGTATTCTAAATACCATTCTTTCCTATTTTGATTAATTTTGCATAGTGTTTTCCCAGAAGGACTGATACTTACATAAACCTGAGTTCTGATTCCCTTCTGACTAAGACTTCCCGAAGTCTCTGGATCTTTGCCATCTCAAGCTCAATTTCCTCAGGCATCATTGTTGTTTCAGCCATTGAAATGATGTCAAGTTGATCTGTGTGTGGAAGCAGAGAAAATGAATTAAGCCAGTCAGACTGTCTTAATGGTGTTTTTCAGGAATGCAAATTAAATCACAGAGCTACCTAACTATGGAGTAATTAATTCAAGCAGTAAAACATATTCTATCTGAATGCTGTGCTGACTGGTTTCTCTCTTGTTTTGCTTATTACTTGCAATGTAACAGTTTAGAAGTGAAGTACTCCCTAAGCCAAAGTGACAATCATTTTGTTAGTGAGGTTCAATCATCCCTCTGAGGAATCCCAACCCCATCCACAGCCACAGCCACCATTCCTTACCTGGTATAACCACAAACTGACTGCTACAAAACCCTCTCAGAGCAATTACCTGCAGCTCTGGAGAGTCCTACCTTGGTGCAGGCAACACAAACCCATGGATGTTCCCCACCTTTAACCCCTGTAGCTCTCCAAGCTGCTCCACCCTGGGAGCTAAAGCCCAGCCCCACCAGGAGGAGCCAAGGATGGGCTCAGAAATGATGCAGGACCTTGTCCTGCAAGGGGCTGAGGAGACAAAAAGCACTTTGCAGTAATAACTTGGCAGCTGGTAAGGCCAGGGTGCTTCTGTGATTATTTCTCCATAATTGATGTATCACCTCTGGAACCCAGAGAGAAACAGGCTATGGACTGTGCTCCCTGAACGTAAAGCAACCAATTTATATGAGATGGGTTTGGAAAAAAAAGCTGCTTGGCCTCTAGAAAACCCCATTCCAAGGGTTCATCATACTTGGCCTTCATGTTAAACAAGAATTTAAGCACTGAAAAATAGGTTGGCTGTGTATCTTGGTACCCAAATGGAGATATATTCTTGAAAAAAAACCTGTTTCAGATGTATTGATTTGGAAAGGGGAAAATAGAGAGGTCAAAACATACTCAGCATAATTATGCAGAAAACAGCAGACAAAAAGCATCAGAAAATAAGCTGTTCAATTAATTAAGAGACAAATTCTGAAGTCCCTCATGCCAGACTAAGCACAGCTGAGAAGAATTTCCGACAAAAACTTGAAGTAGGAATGAAACTATAAAATCTCAGCAAATAGCCCCTGTATGAGCTTAGTTCATGGTTCTCCCAAAATGAAGGCAAAGGAAAAACATTCTATACTATATAAACAAAATATATTTCCCTTGTACTTAAAAATAGATTAAATATTTTTAAAGTTATCCTGCTAGTATTATCTGCAAGTTTTGACTTCATTTCTTAATGAAGAAAGTGGAAAAACAAATATAAAAATTCACTTTTTTTTCAAGATAACAGAATCTTGAGAAAAAAGAAGTGAGACAGATTTTGAAATGTTTGTCATGAGAGAACAGCCATGTTTCAGTAGTTGTTTTTAAACTCACATTGCAAAACTGGTCTGTAAAGTAAGGCTGTCTTGTGTGTCTGAACACACAAAAGCTGCCTGTACAAGATGGATTTCCCTATTAAATATCATTGTGTTTGTTGGAGTATATTTAGGTGATGTGTAGCCCAAATGTCATGAGGTTCTCACAGGCCCACCTCTCATTTTCACTGCTTGCCAGAAATAAAAGCAGGAGATGGAAAGTTATTCTGATGCTACCATGAATTAAAGCCAATAATACTGGTAAATAGGAATATAAACCATAAATAAATTAGGTATACATATTATAAAATTAGCTCTCAAGAGCTCAGAAAACAGAAGAAAAAACCCCAAAAACTCATTAACTTGCACTCTGCAGCTCTAGCTGTGAGTGTCACTCCTCATGTGGGGTCAGCCTCCACCCTGTGATTTCAACAATTTAGGAACAAACAAGCTTTATGCTCCAGTGATGTTCCCAAAGCACACAGGAATTCGTGTGACAGGCAGAAGTCTGCTCTGACCCCTTGCAGAACAGTCAGAGATTCTCCTTCACATCCCACTCAACGTGTCCTTGAACCAGAGAAAATATTTCTGAAAGCGATCCAAAATTATGCAGTGTTTCCAAAAGAATCAAAAATGCAAGCAAGGCAGCAGAAGTTTGAAAGTGGAGGGAAATAAGCACAGAAACCATCAGATATCAGTTCATAGCTTGTCTGCAAGCTCAGAGTGTGGCTGGAACACTGGAATGGAGCAGAGGGGAGAGGACACCTGGAGAGGCCAGGTCAGGAGTGCCACCCCAGCCCCCCAGCTCCCCACAAACCACCAACCTCTGCCTCTCAGCTCCTCTTCTAACACTGTGGATAACTGGCCCACCTGGCAGCAGCTGTGCTGAAGGATAATTCCTTATTTTTCATAAAATGGTCTGAGCTCCTGGGATGTGACCCACTGGGGAAGATTATGTTAACATTATTGAGCCTTTAAGTAAAGCTCTAACTCTGTCCCAGTGAGCAATGGCACCTCTAGTGCTCTGAGTCATGATTCAGAACAGCTTCACACAGAACTCTCTTACATTTTCAAAAAAGAAAGAATGAACATTTCATTTTATTTAAAGCAGGTATGCAGTAGTCAACTATTTTTTTAGCATATATTGAGCTTTTTCCAAGTAATGAGACAAAATTCATAAAGCAAAAGTGGAGACAACACTGAGATTATTCACAGCCAGTGACAGGATTAAACTATTTTGTCAGTTCTGCAATCTCCAGGATAATTTTCAGTGACAAATAAACAAGTAAAATGATATTACTGTATGCACAAAAAGAAATTAGCACGAAAATAATTACTATAGGGAAATAAAATTATCAAGCTATTACTTGATAATATAGTGAGAGGGACTGAAGAGGTAAACCCGAAGTTATTTATGCATAACTTTGCTTCAATTTAGGCACAGAATGGTGTAGTTAAACTGGGTATAAACTTAATGAGATCACACTTCATCCTCAGTGTGCCAGCCACAAATAGCCAGCTGTGTTTAAAAGCAACTAAAAACCAAATTGCCTATTAAGTCAATAAGAGCAAAGAAAACATAAAAAGAAGCCTGAATTGACACAATGACAAAAGGGAGAACACCTTACCCCTGGTGTCAGTAGTTTCAGACAGCTGGGAGGGGATGCTGTGATTAATGCCCAGCAAAGATCCTGCTGCTGTCACTGGTGCCAGGCTGGTGGTGGCCCCACAGGACCCTGCAGCCACCAGTGCTCAATTGTCACCTGGGGTTGCTGTTATCACTGTAAACCAGGGCACAGAAGGTGAGGTCTGGCAGGGACACAAAGGGTCCCAAATCTCTGCTGGAGGAACCCAAGCAATGTCATTGTCACTCTGCTGAGCTCCAGAACAGCTGGGGCACTGGCAGGGGACCTGCAGCCTGGCAGGAACACACAGGGAGGAGCTGCCAGTGTGGGATACACAGCCAGTGCAGGGTCTGCTCCATCAGGGCCTTCTCAGGACACTGGTCCTGCTCTGGTTTATGTCTCTGCTGCTGTTGGATCCCCAGTCACAGCTTCCAGAGCCACCTCAGTCACTCAGCAGGAGGGGAGCTCCAGCACAGGGTCATGGCCCAGCTCTCTACCACTTCTCTTTTCCATCTTTGCCATGGATGAGCCATCCTAAATGAGACTCTGTTCAACCCATGGCTGCTGAAGCTCCTCAAGGGATGGTGGCACAGACCAGCTGTGAGACTTCTCTGATGTGGAAACCACTCAGCAGCAAACCTGCTCTTCAGCCCACCCAAAAATGGTGCTTCAGTTAAAAATTATTTTAAGTCATTGTTCTGGACTGGACTTAAATTGAGCAATCTGAGGCTTACTCCTACTCCCTTAAATTGTCCAATAATAAACTAATCCTTAGTAAGAAAATGTTAATGGATAAGTTTTGCTCCAAATCTGGGTCAGAACTTTTGGGGCTTTTTCAAAGAATTCAGTGAAATTCTCAAGCTAATCCTTTTTCATTGAAGTATATTAAGTGCTAACAGAGCAGAGTGCAGCAAGTAAACTCTTAATGCTACTTCACATATGAAAATCAAGACTCTCAACACCACCATTAGTTGATGAGACAAAGCAGAAGTAAGCAGGAGGCACAGGTCAGAAATGGATTAAGAGAGAACCAGCTAGTGCCACTTTAAAACAGCATGCTTGGTGGAAATTGAAATAGTTCCATAATGCAGAAAAATTAATTTGTTATAGTTCAAAATATTTCAGATAAAAATAAGTTCATGTGAAAAGAATCAGATTATTCCTGTAGTTGGTCACTAACATGTCACCTGGAGGCATGAATGGCTACCCTTGCAGCCAGGCCTTTTACTGTACCTTCTGTTGTTGCCTCAGAGTTGATTTTTTTTTTATGATTGATTTAATCCTTCTGGTGCAGGATGCAGTGGCCAATAACTAACCTGAACAGGAAAAACTACATTTAATTCCTTATTTCTAATCTAGCCTGCTGCAGCATTCTATTACTGTGAATCCTAACAATTACTAAATTTGGCATGTGTGTGGCATGGTATTTATTCAGTGCTTTATGATGGAATTACCATATAAACACAATACAAACAGCTGCAATGTGTTTTGTTCCTGGATTGCCTGAGAGGCTGCAGTCTTGTGCAATTTAAAATGGGTAGACTGGTGGAAAGGGAAAAAAGGGGCAGTACCAGGGTGGCAGTGAGCTGGTTGTTGTGGCAGTGAGCACATCCCACACTTTCACTGCCTGCCCCACTTGGTTTGGACACCAGCAGCAGTCTGGCTTTGGGAAACACCCCAGGAATGTTCTCATCCTGCTGCAGAATACAGCTCACAGTCCATCTCAGGGTTCTTTCAGAAATCCTGTAATCTCCTCTTTTCCCTCAAGGCAATCTCTTCCCTCTGCTTGTCAATTTGTTCTCCTAATTCTTCTCTAGTACCAAGAACAGGCTGGTGAAGGCACCAAATTCAGTAAATTTGGGATGGTGCTGCTGGTTCATCAGGCCCCAGTGAGCAGCTAACAGGCTGCACTGAGGCAGCAGCAGCACAAATACCTGCTGAGCCCTAACAGCAGGGAAAAGCAATCTCTAAAGACAATAGGAGTGTGCAGAGGCTGTACTGGAGGAGCAAAAACTAATGTGCTACTCCAGTCACAGTCAGATGGCAAAAGTTCTCAGAATCACTTTGCTCCCACTGCTGTCAATGGCACTGAATGCTGGAGATAACACAGCTGGAATTTGCTTCTAGCAGGAAGCTGATTTTCTTTTCTTCCTATTGTACCTGTTATAATTTTTGAATCCTTATTGATACTTCTCCATGAATAGAGCAACACATTTAAATTTTGGGATCTCTAGCACATAGAGCCATGAACTGCACTTTGGGCTGACACAAGGAGCACAGCTCCTTCTCAGGTGGCCAGATGAGCTTTGTCCCTGCAAGCAGGGGTAGCCAAAACTTTCCAACAAAACTATGTCTGCTGGAAAGTGCCAGAGAAGTGACATTCAGAGTATTTGGAGGATAACACATTGGATTCAGTACATTTGCTATAAAATCAAAAAGCATCCCTCTGTGCAAAGACCTTTGCTTCCTTTCAGTGCATGAGGATCCAGAACAGCCTTGCACTTCTCGAAATGTTAAATTTTAAAAAAAAATCACAAGTTTCAACTGCAATGCAGCTCCCAGATGCACAGGGGGGTAACCTTAGAGCCCTGAGATATTGGCTTAAGCCAGGCATCAAAGCTTCAAATATTTTTGCCAGACAGCAGGGCACCCAGAAATCCCAAAGGTGTTTTTTCCACATGCTCCATGTCTCAGCATAAACCTCTGGGCTGACTGAGTCCCCCTACAGCTTGGCTTTGCAACAGGCAGCTGTGAAAGCTGGCAGCTCTAGGGATCCTCCTTGGCAGGGAGGATCCAGAGATGCCTCCTGAAAGCTGATTGAACACCAGGATCTCTGGGACTGTCATGGTCATCCAATACCCCTGCTCCACAACTGTCATTTGGAGAAGGGGAAAAGGAGTGGGGGATTTATCTGATTCATGGGGAACTGTGGTGCATCTTTGCTTCCAAAAAACCTGAAGCACAAAGCACTGGCCAGCTCAGCCCTGTGCTGTGCTAAGATCATTTATGTTCTGGGACAAAATGCATCTGGTGCATTCTGCAGCTCCTCAGGCAAGAGATCACAATGTCATGTCTGTACAGAGACACATATGATTAATTTTCCTCTCTATTCATCCACCTCAGCTCATTCCAAACCCACCACAGATCATTCTGTTTGCCATATAATTTCCTCCCAAGAACTATTAAATCATCTGCTGTAACTGGTGATGGCTCTGTCCATCAGCCAGCTGTGGTCTGGGTGTAATAGCACAATTATAACATTAGCATTAATTTTGTCCAGGTCATTAATACTTTTTTTTTTTAATTATCACAGATTTACAGCCTAGACATCTTCGAACACAAGTTTCTACTTCCAAAGTATTTCACTCACACTCTACCATATGACCTCATTTTAAAATTAGGTGAGCAGAGAATATAAAAAGCACTGTGTGCAATTGCCCACTGCACTTCCAGAATCACTGCCCTGTCTGTTCCATATCTAAGAGCCTCTGGTTATAAAAAGATTCTTTTAGTTACTTATCCTGTATGTTCTTGTTCTTATCTCCAAGCTTTGACCTTTTATTTTTTATTATTTACCTTTGCAAGAAAGCCTGTTGGCAGCAGTCTATTCTTTCCCATTTCAGCCTTTTGTACACTTGGTCTCACTGAGATTTCTCTTGAAATACAAATGCCAGATTCACAGTATTGAATGTTAACTCCTTCCTCTAACTCTGGAAGTCTTTTTGGTTCCTGTGGTATTACACTCCAAGAGCTGCACACAATGTCACATCTGATGGAAGTGCCTGCAGTTGCCCACTGCCCAAATAAGATTCTCAGCTGCTTTCCATCTTTTAGGCTGTACTTCTGTAGAACAAGTTGCATTGCACTGAATACAGCTGGTTTAAAAACTGAACCTGAAAGAGATCCTGCTTTGAGTTTTCTCACTGAGCTACATATCCCCAAGCAGAAATAGACAGTCAGTGGTAAAAGTGATTGCTAATTAAGGATGGTCTTCAGTACTTTGCTATCTAGAAGTTTTACAGTTAAATGATGGTTCCAACTTTCTAATTTAGGGACAGTTTTCTGCCCTTGCTCCCTCTTTAAATATATATATCAGCACAAATTCATAATGGTAAGATCTATAAAGATCTTGCCTCTTAAAAAAAGCATCAATTAAAGTCTTGTTTGTTATCCTGTAAAATTTATAAGCAGTAATTTTTCTTGGCTTTGTTTTTCGTCAGTTTATGACAGTTTCAGTTTCCTAAGTGGATAATTATGCAACCCTTTAATCTTACACTTCCCCCAGGAAAAAGATGTCTCTAGTCTTAAGGAACTGCTCTGTGCATAGAAAGCCTCATCTTGGTTATAATGATATCCTGAAAAAAACAGCTCATCTGGCAATAGCTGTTCATCCTGCCCTGACAATAGGATCCTGTGAATCATCACCAGGCTGGAGTCCTTGTAGAAATTTAATGTCATGCATAGGTCTCAATGTGATATTCAGACTTAATGAACCTCAAAATCTATACTGCTATCCTATATTTGGATTATAAATTGCATTTGTTCTACCTTGCACTTCAGCTTTCAGATTTCAGCCCTCTCCTGACTGCTGATGCTCTCAGCCTTGTGGTGTTCACCTGCTTGTGGTGATGGGGACAGGTCCTGTGAGCCAGCTCAGGTATTGTGTGTCTGCAGGCACAGCAGGGCAGACTCAGCAAGCAGAGAAGATTAATTTCACTGTTATCTGGGGCTTTACTCATTGAGGTAGGATTTAGCTGTTTGAGGTCCAGTGTCCTCTGCAGTCAGACACTGCCCCTACAAAGACTGCAGACTCTTTCTCCCTGCAGGAAGTAATAAGGATCCATCCTGTCAAATTAAACCATCCCTTCACCAGAGTGCTCCATCCCTGCTTTTATGTTCTTCCCTCTGGATCTATGGGTGCTTGTGTGTGAAAGGAACTGACTCAGTACAGTGGGACAATTTGCTCCTTAATTATCTGTAACTAGAGCCAGTTCTAGCTGTAAATCTGTGTTTGATTTGGTGCTGGTTTGTAGCAATATCAGTATGATTTTCATGGCAGTGTTTTCTGCTACTGGGAGTTCTGCTAGCTTCCTCTATTTTTATAGTCTTTGATTTGTGATTCACAATACTCTGGATACTCTGGGAGGACTTTTCCTCAGCAGTACCCTCTCTTGCAGTAGTTTAAGAGGTAATACAAAACCATAATTACAGATCAGGAAACAGGATTTCAGTACTCACAGCAATAAATGACCAAGAAGTCAGAACTTAATATTGAATAAAGTTTCTTTGAAAAGATAAGAAAAAAAGCAGCTTCTTATTAAAATCTTTGCATAAACAATGAATAAAAGCCCCAGGCCTGATTTGATTATACCATAATATTGTCATAAATACAGATTTTATTAGTGTGATAGAAATTTTCAGGATGTAAATAAATTCAGGATATGCAGAAGGATGTCCACTGAGATAAATTATCTAATGGCACTTACAGGTTGGATCTTGAAAACCCTTAGAGGCTTTGACACTCCAATTACAGGGCTCAACCTTGCTACTTTGAAGTCAATTCCAAGACTCTGTCTGGGCAATTTGCATGCCCCAGCCAATTTCCATTCACTCAGTGATAACAAGGGTGCACACATCTCTTCAGCTGGTTAGAGGGCAAAGGCATAAAAATGAGGAAAACATAACCATGAAAACAGCAAAGGGAGCTGGAATTAATATCTCTTTATAAAAACCTTTCTAAACTCAAGTCCTATTGAATTAACAATCCCCAGACACATTATTCATGGATTCACACACAATTCTCCACTCAGCTGAAATTGAATCCTCTGTATTAATATCAGCTGCATCTCTGAGTTGAGGCAGTTTTCAAATACCCAGATTCTAAATTTGGCAGATTTAAATTTTTTCCTTATGGTGGCTGTGATAAGGTCACAACAGCTCAGATGCAAGCTGGCCTGCAAATGACTGCTCAGTATCCAGCTCAGGATCATCTCAGTGTAGCTCCTTTCAAACATTAGACACAAATATTGAGCAGCACAGAGCGTCTGTACTGGTGCCTCAGAAATCCTGACAGAGTGCAAAAAGGATTTGCTCACATACAGAAATGTTTCAGAGCAATGCCAGCACACTGGAAGGGCACTGTCACCCTTGATTGGTGCCACCATTTCAGAGCTTTCAGTGCCTGAACTGAGCCACAAACTCTCTCCAAGACAACTTCAGTCCATTTGCAAAATAGCCTCTGGTATCTCATCCAACCATTTTTGTTGTGCATAAAGAAGGATTAAGTGGGTTTGAGTGGGATTTAAAGAAAAGCTGTCCACATAATTAGGTCTGCAGAGAATTATGACAGACTTCACAAAGTACTGTAATTGAATTGTGCAAGAACAGTTTCCAGACTTCCTACTGTTATTTCCAATTTTAAATAAACTCTAGTTTGGGTACCAGTACCACATTCCTTGTTGCCAGATGCTCTGACAACAGGACTTTTTACACATTTGGCTGGTGACTTCAGGTGAGGTGTGAAAGCAATTTCCCCCAGACCACGTTACATGTCAGTCTGGAACTAAGCAACCTAATTTGTCTTGCTGTAAGTGAAATAACAGAGTGGCATTTCCCCACCTCTTTCTAGGAGATGTACCACTGGGTATTTCATCAGGGATTCTCCTGCTGACCTAACCAGATGGAAGGGTGCCCTCATTATCCCAGCAGGACTAAAACCAGAAACTTCCCTTAATGTTCTGTTCTTCTGGATTCTCACTCTTCTCTCTGCTCCTACACACAGATAAACAAACAAATAAATCTCTGCATGTGAGACAAATCAGCTGGTTTCTCATGATACTGTTTCATGTACCACATATCAGAGAAGATTTTCTTAATTACATACCCAGTCTGGAATGTGTTCTATTTAAAATGCTGCCCAGAGACATTCTCAGTACCAAGGCAGTAGGTGACCTCATACCTCATTTATAAACTCACAAAAATCAATACAAATACAAATACTTGTTGCAAAGTTTGAGGTCACCTCTATGAGAAGTCACCTTTCTAACGAGGCAGGTGTTAGAAAAAGGATTTTTTTTTTCATCTGAGCCACAAATTTCATCTCAGTGCACCTCCACATTACAAAGTATGAGATCAAGATTTTTAACATATGCTGAACTACACTTCACCAAGAATTAGACAACACATATCAGAATCCTGTGTTTCTTAAGTAGAAATCCTCTATTTATGAATTAAAATAAGCCTAAGAAGAGCTAGAAACAAATTTGTCTTTCAGTGAAATACTGAGATGCCACCAGCATGAAATCTTGTTGTTTTTTAAATGAATTAAGCTGAATTGCTTCCTTTTTCCTTCTTCTTTCCCCCTCAGGTAACCTTTCATATTTGATTCTCTGGCTTTACAATGAGATTTTCCTATTTCATTAGGTGTTTATCTCCCCTGCTGCTATATGAAAACTTGCAACCAGCAAAGAAAATAATATTGGCTCTATTCAGGAAGTGTTATCAGATAGAACCAATAGACAAAACACACTCACTATAACCTGTCTCAGACCTCTCCTCATACAGTAAATTCCACAGGATTAAATAATGAATTTACCTTTTGTTTGCAGTTTTAAGCTCTGTGTACTAATTCTTACGTTTAATGGGAAATTATTTGTAAACAGGAAAATATAAGCTCCATTTAATTATTTCCTCAGAACTCATTATGCAAAGTTAATGACCTTCTGGATTAAGTAAGCCTTTTGTGATGAATCTCATTTTTACAAACCTTTATCTGAATTGATTATCTTTGACCTAATTTGTGTTGGGGTATAAAACAATGCTCAAGCACTGCTATAAACAGTTCATGCTATTTTATTTGCATCTGTTTGCACATTTTTCAGTTGGTTTGCAATATTGATTCATTTAGAAAGATACACATCTCAAAACAGCCATCTCCCATGCTGCCTGTTTCTTTATTTGACTCACCAGCAAACACCCATTTATCCTAACCAGCATCTGATAATGCCCTGGGTTAGCCCACAAAAATGTCATTGCTGTCCAGCCTTCTTGGACAGCACACAAAAAACTCCCCACTGTTATTAGGGGAGGACATTCCACAGGACCTGGAAACTGATAAGAATCCTGATCATTTGTTCTAGCAGACAGAAAATTGTTTCAGCTTGGATATTTTGTCTTTCTACCACTCCAGAAAGAGGAAATCTGGGAAAATTATTAAAAGGATATTCCATGAGATGGGATCCTGTTTCCTGCTCCTTGTACATTTTACTCCCCTGCAAAGGGCAGTGGATGACCTCCTGTTGGGGGTTGGATCTGTTTCTTTTGTGTTTGTGGAATTTTTTCCTGATGGTTTGCTAGGTAACTGATGGCTGGGTACTTTATGGATACTTGACTTAAACAAAGGAGGCAGCAGGTTTCTCCGGGGGAACAGNGATTTCATCTGGGCTGCTTTCACCGCCCTGATACCCAGGCTGTCAGGTCACATCCCTGACTCTGTCAGGGCATTTTCTGAGGTTTTGTTGTTTCTTTGTTTTTTGCTTGTCTCTTAGTGCTATTACATTTGTATTTGTCTTTGCTTTGTCTAATATTCCTAGTAAAGAACTGTTATTCCCACTCCCAAATCTTTGCCTGAGAGCCTCCAATTGCAAAATTATAATAATCTGAGGGAGGGGGTTTACATTCTCTATTCAAAGGGAGATTCCAGCTTTTGCTGGCAGGTACCTGTCTTTCAAACCAAGACACCTCCTTACAAACACAGATTATTGACTTCTAGGAAGTGTCTCCTCTCCCTGGTGCAGAGTGAATGCAAACATGCTACAAGGACAATATTTTCTCTGCTGTAAATGCCTCTATATGTGGAGGGCTCACAGGAGACAGTTTTTTCTTGCTTGCAACACAGTGATGTAACACCTTCCCAGCATGAAAACAGTTACATCAGATTTACTGCGTGGCTAACCACATAGTTTCAAAACAATAAAATTAAGTGCTATGATTTTCTCCACTACAAGAATACTTTTACAAAGATATTTTACATCCAGACTATTCTACATAAAAGGTAAACTCCATAAAATTTCTCCACAACTACTGAGAAAAAACTCACATCAGCTACTATGACTGCAACAAAATAAAACTAGAAAGATGCTTGAAAAAATGCTTTGCCTGGTAAGAGTGATGTTGGAAGAGCTCCTTGTTTCTGATAGGGAATTTTCCTGAAATTTCAGCTCCCTTGCAGGATATCTCTGCTGAACAGACACGACTTGGACCACACAAGCTGAGAATGCTTTTTCTGCATCAGGTTTGGTCTGTCCAGCCTCAGATCCTGCAGCCCTGCAGGCACAAACCCTGGAGCAGGAGAGCTGTGAGTCACAGCTGTAGTTTTTAATTTGAATGAACACAGGAGATGAGGCAGAAAGCTGCAGTAAAGACAGGAGGAATCAAGGTGGGGATGAATTAAGCTCAGTCATTCATTCTAGCACACTGAGCCTGTGTCAAAGACAAGACTGAACAGAGTGGAAAATGCTGCTGGAGCCAGTGCAAGATCTGGCACCCATACTGATCAGGGAGTATATGGAAATAGTTCCATAATATGTAAACCTTGAAATAGGCCTTAATGCTCCCCTCCTCCCCAGATGATTATCCTAGTACCTCTGTTATATCCCTCTTAAATACTTTTTTCACTTTATCAACAAAGAAATAAAAGAACCACACTGGTCACTGGTTGCCTGCAGGTACCTCAGTGCTTCTCACACCACAAGCACCAGTCATTTGTCCTTGCTCCAGTGACCTCCAGTGCCTCTGAGGCAGAGAAAATAACAGCCAGAAATCAAACTGCATTAGTTACCTCTTTCTAGAGGTCTGATTTGTGAGAACAGGCACTAGCTTTCCTAGTAGGTCTCCAGTTATTTAAAGAGAATGCAAAAGAGTCAGGAGTTGCAAGTCCCAGAGTAGCCAGCTCTTGGTATGTGCTCATTGACACTTTCAAAAGGGTGGGGGTGTGCAGGACAGAGGAACAGACCAAGTGCTCAAAATGATATTTTATTTTTCAAAATAAACCTGGGTGAGACGAAAACTTGCTTGACATTTAAATAAACCATGATGCTGACAATGCAGTTGCTATTGGATTTCCATACTCCTTTCACCTTTTCCCATGATGCTATGAATTGAAAACACAACCTTGTGCACTTTAACCAGCAGTTTGTCCTTCAGAGAACGAGGAGAACACAGCTGTGTGCAGCCTGGTGGGGAAGTTTGCACAGTGGATGTGATCTGACAGCTCTTTCTATGAAAAAATGGATCCAAAGCAGGACACAAAAAATGAGGGGAAATTGCCTTTGAAGGTCGACCCAGAAGCCCTCATTGTCAGTTTTGTTCTGTGGCACTGGGTTAGAGCTTTATCTGAGAGGAGCTATTTCAGTCTGGCTCAGGAAAGCTGCCAGCAGTCAGGAAGGCTCTGGAAGGGGTTTCTGTGCCCAGCCCAGCATGAGGCTGAGCACTGCCAGGAGGCTGGAAATAGAAACTGGAACAGCTCCTGGCTGTGCAGGTACCTTCCCTGGTGTGGAGCTCCACTGAAGTCACTGCACATTCCCATCTGCAGCGAGACCGAGGTGAAGCCACACTCCAAGGAAAGCAATTCATGCTACAACACTTCATTTTATGTCATGGAGATTTAAAAAGCAGTATTAAGAAACACACATTACTTGTTCATTTACTTCTGTCATTTTGCTCAGTGGTCAAAGGAAACAGCCTGTGGATTTCCATTTTATTCCTCACCAGAGTCAGATTCTGATCCCATAATATTAACAAAAAGCTTCAGCATTTATGTTTCAAATGCTTTAACAGTGCCAGCTACAGCTAATGTTCAGGGATTTAAAATTTATTTAGTCTGGTATTTTTTAAAGACTTTTTCTATCTTCATTAATTTTTTTTTAATTCCAAAACATGAAGACAACAAAATGTTCACTCTCAAAGAGTCCTGTAAAAGCTCTTTAGGGATAAATAGATGAGCATCAGTTGATAAAGAGCAGCATATGTGCAAGTGAAATAATAGTAAAATGGCCACTGACATTTCAAGATTTCACACCTTCAGGACATTCTCCTATGAAATTATCTGACTGCATACCAGTTTGTTTCTCTGTCTCTCCCCCCTCTGTGATGTGGTTCTCTAATAACACAGTTTTCTAACAGTGATCTATCTTACCAGCACCTGGTAGGTAATTTTAGGTAACCTTAAAACCACTGAGTAATTATTATAGACATACAAGTCCAATCCAGTAAAGACCAAACCTGATTCTGGTATAGGGAACTGCTTCAGACAGCAAAGAAACTGGTTCACATAACAGATTCCCACTCCAGCAAGTAAATAAATATTGAGAAAATGCTCCTGGGAAGCCAAGGAAAGAAAGGTGTTTCTCATTTGATGGGACAAGTAATTTCTCAGGAGAATGAATGTTGCTATTCTTAAGGCCATGGGCATACAATGTGTACAGTCTGACACAGAGTGGGAGCTCAGGCAGCAGAGAATCACACTGAGATCTTGTTCTTCATTGTATGAGGCACACAATATCTGCAGGGAGCCACAGGCAAAAGCTGTGTCCTTTCTTAAAGATCAAATAGCCAGAGCCAGAAGAGCCAAAAACCATCTCATTCTTTCTCACTGAATTCTGAGGTGAAACAGCACAGGGCTCTTCAACTCACACAAATGATGACAGCTGGCAAAAAAATGTTTTGTTCTTGCCTTTCATCTGTGGATGTGGAGTCATTCCCTAGCAAGCTCTGTTTTCACCAAGTAAATTGCTTTTGCACACTGACTTTTGATTCACTTTTCTTTAAATACACTAATATTTTCTTCCTCACAACTGGCACTGGGCAGCTATGAGTTTGAGCTGATTGTGGTCTCAGAGGCAAAGAAATGAAGGCAATTCAAGCAGAGCTTATCTGAGACAAATCGATAGCTGGCTGTCACCTTCTCTTTGCATACCAGAAAGAAAGAAATTTCATAAATGCAGGATGTTTCACCCCTTGCCAAGGCAGAGACAAATGGATCTTGATTTTACTGGCTCTCAAATCACCATGGCTTGCCCTTCACTATCACATCCCACACGCTGTCTATGCCACAGACAACATCAGCCTGAAGGAAAATGTGTGCCTCAGAACCTGCCAAACTGCAGGAACTTCAATCCCCCCCCAGGCACCCAGAGGAAGCTGTATGGGAATGCATGGAAGGGGATGAGAGGAGAGAAACTACAGATGGGATAAGGGAGGTGGGGACACAAATGCATAACTGAATTTCTGTGACTTTCTCTTGTGTGAAAAGGGATAATTTGAGGAGCAGCCGCTCGCTGTAGGGGCTCCAGTGTATTTCCTAATGATTCACTGCTCAGACTGGGAGATTGAAGTGCCATTACCCTGCCAGTGCAAATGACTCTCCAGGGAGCAAATGCTCATCCCTGCTTGCCACAGGGACAAGTGAGGGCAGAGAGACCAGCCCCATGGGGCAGCCTGACACAGATTCCCAGGAGAGTTCTCATGGAAGTGGCACAGCCCCCAGATTCCCTCCCCAGAGTTTTCTGAAGAGAATCAAGGTGAATAGGGCTCAGGAGATGAAGGCACAGAGCCTGGTCCAGTTTTGCTTTTACTGAAATCAGTGAGGAAATTTCCATTCATGCCAATGGAGTCAGCACTGTGCTTTCTATTTCCAACCAAGAAAGTGTCAATCAGGCTTCTCCATCCTTTCCCAGGGAGGTCAGGTCACTGTCCTGCTCTTTTGGCTTCAACACCGTTATTCTAAAACTCACTTTGGAGTGAGTTTTAGAATAATGGACTGAAAGGACAGAAGTGGCAGAAATGGCTGTTGATTCCTTTCTTGGTTTGAGTTGTTTTCTACAAGAGATGAACAAAACATTTAAATTTCACTTTATAGTGAGATCTTTTGTTCTAATTTTACCAGTATATGAGAAAACCCAAATGTCAGTGTAAAAAAACTACTAAAAACCCTAATCAGTGAAGGTTTGGGTGGTGGAAGGATTCAGGGCAATAAAAAGATCCTTAAACATCACTGATATTCTTACAATGACAAATTCCCTCTTGCATTTTGGTAGTGATTGCAGTCATTAGGCTTTTGCAATGAGCATCTTGTGTCACTGGAATTCATTCATCCTCATTCAGTTACAAACTCTCTTAAAATTATTTGCTCAGATATTTTGCCCTTTATGAGCTGACAAAATGTTGATAATTCATGTTTCACTGCTGATCCTGAAGGGCAACCAACATAATTTATCCAAGGGTGCTCCTCCTGATTTCTCATAGTTTGCCCTCCAAGCATTCATTTTTCATCTTGGAGTTTTGAATCCGTTTATACTGTGCCTTTTAAGTAGGCAGACAGCAGAACATGTTTCATGGAAATAAATCAGCATTATTTATTGTCTCTGGGTCTATTTTATTAAGTAAGATTTCTATGAAAATGGAACATACTTGGCTACAGAAGAAAAGCCCTCTGGGAATAAGGATTAAAGAGTGCTGAGTTCCAAACTTTCTTGTGCTTAGTAACTACAAGAAAACTCTAGAAACTTCACCCAGGATACACAGCACTTTGCAGTGCATGCCCAATCCCAAATGTAAGTTTTGATTCCTGTTTTGTAAGGCACCCTTGGGGCAGACATGCACACATTCTCACAAGTGGCTTCTCCGATGAAAACGTGCCATGCAACTAAGACATCAGTTATCAAACAGTAAAAAAAATTACACAGATTGAGTCCATAATCCCACAGGCTACCAACAGCAAGGATGATTTGTGTAGTTCAAAGTGTCCTACTTTCCAAATCTAACGTGTTTTTTCTGTAAAATATGTTTAAAGGAAATGAGAAAATTCATGAGCAACAGTCACAAAGATGACACTTTAGATTCATCTATGACTTTTTCAGCAATTACTGGTTTGCCTATAAACACTGCATTATATGTTAAGTGTTCATTTCCTGCTTGGCACACAGTAGGGCACAGAGTTTTGGAAGCCATTAACCCTCAGATTTACCAGTGTTTCAGGTGAGAGAAATGTCTTTGCTGAGAGATGTGAGTAGATGTGCAGCAGCAAGATCTTCATCCATAATAACCACCATGTTTTTGCAAAATAGCCCCTATCCAGAATTGCACAGAATGGGTCAGGTTGGTGGGACCACAGGGGCTCATCTCTCATTCCCTGCTCAGGCAGGGTCGTTCCAGAGCACACAGCACAGGATTGTGTCCAGACAGTTCTGGAATATCCCCAGCGAGAGAGGCTCCACAGCCTCTCTGCACAATCTGTCCCAGTGCTCGGTCACTCACATGGAAGAAGTTCTTCCTCGTGTTCAGGTGGAACTCCCTGGGCATCAGTTCCTGCCCGTTGCTGCTGTGCCAGTGCTGGGCCCAGGGAGCAGAGCCCGGTCCCTGCTCTGAGCCCTCCCTGCTCACACTGACAGACACTGGGGAGGTCTCCTCAGCCATCTCCTCTGGAGGCTGAACAGCCCTGGCTCCTTCAGCCTTTTCTTGCTCCTCTCAGCCCCTTTGGCTGTGATTAAATTGGGATGGATTTGGTTGTCCAGAACCCTGGGACAAGTTAAGCATTAAATAAGCTGCACTTTTTTGTTGAGAAACCCTGGACATATATAGCCAGACAAAAAAAGTGAAGGAAAAGGAAAACTCACGAAATATGATAGAGAAACTATGGGAGCAAGGGTGGCCCATCAACTGAAATATTTCTGTTCTGTGGCCCTGAGACACCTACATAAAGTATCACCTGGAAGAAGCTGCTTTGAGTCACAGTTCCCCCACTGTTGACCGATATTTTAGTAGGAATGCACTCTGAGGCACTAAAATATTTCCAATTCTCCCTTTTCCTTGTCTGTCTCAGTAGCTGCCTGGAGCAACCAGCTGTGGGAGGGGGAATTAGAAAAATGAGACAATGTGTATAACAGCATAAACTGGATTAGTCTCACTCTGCCAATCATTCCCTGGGCTCTTTGTGAAGCAAATGAAAACCCAAGTTACAGCCTTCCTTCATGAGCTGCAGGGGATGCAGCAATGACCTGGTGGAGGTTATTAAACAGAACATTTTAGGTACCCACTGCCACCCAAATCACCATTGACTTAGAAAAACACTAAGCTGTGTAGGAGAATTTTAGAGCCATCTGACTGCCATCAAAGCAGGTGAGTTTTACAACTGTTCTATAGAAAACAGCCTCAATCCTTTCTAGAAAACCCTTTATGATTTTCAGTGTGGGAGTTCTGTCTTGGTTCCACAGATCAGGCATGGCTGCTTCTCCTTGAAGTACAATACAAATATGTTAACATTAAAAATAATGAACAAGGTAAAAATCTAGAACTGGCAGCGTCCTTCCAATCAGCTGTCTTTGTTGATGTCAGTGTTTTGTCTGATATTTTCTAAAAAGGTCTAGGGTTCACTATTAATGTTTTATTGTCACTTTCAATTTTTTGGTCACTCCCTTTACAAAAATTTTACACAGCTGTGAGTTTGGGTTTTTTTAAATGGAGACATGGAAAGAATATTAATTACATTCTCTGTTTGAAGCCCATGTTCAGACCTCCACAAAGCCAGCATTCTTGCTGTTTCTATAAAAAGAAGCATAACTGTGTATATCTTTCAGTTAGCCTCTTTCCCACCTATTTAATAGATGGCCTGAAAAAGCCTAATTTGTTTTGTGTCTTTTATTGCCTGTAATAGATACAATTAACAATTATGGGGAATTTACAGTAACACAAGGGCATGACTGTGAAGGAACAGCAATGGTGGTTGGGTCATATAAATTCTTTTTGTGCCTCTGAAACTTTTTTTTTTTTTTTTTATTTTAAATCAGAGTGGAAACATGATGAGCTTGGGGCACAGTGTTATGAGAGTATGATGGGCAGGGTCATACTGCATCCCTGACTGACTGGGGAGGTGTTGAAGTAACAAGGAGTGCTTATGCAAAGCACCAATGTGCAAAGCACCAATTGTGGATGTCTGTGCAATATGTGGGGTATTATGAAAGAAGGCTCAAAGGTATTTGTTTGAATATTTAACTTTCAGATGACAGAAACAAAATATTAAATAGCCTGTGCTTTCAGTGCTCAGCAGCAGAGCACATAAATACAGTCTTTCTGGCTAACAAGCTTCGAAAGATTTTGAAGACAAACTAAGTGAATATGGTGAAATAAATTTTTTTATGTGACAGCCCAGGATCTCAGTGAATCTGGGACTTGTTCTATCTTCCTGCTGTTGGAACAAATCAGAGTGATCTCAGAACTAGATTCATCCCACTGGTGCTGTTCTGGAGTGCTCTCACAGCTCCTTGCCTGGACAGAACCTGTGCTACAACACTCACAGCAAGAAGGGAGAGCAAGAAAAGCTGCCTGTGAAGGTTTCATGCTACTACTGAATCTCATGATGGGAATCTCCAGCTTCTGTTGTACTGAGCTGTAACAGGGCCCCTTTTCCCCTATTCTCCATGTCATATTCCAGAACAGCCAAAAAGGTGGAGTGTGGCAGTTCACCTCCAATGCTGAGTTACCTTTCAAATGAAAACAATTAACAAGTTTGATGATGGACTAAACTGCATCCAAACATAACCTTTGCAGTTTTCTGGCATTTCTGCTTCCTTATGCTGATTCAAGCTGGAGGATTCGTGGTGCATTTTGCATTTAGCTCCAGCCCTCATATAAACTGCAAGAGGACAGAAAAGCTCAGCAGAAATGTATCTGAGAAGTGCAGTGTCCAAAAGGAAAACCTTCTTTGTTTCCCTGTGGCTCTTTGCCTGGTGTGCCTGCAGTTATTTAATCAGGGCATTATGAGCCTCTGCCAACAGCAAGACAGATGATTCCAAATGAAGCTGTGCACTCAGTAATAAGGACTGACCAGAGTGCTCTGCTTCAGAGCAGGCTCCCCAAGACTGTGTTGTAGAAATCACTTACTGGGAAGGCTGTAACCATGCTGTTATTATTACACAAGCCTGACAATTCCTAAGCTTGTCTTTTACATGCATGCACCAGAAAACAGATGAGTTGCCCTGTACATACTAAACCATTTTTAGTGTTCTCCAGTCCTTGGAAATTCCCTCTTGTATGTGAAGAGAAAGGCTTCAGGGACTTGTCAAAGAGACACCTTTAAACAATTTGCTTCATATTTCGCTTGCACAGCCACTGGAGATCCTGACACAGTCAGGTCACAGGGCATCAGATCCTCAGCTACTCTGAACCAGCTTAACTCCACTGATGACCTGGCTGATGAAAGAGGCCACTGTAGGGTAGAAATCTGCATGATGTACATTCCATTGCTGTGAATAACTCACCTTCCTTTATAACCAATTCCCGGCAAAGCTTTCAGTACCACGGACAGAGCAGCCAGCACAGAGCTCCCTTTCCCTCTGACAAACTGAAGAGACACTACCTGACTTCCATGGCACTCGTTCTCCCTGTAATGGCACAATCAGGATGTACATTCCCTTGAGATAAGACTGCCCTCACATCACCAGGCACTGACAGGGAGCAGCACTCTGCTGAGCAATGTTGTGCAGATACACAAGTTCTGCCTCCAAAGACATCCTGATTTAATACAACAAATCCTCAGAGTAAAAAGGGCAAATTCATCTGCAGAAATAAACTTCTGCTTTTGTTAATACTCTTACCGAGCATTTCATATTTCAAACAATATGCAAGTACCAAAGGTTAATTGTTAACATGGGTAAAAAAGGGGATGACAGTTTTTCAGCTCCCTCACAGACAGTCTGGCGACTACTGTCATGATGCCACACAATTTGGGATGACTGAAAGGAAGCATTACAGTAAAGAGTAAGATCTATTTATTTTAAATCAATGCAAAAGTGTGACCAGAAGTCAGTGTTAGTATTTAAATAGGAAAGATAGGCAGGAATCATCTAAACCAGCTACTATAAATAGCATTTTCCACAATATTTAAAGAAAGCTGAAGCCTAAGAGCAAACAAAAGAAATCAATTATTCAAATATCTAATATAATAATTTTCTGCTTTTCAAAGAACAGATCATGGTCTCTAGATTAATTCCTATTCCTATCTAAATTGTTATACATAGAGAAATATTCTCATTAAACAGAAAGAAGTGTAAAAGGGCAGCTCAGAGCAGAGCCAGGGTGCACACCTGGACATTGGGTCCTAGTCCTGCCAACATCCCACTCTGGTGCTGGGTATCAAGCTGTGATTTGGGTGGCAGTTCAATGCTGAGCACATATTTTTGAGCAGATCAGATCTCCCTCTCAGCCTGTACATCGCTCTCTTCCAAACAGACCACCTTTTGTCCAAAGCTTGCAAGACATAACCTTTCCTGGCACCTCAGGATATCAGTTTTTACTATTATTATTACAAGTGCCGCACTGCCCTCAGCTCCTGAGTGCTGGAACAAAACCAGACACAGTTATGAGAACAAGAAAAGCACGTCTGCATCGTGCCAGAGACCCTGCAAAACTGTTGCATGTGTCTGACTCAACCAACTCAGTCAACAGCGATTTCAGTCTTTGATTCCATTTTAGAAAGTGTGGAGTTTCTCAGCCCTGAATCTGTGCCAGGCACTGCAATAAAACCAACACTGCAACTGAAGCATCAGTTGGAGAATTACACCCTGTCATCAGCATATGGTAGACAAAAACATAGCCACGAAAAACTGAAGCTAGAGGTGAAGCACCATTCCAGAACACAGCACTCTCTGAAAAGTAAACATAGCAGATGCACTGGCTAAAATCTGCTACCAAGGTGCTGCAAAGCCATGCCATGTTTAAAAGCATCCAGGTGAGACTTCACCATGCACATGAAAAGATGGGTGGGGAAACAAGGATACCAGCAACACCAGTAGCAGCCAAGCTGAAGGTGTCACAACAGATAGCACACAAAGCTTCTATTCCTGTGGCCAAACCAAACACTTGATGAAACTTAGAAAATATTTTTCTTGATACTGTCTAGTACAGTTTTTGTGACTAGCTTTTCAAGATCTCTTGCCTCAGTGGTTACCTGGAAAATTATAAGGGGTTTGTAAGCTTATTAGGTAGTAAGGAAGACAGTTCTGCCAGTAGAAGAATAATAGCTGATATCTTACAGACACCAAGGTCCCATGGATAACGTGAATTGGCAGTGATGTATCTTTTAACTACTCTTTCCATCAGCACTTTGGACAGGTTATGTCAATTGCTGCTTCCTGGAAAATTATGATTTCAAGAAAGCTCTCCCAGCGCAGAACATTTGTTGAGCTCATCAATACAGTGCGACCGCTGAAGGTGTCAATTAAGCGCTGTACTGCTGCACCCTCTGCCTGAGATAACGAGGGCATAAAGTGGTCGTCATCTGTGCTTTCCAAACGCGAAACACGCTAAAGACTGCCAACATTTATGAAAATCTCTATATTAAATCCCAACTACTAAACAACGGGGGAGAGAAAAGGTCCTGGTGATCCTTGCTCGGCCACCCTCTCCCCGCTCCGCTCTGCCCGTGCCGCAGGGAAAGGCTGGAGCGCCCCGGGGCTGCTGCCCTGAGCCCGCACACACGAGCCGTGCGCCCCCGACACAGCCCCCTCGCAAAGCACCGGCTCAGAGGGCAGAACGGTCACACGAACCCTCCTGCCCGAGCAGCCCGAGCAGCCCGAGCAGCCCGAGCAGCCCGAGCCGGCCTCGCCCCGCCGACAGTACCCGGGACCGCCCGGCCCCGCCGCAGCC
>WBNO01030406.1:73985-86561 GCA_013400575.1 Peucedramus taeniatus
GCCCTGCCCAGCCCTGCCCTGCCCTGCCCAGCCCTGCCCTGCTCTGCCCTGCCCTGCCCAGCCCTGCCCTGCTCTGCCCTGCTCTGCCCAGCCCTGCCCAGCCCTGCCCTGCCCAGCCCTGCTCTGCCCTGCCGAGCTCCCCTTGCGCGGCCAAACCGCTCGAGCAGGCGAGAGTTCGCAAATCCGCTCGGTGCCGGGCGCGGTGGAACTGCCCATCTTGTGGCCGGTGCAGCGCTGAGCACATTTCTGACCTGAGCAGCTGGGGAACAATGCTAACATCCACAGCCACTCATGGCTTTTGCAGTCTAATGCATCTCAGGCTCCTGTGCATACAGCCTTTGGCTTTCCTAAAAGTCCAGCACTGACTGAATGACTCTCGTTCCAGCATCACGTTGCCAGAAGCCAGAGAACAGCACTCAAACAAGTGATGCAATTTTGTGTCTCTCATTTTTTATCAGCATGCAGCTTTGCTGCTTATGCAGCCTGCTGGGAATAAAGGAAATGACTTTGCAGGAAGCACAAGTGTGGTGATTATAACTGTTATTACTAAGTTTTTTCTTTTGTTGCAGGGGAAGTTGTATGGATGAAATCCCTGAACAGCATTTTACAGTCGGAGCCTACCTTTCCTAGTGAGATCACATTGCACTTTATTGTGAGTGGTACAACTTCTGACATAGAGACAATGAGGCAGGACTCAGGCAGGTTGTCCAGTGCCCCACAGCAAATCAGGGGTTTAACACTTTTTGCCTCACTTATAAAGAATCATGGGGTACTCTGGGTGAATACTGGGGAAGCTCACTTGTTTGTCACCTATTTTTGCCTGCAAGGTCTTGTCCTTAATCAACATTTCAAAAATACCACCTCTGGATTCAGTGGTACGCTTACTAATTGGACTGACACACATTGATGCTATTGTGTGAACAATTTTGTTTGAGGAGTGCTTTACATGCCAGAGGCAAGAAAACCTCCACATTGCTTTTAAAATTGTAACTGAGAATTTCTCTACTTGTCTTCCTTAGAATTGGAATTAGCCAACTAGATGAGCTAGACAGTTTTAGGACATCTTCAGGGCACTCTGATTTTTCTCTGTCAGCTGTGCTCCCCAGAGATGTGCCATGAATTGAGCACCAGACGTGCTGGAGCAGCTCTTGTTGGCTCTGCACTGCCTCATCCTCGCTGGTTTTGGCCTTTAGAGACAGAGCCCAAACAGAGCTGTGAGTCAAGCAGAAGAGCTGGTGGCAGGACTCTGCACAGCTGATTTTGGGTGACAGTGCAGCTGCCTGCTGGGGTGGGCTGGACTGACTCACTGGTAGAAGGGAGGAACACAAGTGTGGGAGGAATAAGAGTCCATCTGGGATCTGGATGAGAGTGGGACTAAGGGAAACAGGCTGATCAGGGAGATGGGCCAATTTCTAGTGGATCTGAGGACTATTTGATTTCAACCCATCCTTTCAAGTTTTTTAGGTAATTACAACCCAACCACATTGTTTAAGAGACAGGGGAGTTATCCTAGAAATAGTTGAATATTTAAAGCTCTGCTTTTGTTAGTATGGCTGAAAAACACCCACTAGGCAGAAACTTGTGTGCAAAGAATTTACTTACATAAAGCAAAGAATATATAAGGTGATTTATTGTAATTAGGAGGTTTTCACCCTCCCATTTTGAAAAGTCCCAAAATCCAGTAAGGTTCCAGTTCTACAGAGTGCTGCACATAAGAACAGGTGTGTGGAATCACCCTGCTGAGGTCATTTGCACAAAGGTTTTTGCAAGAGAAGGGCCCAAGTATGTATCAATTATTTGCTAATGTAATATCAGCATTTTTGTTAGTGTGACTCTGGAGCATTGCTGCTGCTGCATTTGCCAGTGGAATTAAATTTCTCTCCTACTGATGATGTCTTTCAGTGGACCTAGCAATATAAATTATAAATGCATTCCTTTACTCCTGAAGGCTGGTTTCCTTCTGCTGAAAGCACTGTTAATGCAGAAAATACAAAAATTTGGGTCTCTTCTCACTGCTCATAACATAATGCCTGGTAGAGAAACAGAGGTGCACTTTGCTCTTGCAATCATTTTCCCTGGCAGCTTCAGCTCCCATTTCTCACTAAATCCTGCCACCAGGAGCTAGAGCTGGGCAGGAACAGTTGGCAAATCCACTCTCCTATCTCTTGCTCTCTGGCCTCTGTCAGACATCACAGATGCCCCATGGCAGACATGACTTACTTAGATTTATCTCAGCTATTTTTATTTGTAGAGAAGGTCAGAATACACAGCACAAATCTGGGAGATGCAGCAGCAAAGAGTCAGGGCATAAATGTCTGGTAGAAAGAATGGAAACAATCTGTGCACTTCAAAAGCTGCAATTCTGACCAAAACAGAGATTTCAGTAACATACTTCACTAGACTCTTTTCTTTCCTATTTTACTTTTGTCTTAGTGAATACTGTCTATGTTCACTGTCTTTTTAAGGTACAAATTTCACAGAAAAAGCTGCTATAGCATCTGTCAGATACATTACTAATGCCATGGGCAGTGAAGTTGCCTATGTAAGAGTCTTATTTTTGGCATTTGGAGCCAAGTCCAGTGGTATGACTGGACTGACTGTTGTGCAGGTGAGTCACCATGCAGGTGGCTTTTGCATCAGTGATTGGTGTCCATAGCTACAAAGGAAAAACAGATGTTTGAGTTCAGTAAATTTAGATGTTGAGATAAATTGGTCTGGGCTATTTTAGACTTGCAAACACAGCAGGCAACAAGTAATATTTCAGCCTGTATGTGGGCATGTCCATTTTGAAGTAATGAACATCCTGTGTAAATTTTGCAAACACAGCAGCACATAGCTCCAGGCACAGCTCTCTCAGGGCCTGAGCCTTTTCTCATTTCACATAGTCCAAAATGTGAAGGTGACTTTCTGTAAGCTTCCATTTGACCTACACAAGTTGGTATCCTACAGAGAGAACTCAAAACTGCCTGCAAGCTGTGAGGCCCCCAAAGAGACTGTGCCAGTGTCTTGCTGATTCCTGTCCCTGTGCAGTGTCCATGCTCCATTATCCCTAACAGGCAAGTTCACTTCTGTGGGACATTTCACTACTCCCCTCACTGGAATTGGAAGCTATAAAGTCACTGCCCTGACTTCTGAAGGGGTTTCTTTACAATTTGAATTTCTCTCTATATTTGTACCTGTGTTCCATTGGATTTTTTTGCCAATTTCTGCCCCACAACAGTAAGCAAAACACTGTTGTACATGATGTACATGCTGTACTGTGTACATGATGTACATGTGTATGTACATCATACATACACATGATGTATCAGGTGTAGTTATAACAATTCATTACTGTATGATGACCATTCTGAACTAGATGTAGAACTAATACAAAATCCTTCAGTGTCATTGGCATGTCATGGCCAATCAGCTGCAGTTAACAGTCTTGTTACATTTTGGATGTAAAATTATGTGATGCATGAAATGGAAGCAGCTGAACGCCCTTAGTAGGTAAGTAAAGGTGGGTTTTAATTCCCAGAGAGGTGCAAGCAATGGCAAAAGAAGAATACCACAGGGCACCAGTCTCTCAGAGGTAGATTTCTCCAGGCCAGCATAGAACAGGAAAAAACAAACAACTAGAGGTGGAAAAAGGAATCATCAAAATTTGTATTTTTTTTCCCAAATATTTGAGTGATGAGAGGAAAGCTGCTATCCTGGCAAATCACAGAAAGAGTAATGAGAGTTTGTTCTTAGGTATGCACACACTAAGTGCACACGTTAGCCTCAGTAAGATACTCATTCCAGGGAAGAGTTGTAACTTAAATTACTCTGCCACCAAGTTACACCCTGTAAAAGGACACACAATTCAGAATGAAGCTCACACTTCCTCCACAGATAAAGGATCTCACGTGGTGCAGAACTTTGTGTGCATGGTTTGAGTCCATATGGGCCAAACCCTGTATTTATCTCAGCCATCTGGGTGCTTGTGCATTTTGGTTCTGTTGTAACTGGCTAAAGCACAGTGGCAGAAATGGGGAACAGTTCTCATTCCCAGTCAGTTCCACTGTCCTGGTGACTGAACTGCCCACCAGGCTACATACCCATGCTCCCTCCTGGGCTCTCTGATTCTGTCAGTCTTGAGGGTGTAAAATGGAAAGAGTGACTTATCAATATCCCATGCCTAAGGTTTTCTGGCAGAGGGAGCATTAGCATAGGTGTCCCTGTTCCATCACTTACACAACCCCCAAGTGTGTGCTCACTCACCTGCTGTCATTTTCCCCTGTTGTTTTACAGCCCCACTTCAGGACTGGCTTTCCCTGAACACAGCAAACAAAACCACCCATTCTTCAGTTTCTGAAGCTCTCTCATGTACCTGCTGCTACAGCAGAGCTGTCCTTGACAATGTCTTTTCTGACCATACTTCACACCTCATTAGAGTTTTCCAGGCCCAAGATTTCCTGCAGCACAAAAAAGGTGTAATTGTGTAATTGCTACTAGTGTTGCATAGCAGGGAATGATACATTTCACTATATTCTTTGCACTAAACTGTTTTTCTATCTGGATACAAGGTGCAAGATTTTTAGGCACTACCACAACAAATTAATAAACTGCAAAAAAAGGGAAGGCAGTGTTTATTAGGGTGGATGTTGAAAAGAATATGGAACACAGACATGTGTAATCTACATTCTTTGTTCTTTTTTAAAATGGATTACAGTGACTTCAGACATTGTGGACTTAGCAAGTGCATGGGAATTCTTAGTGCAACTTGGACATGAAGAGAGGACAGACAGTCCTTGGCTGTTTAAGAATGGGAATATTATTTATTATTTATATTATCTGAGGCATATGTGAAAGTCACTGGGATTAATAAAAGGTTACTGTCTACATTTCAAATTAGAGGTTGCAAAGCAAAAAAAGGGTCTGCAAATGAGCTTCAAGAATGACATAGCAAAGGGCTAACAGAGCTAAAGCCATTACAGTTTATCCAAGGAATAAACAAAAACTCTGCTTACCACTACATGCACACAGAAGGCTTTGCCTGCTGTACCAAGTTGTTAAATCTTGTCAGAAAGGGAGTCTTTGAGACACAGAAGATTGTCTGTTACTTGAAGATTTTGGATAAGTTCCTAGAAGATGGCATTGGAGCCAACATCACTGGTTTAGCTCAGGAAGAACTCTTTGCTTTGCATTACCCAAGGATTCAGCCTGAATGATCCTTTTTCTCTCTGTTGGCCTTGAAGTCTATGAAACAGAATTTTTCAACTTGAACTCTCTCCATAAAACTTCCTCCTCATTCTAAATATACAATAAGTTACAGCAGGGAGTGGAGGTGGTGTCTCTCTTCCAGTTGTGGAATATATTACTCCCTTCAGCCTCAAATCTTCTGAACCATTTCCTTCCCAAGAGTATCCCACACAAACTTGACTAAGTCCTTCAGTAAGGACCCCATTTCTAACCTCTGTTCTCTAGAAAAGTTTTTCCTACCTGATTTCCTCCATTCCTTCTGCAAACATATTAATTATCTAAAGAAATACTTATATCAAAATTTTGCATCTTTTTAATTAAAGTCCACTGGCTTCAGCATAAGACTTTGTAGATGGGAGTTCTGTTCTGAATTTATTCAGAAATGGCAGATGACTTAATGTATGTAACTAAACTCTGAAGGGAGTCAATAATCCCAGCATACTCTGCTATGTGTTAAGGTCTGTGGCATCAAATTGAGCTTTTTTCTGCATGTGGTCCATGAAGATCCCATAAGAACTTTACATATGATGTGGCTTTGTTTATACATATATGAGTTAAAAATAGAGCCAAAGAACAGCATTTAATGTTTATTAAGCCTTTGCAAAAACATAGACAATTTCAGTCAACTTGAAATTCATTATTTTAGTAAAATTCAAGTATTTCTTGCACATCTCACTGGATTGGCACTAGCAGTAGAGGCAGCAGCACAAGCAGGAAGCACTGGCACTTACAGCAGAGAATTGGAAGGCTGAAGCTGCATAGATTTCAAAGGTTGTTCTATAAAGAGAACTCAACATATCAGATATGGTAACAGACTAGAGGCAGTTTCACCTTCCCTGCAGCAGGAACTGGTTATTTTATGCTGTGTTACTGGGTGGGTGCTTCTGGTGTGAAAAAGACAGAGGCCTTCTGGTGAATTTTCCAAGAAGGATGTATTTAGCATACTAGTAAGCACAGAAGGTTCATTTACATAAAAGATTTGCAGTAGAAAAATAAATTTTGAAATTCTCATTTTATCAAATTCAGACTCCACATCTCCACAGCCATCCAGAATAACATGGAGCTGGAAGAGATATAAATGTCTGCTCATCACATTTGCTCTTAGAGAGGATCCATGACATAAAAATACCAGCTGACTGCAGGCCCAATAGCTACTGGCAGTGTGTTGCTCTTTCCTGAGCACCTATGTGATGTAAAATTCTGTTCATCCTGCTGGCTGTGGAAATCTGCATGTTCAGCTGGCAGCAAGATCAGTGCAATTCCTGGAAATAGTCATAAAGCCCTTATGACTGTTTTTGAAAGGGTAACAAAGAGACATTAAGATAAATCTTGCCCATCTTGTTCTTATTTCTTTTTTTATTCCCCCCAGGAAATTACTGAGTAGCTAGAAGAAGCAAACAGAAGTTTACATATGTGTCAAATAGGGCTGGACTAGATGATCTGGGATGGACATACAGATGTCCTTCCCAACCTCAACCATTCTGTTATCCTGTGAAATTAATCTTCTAAGCCAAAAAGGTATCAAGGAATAATGAAGGCTCTAACAACTAAGGGATTAAGTCCTCAGACTAAACTGTCAGAGGAAGAAAATCTTTAGAAGGGCCATAAATTTATGCACACTGAGACATTGTCCCAGTGCAACTTCATTATTTTGCATTTTGTGGGTCTGAAATATTTGTCAGACCAACCAGTGCTCATAATTAAAAGGGAAAAAACACAAATTTTTTGATGTGAAAGGAGATTTGTGTTACTTAGCTGTCAAGTGCCTTAACGAGAGAAATGGAGAAAGTGAAAGGATTATGCAGGATCTAAAGTCTACTGAAATATAAGAGCCACAGGCTTCCATTACATGAAAGAACTGTACTTCAAGTAATAAAAGATGGAGAGAAATCCTGAACTCCCCAGCCAAAGAAACTTGAAGACAAAACAGGATTTAGCTCAAATTCCCAAGCAAAAAGCTGGCAGCACAAAAGCAAGAGCAATAAAGCACAGCTTGTATAAGCTCCTAAGCCATTTAAAATAAAAGATGGATCTTTCATTTATTAGTTATTCCTGATGAAGAAAGGCATCAGCATTATACAGATCATGAGTTATAAATTCTTGATTCATCTGGGGATTAAGTTTTACCAACCATACCCAAGAAGAAAAATTTTTTTTGCTCTGACTTACAGCAAAATATCACATACTGCTAACAGGAAACCAAAAGCATTTCACTCTCCTTGTAATGACATTATTTTCCAGTTCCTTTCTCCATGTGAATGCTATTAATCATTAAACACTTAAGGCATAAGCACAAATAAAAATAAATAGCATCTATAAAAAAAAGTTAAATACTTAATTAACACACCTTACCTGAAACTTTTAGCTCTTAATAGAACAGACTTTAGAATACCACTCTGATCCCAAAAATATTAACAGAAAAAAAAACCCACTACTGAAATTGCTTCTTTATCCTGAGGACTTTATATACACAAGAACAGTTAACAGCTATTGCTGTCTGAAGCATCTGTTCACTCATTTTTTAAATAGACAGACAAAATGCAGTTCATTCCTCTGTGCATTTCTACTCCTCCTGGGGTGTCCAGCATCAGGACTGCTCAAGTCACACTTTGTGATTCACACAGCTACATCCAGCAGGGGAATTCAGCTCACCAAATAGAAGTATCTACAAGGAAGCTGTTGACACAGCAGCAGCCATCTGAGCCTCCATGTCACAGAGGGACAGAAATGGGCCCTTACAGTGCACATTGCAACATACTGAGCTTAACCAACTAGCCAGGCTGGAGATGTCCATGGCAAAGGTGTCAAAAGTCAATTAAAATTAATTCCACCTCGAGGCTGTAGGCAGGTGTGCTCTTCCACATCTGCCTGTGCAGCTGAAGATGGGATTGCAGTGACTTGTCCATCCTGAGAGGGAAGGCACCTCCTCCCCCTGCCTGCCAGCAGAACAGGCTGTGGAAGCAGCCCCCTGCCCTCTGCCCTCTTCCCACTGCTGCAGTCCTCTGGTCAAAGCCATGTGGGCACTTTGCATCACTCTTGACCCCTGGGTTATACTAAACAAGTTGATTTTACCTGAAATAGATTGGGCAGTGCTTGCATGATTCCTTTTCCTTTCTCAGCTAAGCAGCACTGGGCTCCTACAGTGACAAATAATTGTTAGCAATATATTAAGTAGTACAGCTGCTGGCTAAAAGAATGGATATTTATAGCCTAAGCAGGCTTTGGTACACTATTTAGACAAGGCTAAGGAACTCACACATTCCTCAAAGGGGTTTATTATTGTTGTAACAGAGGGATGAGTCTTCTCTTTGGAATCAGACCCATTAAATCAGATACTCTTTCAAACTTACAGTATAGTAACTTCATTGTAATATAGCAAGGGCTCCTTTACTGGTCTGATTTCAACTTACTGCAATCATAGAAATTTGCACAGTTCCTGTTTTGAGATACACAATGCACATTTAAAAAATACCCGTATCCAAACCTGATCCTCAAGCTGACAAAGTAAGTCCATAATTAATTCTCACCTTCTCCTCTGTATAATTACCCAGTGTCTTCTAGGAATAGGAATGTTTAAAAGCCATTTGAGGAAGAAATGGAAGTTCCATATATATATATATAGATATATATATATAGCTGGATTCTGCCATTCATGCTACCTTCCTTTCCATGATCTTTTTCTTCAATTTTTCAATTATACCTTCAGCATGATGAAACAGCTGAAAAGAGTGGAGGAGTCAAGACTCCCACAGCCCTTGAGGAGCAAAGGAAGCAGTGGCTGCACACAGAACCAAAGCTCCCTGCAGTGCCTGGGGGGGTTCCACTGTGCAGGAGCTGCTTGACTGACCCCAAGGGTCAATGGGCAGCACCCACCCCAAAGGGCTCTGACTAAAGTTATCTTTATTCTTTGTTCTAAGATAAAACATGTACAAATATAGTCCAGGTTTGTATATTCTATGAAATAATTCATTTCCTATATAAATGTTCATGTAGAATAAAACAAGTTGGCCCCATAGAAAAGTGAGCTCTACAAACACAGCACTTTTGTTTCCTCTCAATGAAACAGATTCAATGCCACTTTTTAGATATGGAATCCATTAAATTTTGTTCTGCAAAGTAATCTTGCATTGATAACAATTGTCAAGTCTGACAACAGATGATTTAACGTTCTCTTCCCCTTTTTCTAGCAATTACAAGTTGCTTGAAAATTAAAATTACAGTTAATACTTCTCCCCAGTGAGGCAGTCTGACATGATGTACAAATGCTTACATTGCCCTGTAAGTCAGTTGTTTCCAGATGAGATGGGCTGACAGCATGAAAATAATTAAATGTCAATATACAACTGGCCTCTTTTATAAAAAATAAACAGGCACAAAGACAAACTGTTTCACTGCTTATACTAACCACCAAATGTTGAGATATCTGCTTATTTTAAACACAACGATGAGGCTGCAGTGTGATTTACTGACTTCCACAAACCCAGTTTAGCAATTTAGGATGAGTTCAGAACTAAAGTTCTTATTTGTCTGATGATTCTTCATCTGCATTGACCTTCTCTCCTTGGAGCCACATGAATGCTGACTTTGCTGTGCCATCTCCACTCTGTTGGGAAAAGCAAATGAAGGAAGCCCAGACAAAGCCACAGAGCCCAGTGTAAGCTGTTCGCAGGTGAACTGGGATCAAAATGAAGTTTGACAGCTGTGTGGGAAGGAGAGAGAGCTCAGTTAGTGCTCCAGGCACTGCTACCCAGCCAAGAGCCCCACTGCTCCTCCTGGGGTCAGACACAGGACTGGGCTCTGCGGCAGGGAAAGCTCACAGAGCCACCCTGAGAACTCACCTGCACAAAAGGCCAGTACATCAGCCCTGTCTGAAAGGAAAAGGAATCATTTGTTATTCTTACGGATTTCAACCACCAAGACTCATTTTTTCCACATTCAGTGATGACTGAAACGTATTTGAGTGAAATTAATAAAAACTGTTCAATTACAAATGGAATTGCTTAGCCTAGAGGTTGCCATATTAAACTTCAAATCATCTTCATGAGCCTCTATGCTCTGAGTTTTCCAAACACATTATTCTAACTCATTTTAAATACAAAACCCTAAGCACAGTTAAGTCTTCAGAGACATCTGACACCAGACACAATAAACGCATTTACCAGATGGGTGAACAAATGTTTAAACATGTGAACATTTGTTTCAGCCATTAATGAAAAATACCACTGAACACTATTTATTTCACACTTGTAGTGCTCCTTCTACTTACTCATACACGTAAGGCATATTTAGAAAAATCAATGGATAATTTACTCATACAGCATAAGGCTGATAGAAACCTTATGTTTTGATAGGCTATAGTGGGCACTGCTTTTAGAATCATCTTCCATAGGAATAAAAATAATCCTTTTCCAGCCTACCTATATAGTTCTACCACATGAAGAGAAATTCACATTGCAATCACATTTTCTCCTGTTACTTTTTTTCCCCTGCTAATCCATCATTCTTCTTGCATCTGAGAAACCTTTAACATTCTCAGCTTGCTCAGCTCTGAGGTAGCATGGATAATTTTGTCTTGCGTATGCAGAAATGCAAAAAGCCAGCTGTTTATAGCAAAACCTTCTTAAAACAAGAGGGTTTGTTTCTGAAAGTCAGGAGATTGTCCCTGAAAAGTACAGGCTAAAAATGATTCCCTGAGAAAGTGTCTCTAATTAATTAATAGGTGTACATGTGTTGTCAATAGTATCACTAACTAAACAGTAGTGTGTGGGTAGTTCTTAAGACAAAAGATAAAAAAAAGCTTGAATCAGTGTTGTGTTCTAGGGCTGTCATTCAAAAAGAGCTGGGTGCAAGTGTAATGTATATAAACCTTTATATTTCATTTTAAATGGCATCATTTCACCCATCTGGCAGCACTGCCCAACCCAAACTGCCTTTACTTCATGTGACTGCTGGTACTTAAAGCTTTCCACACATAATCAAATAATGGAGTGAAAGAAAGAAAGAAAGAGTAAAAAAAGAGTTTTGGAGGAAGGAATATTTATCCTTTTGTTGTTGTTGTTTAGCTGTGAGATAAGCAAATTGCTTGCCTCACCTTATATGTATTCCAAAATTTCTTTTTACAGTCTGAAAAGATGTCCTCTTTCCTCTGAAGGATGCTCATACCTAGTGGTAAAATATTTACAACAATCAGAAAAAATGCAAAAAGTGAAATGTTCACATTTTCCACTGACATCCCAGACCCTTCTCAAAACACATTATACTGTCTTTGAAAGACAAGCTGATACTGATACAAAAATACAATTCTGACTGCCAAAAAGTAGTACATCAAATCTCCTCATCTGCTGACTTGACAGCCAGCACTGACACCTGGGATCAGCTGGGATTTACTGGGTGCACAGGTGTTGAGGCATCTGCTCCTCTGCCATACCACACACCAGTGCTGTAGGGGTGGAACAGAGAGGATAAAAGCACCTTTTGCACCCACGAGGGAGAGAAAAAGGCATTTTGCACATAAGCAAAAGAGGCTTCTTAGTCTGACTCTGGGATCTTTCTAGGTATGCCTATGCCCTGGGGTTATCATATCTCTCAATGGATACACTATTTTACTGCTACCCCATTCAGGGAATTTTACTATCCCTTTTCTGGTCCTTCAGATCCTTCGGTCCTTGGGCAAGTCTCAGCTTAAGTTGTGATATAATTAAGATTTTGAGTGGAAGTATCTGGTGTTTGACTTCTTTTTTTGCTTAGTTTTTCTTCAATCACAAATTGAATGATTTCCCTTTTGTAGTGACAGAATGCAGATCTCCCAATCCCAGACAAAAAGAGGACCTGTCTTACTCTTCTACCACATAAAGTTAAATGAGAGCATTTAATTACACTACTCTCACCTATTAATTTTCTTATTCCCTCATGTTTATTTCTGAAATAGATACTAGACTTCTTTAAAGTATCTTGTTACTTGTTAGCTTTTGGGATTAGCCATTAGTAGCATTCTTTACTTCTCTAGACTCTCACAGCAGAAGCTGGTTTGCTGAACTACGGCATTTCCTGACATTTCCAGCTGTGTTTTGGACAATGAGACAGCTGATGCTGAGGACTGAGCGCAGCAATTCAAACAGACATGGACGCTGCAATCCTTGCGATGTGCTCCGCATCCTTGGTTGCTAACTGTTGCCACGCGCCCGACCGAGCTCAGGGCAGGCCTCCTTTGGTCCAGCAGCCCTCCTGGAGAGCTCTGAGCGCCACAGCCGGCTCAGCGCCCGCGGTCCCCTCGGGAGGAGCTGCCGGGGTCTGCGGAGCCCCCGAGCCCCGCTCCGAGCGCCCGTGCGGCGGCGTTTGGGGTGCGGGAGC
>WBNO01030406.1:86915-127635 GCA_013400575.1 Peucedramus taeniatus
GCCGCCTCGCCATCCCCGCGGCCCCGGAGCGCTCCCTGTGCCGGGCAGGGCCGGCTCCCCACGCCGGGCCCCGGTGGGGGTGGAGGACCCGCGGGTGACGGCAGGGCAGCGGGGCGTCAGCTCGTGGGCTCGCTTCTCAAGGGCCTGTGCATTCACCCCGAAGATGTCGGTGACCGTGTCGCCTGGGCTTTGCTCTAAGTAGCACCATGGGGTCACTGTGCATTAGTGCCGCAACTCTTGAGTGACAAATGAAAACTAGGCACTGTTTCCTTATTATATTTTTTAATTATCTCCTTGTTGCATGCTTACATGAGTAGGTTATGGCTTTTTCTTTTCAATTTTGCCCTTGTTTTGCAGTCTGAGCAGGGCCGATGCCCATCGGCTGGGCAGCAGCAGCCCGCGGGGTTCCTCTGCTTTGCCCTCTGCTGCTGAGACAAATGGAGGAGAAAGGCAGGTGCTGTGAGGTTATTGAAGAGACTCGTGTACACAGCTTTGTACACACAGAGCCAGTGCCACAAAGCGGATCTCAAGTCCACGTAGTGAGGTGACACTGAGTAGTGACGCCACGTTTGTGAGGTGTCCTGCAAGACCTTGGCCACGGAAGGGAAGGAGCGCATCCGGGAGCGCCGGGAGCTTCCCCCTGCTCCTGGCAATGGGCTCAGGCTTGACTGAGGGAACCATCTCCAGGCAGGAGGTGGTAGTTCGCTCTGTGACCTGGATTGATGCCTTTGAAACTCCCATGAATTCTTCCATGAACGAGTAAAAATAGGCATGGATGGCTTGTAGATTTAAGTAAATTTTAATAAGAGTGTGGAGCGCGCTGCCCAGCGCTTGGCGGACACGCTGTGTCAGGGCCCAGGGGCTGCCCTTTCATCCCCACACAACCCTGAGCAAAACGCCGGCTGCAAACAGTGCTATTAAATAACAGCAGTGGCACTAATAGGACGAGGGATAGATATGTACCGAAAAGTAACTCCAGCTTGGAAGAACAGAAACAAAGCTCAGGAAAAGCCCAGGGTTTGGGTCTCCGTGGGCTCCTTGGCGGGCGGGAGCCCACGGGCAGGTGCGTGCTGCCCGCCGCGGTTGTGCAGCGTTCTGGCGCGGGACCCGTACGCGGAGGAAAGGCTTTGGTGCCCCCGTAGGCGACAGCAGGGTGACAAGCGAGAGGTTCGCGAAGGCTGGAGCCATGAAGAGCCCTGCCGAAGTCCGGCCTGCCACAACCCGCCGCGGCGGGGACTCGAACCCGGGTACTCGCAGCTCCGCTCCAGAACCGGCGCCCATCGCCGCTTGGACCGCGCTCCCAGCGCATGCGCTAGGATCTGTCACTGACCCGGGCTCTCTTCGGGACTGTTCCATCAGCCGGCGTGGGGGGGAACCACCTCAGGCGGGGCGCGGAGCGAAGGGCCGGCCCCGGTCCCGCCGCGCCGTGCGCAGTGTGCCCGCCGCGTATCCCCCCCGTGGCTGCGGCGCGGTGGTACGTGCGGCNGGGCTTTGGGGCAGCAGCGGGGGCCTCGGGCGTGTCCCCCTCGACCCCCACAGCCGCCGGTGTGACCGGCATCCGTGTCCCGGATCTGGAGCTAGGCAGGATAGCTATCAGGAAATGCTTCAGGAGCGGGTTTCTTATATTCTTTAAAAAGAAAGATGGAGCTTATTTCCTGTCAGTGTTAGCCTTCAGCGGGATAGGAGAGAGAATATTACTAAATAAATGATTCTTTTACCCATTCCTAAATCGCAGTGGAGGCGTTGGCTGCCCCGTGTTTGCTCTTCTGCCCGGCGCGCTGTCGAGAGCAAATATTGGCTGTGCGGTGCCGCGGGTCCCGGACAGAGCCCGCCCGCCCCGGGCCCCGGGTCACCGCCCGCTCCGCACCTGCGCTGGCCCGAGGGTCCTGCCCCTCCCAGGGTGGCTCTGGGGACACGGTGCCTCTGGAATAACGAGTCCTTCGTGTGCTTGAGGCTTTGAACGCACACGCCCCTCCTTGCGTCATTACTATATGCAGCATGCTCGGGTTTATGTGATCCCTGGGGTGGTCCAGAGAAATTTGAATGGGATGTGCTCCGGTAAAATGGTTAGGAGATTCAGGAAGTATCTTTCTGGCGTGGCAAAAGAAAAGTTTGATATATTAGGAGTTTCCTGAAGAATACACTGTTACAGAGTATTTGTTAGTGTTTAAAAGCTTACCTTCTTTACTAGTATTGACAGAAGCGACTCCTGCAATAAGTAAAGCTTATTGGAATAGTTTGGAGTATGCTGTCCATGAACTAGAGAACCCTGGTGTGATACAGGGTTATTTAAAGAAGGTGCATTAGTACCAGGCAAGTGTAATACTGACCAAGATCTTTGCTTGACTAGTTCATCATAATAAGCAATAAAGCCACTGTAAGAACGAAATACCGAAAAGATGTCCATGTTTTGATTATTCTTGATGTGAGGAATAGTCTGTAATGGTCTGCAAAAACTTGCCTGTCTGATTTTTCTACATATGCAGATAGATATGTGTTAAGAGTTATCATTTGATTTACTTCCTCTCTTGTTTATCACAGCTTTTTTCCACATGTGTGATAAAAGCTGTAGTTCTCTGTATAATAAAATGCCATAATACAATTATGGTCTTCTAGATATTTAGCAGTAAGTGCTCTCCTGGAATAGTCTTTGGTTAAGATTGTGGTAAATCTATACAATTTGCAGTTTACCAAGTCTTGAGCATGATATGTCAGAAGTCTTCTCCCCAAATGTATTTGAAATTCCTCCAAGCTGGGATACATTTTTCTACAGAGAATGTCTGTCCACTTATCTCATGGACATTATTTAAGCATTATCATAATAGATTTGATACTGTCTTTTATTTGAACCATGGATTCTCTCCTTGCAGTGTATTTGTACATGTAGCTTAGCAAGGTGCCAGTGATGTGATAAGTACTTTTTAACTTGTATTAACATTTGTTGCAACTTTGTATTTTTCATAACCATTTTGGTACAATCACCTAATGAGCTGTAATGCAGTTGTGTGACTGCAGTCTTTAGCGTCTTGCAAATGGAAAAAGATGAGAAACTTTCTGAGAATTGAAAACATTGCACAGTAGTACTGCAGTGAAAACCATTGTAGAATCTGACTCACAGGTGTGCACACCAAAAATCTCTTGGTTTGATTTTGCAAATTAACTTTGTTTCAGCAGATTTTTTTTGCATTATTTTTAAGGTATTGTGTGTCATAAGTGATATAGTTATGATTAATTTTATCTGAAATTCAGAAACCTTTTGTTGGGCTGAGCTTGTTCAAATAATTCTGGAAGCTTGTGTTAGATTTCAGAAGTTTGTCTTAACAGAACTATTCTAATTTTTTTTCCATTTGGATTTTGGTAGAAGTGACCAATTTTCTGAAGGATTTTAAATTTCAAGTTAGGTGACTTTGTCAATGGTAAAATAGTGCAAATTCTTTCCTTGTAACTTGCTATCTCTACAGCAGTATTTTCCCTAAACATGAAAAAACTGTTTTGGTTTCTTGCTCAGCCTGTGGCTCTTGTCTTTTGTTACTGTGCTATTTACCACAACATCCTGGTAAGTTTACAGAAAACTCAGGCAGCAGAGCAGCACTAAGGCACATGTCAGGGGAATAAATAAAGATTAAAAGAGTGAATATCTATAAGCAGAAGCCTTGAGAGGACACAGTGCCATTTTTATTGAAGCCAAACAGTCATGAAGTATCTGCTTTATTTGTTATCTTAAACTTTTCTTACCCTGGAGAAAAAAAAACAATATTCTTTTGGCTGAAGAATACTGATATTGTTTGAGATTAATTTACCATTGAGAAGAGGTTTTGTTTTTGTATGGTAAAACTTTCTTTTAAGGTGTTATAGTAATGTAGTGGGAAAATGAGCTCCCATGAATCAGGGAATGAGCTACACCTGTGAGTTGCTTTGCACAACATTAGTTTATGTAAACTGTTTAAAATTCATCCCTTTATTTCATTAGGAGTACAGCCTACAGAAATGCAAAACCAAAACTGAAAACATTGGTATAGAAGCAGCATTCTCACTTTTTAATTTGCAATTAATTTTTAGTCTTATCACAGTTGGAGAATGGCCCCTTATCCTCTCCCCAGTTGCCAAGTGACTCCAAGGTGTGACATTCTGCCTGTAAAATCATAAACAGTTCACAGTTCAAAGTACTTAATAAAATGGTAACAGATTGGTTACAGAATAGGGAAGTGACTACAAATCAAAGCCCTTGCAGGGTAACCTTAGGGAGTTGGATGAACACGTTGGAAGGCAATGAATGATGAAAGTCAAAGCAGGCCGAGTGAGGCATGTCAGGGGCTGAGGGGCTAAAGGAGGCAGGAGGTGTTGGGATGTGAATGGACACCTGGAAGGAAAAAGCCATGGCTGGTGCCTCCCTAGAGCTTGGAAGGATTTGCATGTCTTGTAACTCCCCTGGCCAAAGGCTGCCTGTGATCCAGGGGAAGGACTGAGTGCAGAAACTTCCTGCAGCTGCTTTAACCCCCTCCACACCTGTGCTGGCCTGTGCTTCAGGAGGGAGTGTTCAAGAACTCCTCCCACAATCATTTTCAAAAACAGTTCAAGACCATGAAAAAAATACTCTGTTTATTACTGCTCTTGTTATTCAAGTGTGTTCAGAAACCTTTCTTAACTTAATGGTTTGTTGCTGCAACTTTGCCACACCTATTTTTCTTGCTGCTTAAAATAAGCAGAAAGTCTCCTGCTTCCCAGCTCCTTGCTAATGCCCTTACTAATGTGAGCAGAGGAGGAACATACAGAAAATTCAGCATGCAGCAGGTAAAGGTGGACTTTTTCTCCTTCCAGAATTCAGAGGAGAAAATAAGCTGCTGCATATCCACTTAGCAATTGGAAAAAATCAGAAGGGATTAATTTTCCAGTTCAGCCCATATGACAATTCAAAGACTTTGTGGATTTCATAGCATTTTCTGGAGCTTAGTGTAACTTAGGAGTTTCAAAGATGTATTTTACGTAGTTGTTCTGGCAGCTTATTGGCAGAAGGGTTTTGTGTGTGTAGTTATTAGTGAGTGAGACAGGATGAGTCACAAGGTAAGGATGTGCAGATTTTAACATCTGACGTAATTTCAGCTGGTGAATTTTATGTTAGAAGAAAACAAAAGCAGCTCAGAGCCCTTTTTATAATGGGACTCTATCTTGAGTCCTCATTTACAACAGATCTGAATTTTTGCACGTGATGCTAAGGAAGATTCAAACAAGTAACTGCCTTCCAGCCATTGATGATGTTTTATGGCAGCCTGAATTAAATTATGTGAGATAATCACAATCAGTAGATTAGTCCGATCATTTGCTCTCTTAAGTGCTTGCAGGAGCAAAACTGATTTTTTTTTTTTTCCTCCAAACTTCTTTCCAGAGTTTCTTTGACATGGTGCAACTCTGGAAACCACTCAAAATGGAAGGACACATTGCCAAAGATCAAATTTATATTGTTCCTTTGGTTATATCTGTTTTCTTCTGAGTATTGAATGCTTGCAGTGTGTGTTGAGTTTTTTAAATCTGTGATGAGGTCTGGAACTTTTTGTATTTGTACTACTTTGTCAGTCAGTGCTTAATTAGGTTGTGGTCCTCATACCCACTGGTTGTTGTGCAAGTCTGTGTAAAAGTGTAAAAGCCTTTTTATTGCTGAATGCTGGGAGTTCTGATGGTAAAATACTCAGTACTTGCTCTATTCTTTTGTTCTTCCCCCAAACATTTGTTACTGGCTGCTTCCAAAGCCATGGAATAGAGAATTGTCAGTCTTGGTCTGATCACTGTGCCCATGCCCGGCTACTGATTCTTTCAGCCACCTACCACTTGCTGTAATGTGAGTCAAATCTCAATATTTGGTTAAAAATAGTCTTTGAACATATGGTAACTCTCAACTTAATTTCTTTTTTCCTTTTTTGATCACTCCTCTAGATGAAAATAGTGTAAAATCCTCATGTAAATGAATCCCACTACCTTCTGTGATTAAATTTGCTTTTGTGTCTGCATCTGCCTGAGTGAATGCCTTTGCCTATGGGATTTTTTTCTTTAAACAACCCCTGTCCCTTCCCCTGTTCCCCCAGCCTTAGCAGCAGCCTGCAGGAGTAACCACCAGAGTCCTTGATATGTGGGTGATGGTTTGGTGTTGAATTTATGGTGGTTATGCAGAGGCAGGGAGCAGGGACTCTGTACTGGGGTCACCTGAGTATCTCAGGGGGTTTTGCCATCTGACATGATGGGACTTAGCAGTGGTGTTGCCTTCTACCCTGACACTGGGGTATATTTATTTTTCAAATATAGGTAAATCAGGCTCTGCCAGATGACACCTTCCACATTCCCTGGAAGCTTCAAATGGCATCTAATCCTTAAATGGATAAATGCTCCTGTCCAGGTGTCTGGTGTCAGTGTCACCAGCTTCCTGTCAAGGCCTCTTGGGTTAAAGTTTATGAAAGAGACTTCTTCACAGCCAGAGCAGTTCTTTGGGAAATACTTTGAGCTTGTCATTGTTTCAGGGCAAATAAGTTCCATGATTTTTAAACTCTTCCATCATCCTTGCAATATCTGTGGTTACCTGATTTCAGCAGTGAGATCAGGATTTTTGGTGTGTTCTGTACAGCTGGAGGATAATTGTCACGTGTCAGCCTGTCTTAGCTGCCTGCTGCAGGTTAGTTTCACTCTTTTGTCTACATAAGGGGAATTTCTCCAATTAGTTAAGATTAAAAATTGGTTTAAAGGTACAAGAAATAGTAAAAAATAGATTTACGAGGGTATTTGGGTTAGGTTTTCTCATCTGTTTTTGAAAACTACTGTTGTAAAAGTCTGCTGGGGAAATGGCAGGGAACTATGCCATTTTATTTCTCATCTAGGGCAGTCCCAAAGGATGCTTTCTTGTCTTTCTAGGTACAAATCCTTCCAGGATTTATTAGATCATAGAGATAGTAGTAAGACAAATGGGTTTTGATCTTTTCTTGAAAGCTGCTCTCTTTTTCCTAAAAGATGGTGGACCCTACTCTAGCAGAAATGGGCAAGAATCTGAACGAAGCAATGAAGATGCTGGAAGACAATCAGAGGTGTGTGCAAAGCATACAATAAAAAACAATAGCTATTTGTGCTAGGAGGAGAATTATTTGTGTCACTGGCATTAAGCAGAAAAACCCCTTGTTTTCCTGTAGTTTAAGGTCACATTGTCATTCTGAAGCTTACACCTATACAAATCATCTTTGTTTCTCAAATGCTGGGATTTTAAAAGTAAATGTATACATATTTATGCATGTTCTCTAATACCCCAAACAAGTCTGTTTTTCAAAGTTAGGATTTTTTATTATTATTGCAGTGCCTGCAATTTTTGATTCCTGTATATATTATATTCTTCTCTAAGCTTTCTGTTACAGAATTGAAAACCCCAACAATTTGGGGTCTCTTTAATTCAGTCTGAATGAAACTTGTGTGTTGATCTCATCTGGTTTATTTCTGAACCTACTGTCAGTGAAATAGATACGTGTCAGTATGCATTTCTACAAGTCAAAGTCAGTTACATATTTGATGTTCTCAAACACAAACTAAATATGGAGTTTATTCGGTGTCTTTAACTTAGGAAAGTGGAGGAGGAAAATGAAAAGAAATATGCACGGAAGGATATTCCTGGACCACTCCAAGGCAGGTAGGCAGCAGCAGTTTGTGGAGAATGCTCTTTCCAAAATCTTAAACTACACATAGCATGTCTGTCTTCCAAGCAACTTGCATTAATGAAAAAGTTAACATTTTTCAGGCATCCTAATAAACTTTTTTCCATACTCACAAAGGGGAAAAAAAGTAGTACTATAATCATACCAACTATTTTCATTCTCATGTAGAAAAGAGAAAAAAGGTTACTTGTCCTTGGTGACTGAAATTTTGAACTCTTTAAATCTAATGAAGTAGTGGTGCCTACTGCTGTGATTGAGACTCCAAGTAGACATAAACTTCTATTGAATTAAAGCACCCAGATTAAAAAATATAACTGAGATTGATAAGGTAGAAAACAGTAAAAAAAACAAACTAAAACAAAAAACAAACAAACGAAAAAAACCCAAACCCCAAAAACCTCCCACCTTTTCAGCACAGCTGTCTTTAGAAATTAAACAGAGCTCTTGTCCATAAGGCAGGTAAGACCATTGTACCTGAAAATGAAGATTTAAATTGGTTGTGTCCTCTGTGGGAGATGATCCTGCGGGAGCTCAGGCTAGCACTTCAGAAAATATTGCAAAAGCTATTTAAGTCTCTGCTGTGCAGAAACTAACCCTGGTTTTGAGTGGAGACACTGAGTTATTTTTTCTATGAATAAAAAACAATTTCAGCTGTCAGTGTAAGTTCTTACACTACTGTAAATTTTAGCTGGAGTTAGAAAAGTTGAGGTGGATCTTCTCCAGTTTTACCATGTCATGTGAGAAGTCTAACATAGTGTCTGCCAGAAGCTGAGATTTGTAGGGAATTGTTTAAGAGATGTGCTGAGTTATGAGCTGAGGCTGGTTCACATGAAGTGAAATGTGGATCCTTAGCTACTGCTTTGGTTGGCTGTGTAGCAATAAGAATTCACTGACAGGCTTGTCAGACCAAATTTTCAGGTATCACTAGATTTGTTTTTCTGAGTCTCCTACTACAAGCAAGTAGCGTTTTGAATTGATTCAGCATCCTCATCTTTGTGATCTGTTTTTCTGAGACCAAGGAACCATTTCTGTTGCTGTACTCAGCATTCAGTAAAAGTGGAGTGTCCCAGATGGCCTCTTTCAGATGCTGGTATTTACCTGTTTGTATCTCTTTAATGTGGCTTTGTTTCCCCTCCCAGTGGCCAGGATATGGTGAGCATACTTCAGTTAGTTCAGAACCTAATGCATGGAGAGGAGGAAGAGGAAACTTCACAGTCCTACAGGTGAGGCCAGTATCAGTTACTGATGTGGAAGACACCTGACTTTTTAATATTCTGATTACTATAGAACTTTTCCACTTAATTTTAAGTTCTATATGTGTTTCAGTATATATAATTTCCCTATATATTTTAGTACATATGCTTATATGCATAAGTATATATATTATGTATTTTGAAGTGTAAAATATTGTGCAACCAGGTAACATTTTAGAGGCATCTTACATGGTAAAGTGAAGCAGAATAATGCATGAGGCTTGGCTTTCTTAAAATTACAAAGCTTCCATTGCTAATTGCTAAATTGAGTTATACAAGGAAATTGTTTCTCATGTGACAGCTGATTTTTTCCTCTTTATGAAAGTTGTTTTAAGTCAGAAAATCTGAAAGCTTTGAATACCAATAGATTTTTATCATGTATCTCTATAGATTTTAAAACAAGAGGAAATAAAATTAGTTTCCCTTTTTCAGTAAAATGGAAATAGTACTAACTGATCTGCAGAGGATTATTGAAAGCTAACATTCAAAAAACATGTTCAAGACTTAAAAAAAAACAAACCCAAAACCAATAAATGAAAAAACAACCAACAAACAAACAAAAAAAACCAAAAAAAAACTAATAAAGAAAAGCTATCCATCTAAAAATAGTAATGTAAGTGTCCTGAGTTTTCTGTGCATAGGAGAGAAGGGTATTAATGCACTTTCAAGTGCCAGTGCAGATAAGGTGCTTAGTTCCAGCTCATGTTGGCTGGTTCAAAAGCAGGAGCTGTTCCTGTGAGCAGCTGGGCCAAGTGAAGTGCTCTGTGTGCACTGGCAGCTTAGTGTGTCATACAGGCTGTGATATACTTCACTTCTCTCTGCTAAATATTTAAATTGCAAGTCAGCCAATTCTGCCAGTCTGCATTAAAAATCCATAAACCCCATATTACTGTAATGCCCATGACTTGGGTGTGATTGGCAGTTCCTCTGTTCTGGCTTGCAGACTTCAGAACGTTGGTGAACAAGGTCACATGGCTCTACTGGGACATAGTTTGGCTGCTTATATATCTGTGCTGGACAGGGAAAGACTGAGAAAACTTACAACAAGGATCCTTTCTGACACTACTCTCTGGCTCTGCAGGCTTTTCAGGTGAGTCCCTGGGAATAACCAGTGTGACAAGGTAGTGATAATGTTTAAAAATGGATGTGACTCGAATGAGGATGTCAACTAAAGAAACCACTGTGCCACAAACTTAGAAATCCTTGGAAGATCTGAAATACAACCTTAACATAGCCTAAAAAATATCAGGTTGCATTATCTTTAAAATTAGCAGTGCAGAATTTAAATCTATGTTAAAACCAGAATTAAGCCTTTTGTGTTTCCTCCCACACTCCACTTTTAGTAAGCAAGGTTTTGAACTCTCTAAAGGCAATCTTAAAGGAACCTAGATGTTTCTTTCTTTCTTACTCTGAGTCTAAATGAAAATATATACTAGGCTTCTCTCATTGGTAATCTCAGCCTGTCTTGTAAAAGTTTTCTTTTAATCTACTTTAACCTGGGAAAATAGAAGGTTTTTTATTATCTTCTCTGTCCTGTGGCAAGCTTTTTTTGTTGGTCAGTGTTATTTTAATCCTTAAACCGAATGTTGGTTTTGTTGCTCATATTTCCTTTTTCTTGCAGGTATGAAAATGGATCAGCCTATTATCATGAAGATGATCGTGAAGGTCTCCTGAAAATCTGTCGACTTGTAATTCACAGCCGCTATGAGGATTATACGCTCGAGGGGTTTAACGTGCTCTACATGAAGCAGCCTGTCATATACATCAGTTCTGCAGCCAGAACAGGCCTGGGCCAAGCTCTCTGCAATCAGGTAAAGTCAGTCAGGGGGTTTTAGCTGCAATTAGAACCTACCTGGCTTCACATTGCCTGCATAGCTTTGGGGATTTTGGCAACTTATTTTTCCTCATGGTGGAAATAACAGCAAAGGAAGCAGAGTCCATACTGGGCATAACCTCAGCTCTAGTGGACCATACATTTAAAATAAAACCATTTGTCTGGGAAAAATACTTTGAGTTTTTATTTACAGTCTGTGCTTTGCAGCAGTGATACAGTGGGAGGAAGAGAAATTTTCTGAATATTTCCAGTGAAAGGATCCTGTATGCTAACTTTTTAAAAAATGAGTGATTGTTTCTAGGTTACGTCATGACTTACATAAGATGTTGGTCATGGGAGATAGACCTGAGCCCAAACATACATCATTTCTCCTGTGCTTTTTCCTTATTAATTTGATTATAAGTTTTAGCAGAAAACTTACTTTATAATGTAATATTAAAGTTTATATTGTCACACTGGTTTCTGTGTCACTCTGTATTTGTGAGGATGTGAAAAGAGTATTTCTCAGTTGAATTTCCATCATTTCTATTGCAGTTAGGGTTGCCTCTTTCGTGCATGTGCCGTGTGCCTTGTAACACTATGTTTGGATCTCAGCATCAAATGGTAAGTTTGTCTTCCCTAAGAGCTCTTTATGTGCTTTGGTTGGTTTTTAAGCCTCATTAAATAAATATCAAGTATGCTGTCAGGAAAAGCTGTTAATACATTTACTTTTTCAACTTCCAAGTCTTCTGTATTAAAGCTGTGTGAATCATAGATGGAAATTTTCTAAGAGCAGTTTGTATCTTGGTCTTGTCATTTGCAAAATATTTTAATAGCTTTTAGTAAAAGTGCTTTTTAGTGCAAGATTTCTACATTAGGAGTAGTTGGAGTACTTTCACAAACTAAGTGGTGTATTTGTGTTTTATTTTTCACAAATGCTTTATTCAGATTATTTTGCCTTTGAGAAGAAAGTGCAAGCCAAAACCAAAGACATTGAGAATGTTTCCTTTCAGAACTTCAGAATGCTGTTCATTTTCAATCTTAATGCATTTTCCCAGTTCAGCAGAAACAATTCAGTGTTTGACATACCTTGTTTTCTTACTGATACCAGGATGTTGCTTTGTTGGACAGACTGATTAAAGATGATGTTGAGTTTGGAAAACTGCCTTTGTTGCTTGTGGCCAATGCTGGTAAGTGCTGTGCACGAACAATCACAAAACCCCCCATGCTATTTTATGAATACATATACAATAAAGAACCAAAAATATATTTTCCTAAACAGCTCAGTGATTGCATATCAAGAAATATCAGAAAATATCTTAATAACCACAATATAATTATCTGTCCAAAGGCATTTTATTTAACTGATTCAAATTTGGATTGTGCTGTTACAGTTCTGCATGTGTCAGTTGATGTATTAATATGACTTTAACTTATTAAGGTGAGTGCAGATCTCTTGTTAAAAATCAGTTTTACATTAACACTTTGGAATTCTTTGATGGATGTGCCATCAACTTTAGCTTGAAAAATTATATTTTTCTTCCAGTTAATTAAACACATGAAAATTTGCTGTAAGTATGAATGAGGGAGGTGACTGTTACTTGCTTGGGACCTGGAAAGTGATCTGAGATGTTAATCAGTTCAAGAGGCTCATTTAGTAGCGCCTCAGTGCTGGCTGATCCTCTGTCACTGCCTTTTCCCTGTCCAACCCAGGGACTCCAGGTGCTGGGCACACGGACAAGCTGGGCCGGCTGAAGGAGCTCTGTGAGCAGTACAAGATGTGGCTCCATGTGGAAGGGTATGGAATGGAGACTTACTGCTCTAGAACTGTGTTCATTAAAAAGTCTGACTAATAGACACCACCTGATTTGACAGCTCACAGAGAGCCATAGGGCCAACCTTAGTTTTGTCATAGTAAGCATTTTATATAGTTATCATTTTGTTATTGTGAGATAGAAATTGATTTACATACACAGAAAGAATTAATTGGAGGGGTAATTTCAGCACAGATTAGTGACCACTTTTATTCAGATGCTAATCTTATCTGCCCTTGCTTTGAAGAGCTTGAAATATGAATAAAAATACCTTCTAGGCCAGGGAGGCCTAAAAAGACCTTCTAGGCCAGGGAGGACATCATAGAGTGGTTATTGAGAATGAAACGGCACTTCAGTGAAGGCTGTCAAAAAGGCTGCAGCAAGAGCAGTGTGTAACACAACTGGGAAGGGGATTAAACCAAGAGAAAAATAAATTCCAAGAACTTGGACAATGTCAATGAAGACTCCTGTGCTCTAATACCATATTTTTTGAATCTGAAATAAGGACTGTTTCTCCTGGTATTTTGTAGAATAGCTGTATTTGCATACTATTTATTTCTGATACCAAATTGATGCTAAATTATGGATATGACCTTGGATGATGATTTCACCAAATGTTGAACTGAAAATTTTTAGAACTAAGTAGATTTTTACTTTTGAGTTTTCAATCTTGAAAGTAGCAACATCTTCTGCATTGTTAATGAAAAATATATGAACAAAAATTACCTCCCTTTACACATCAATATGAAATATTTAAACTGCAGATTAAAATCCTGTCTCTTAATACATATTTAATATGTGCTAAACCCACTTTTTTTTTCCAGTGTGAATCTGGCAACTTTGGCTTTGGGTTATGTCTCCTCTTCTGTACTGGTATGTTTCACTATATCTAGAAACTTTAAAATGTGCTTGTGTAAGGTTAATCAAAATATATATGGCTTATATTGTGCCTATTGTAATAAACTTCAGGCTGCTACAAAATGTGACAGCATGACTCTGACTCTGGGTTCCTGGCTGGGGCTGCCAGCAGTGCCTGCAGTGACACTCTACAGACACGAGGATCCATCCTTGGTATGTTCAGATTCTCACTCACCATTCTCCAGATCCTGGGATTTTGATTCTGATCATAGTGTGCTGCCATGCTCTTCATAAGCATCTAAATTATAATTTCCAAAGCTGGCAAACGTGGCAGCATTGAAGAGAGGTTAAGACTGGTTTGTTTGTTTTCCTCCTCAGTCCTTGGCAGCGGGGCTGACGTCGAGCCAGCCCGTGGAGAAGCTCCGTGCCCTGCCCCTGTGGCTCTCCTTGCAGTACCTGGGCCACGATGGCATTGTGGAGAGGATAAAACATGCCTCACAACTGGTGAGCAACAGCTCAGCAGGGATTTATGACAGTTCTTGGCAGATCTTTCTGGTTATTGTGATGTGTTGTAGAAGACTCAACTAAAATACTGCAGTTGTTGACAGTATAGCATTGGGTCATATTGTTACACCCACGATGAAAGCACAGGAAAATGTTTGAGGGAGGGTTTGTGCTTTTACTATTAGATTGTATGTATATTTTTATAAGTGAGAAAAAAAGTCTTTGTTCTTCCTAGACAGTGAAGAACATAATAATTTCCTTTTTTGTCACTTCTCTCCACTATTTTTGCTTGAAAGCTCTTCAGAGAGACTTTATTTTCCTACTTGGCATTGTATTGATTTAAATACTAGTAAATTACTTTTACTAAAAAGGACTTCAAAACATTTCTTGAGGTACAAGTGCACTATGTTTGGAGTCCTCACTTAAGGTTAAGGTTCAATATATTGTGTTAGTTACAAAATGCAGTGCTTATATGCAAAATATTATTTCTTAAAGGTCACAGTTCATAATCAGTGTTTTACTAAATCCAGAAAATACTTTCCTAATACATTCCAAATTGACAAATTAAAACTGGACGAGTATGACATGTTGGAGGGGTTTGCTCAAAAATTGTGACTGTTTAATGTTTTTCAGAATAACTTTCAACTTCTAAAACTGTATTTCTCTCCTCCATTTTTTCTCCTTCTGCTCTGGTCTTCTAGAGTCAAAGGCTGCTGGAAAACTTGAAAAACCTGGATTTCATTAAAACCTCGGTACAGTCTGTTTTCAATACTTTGGTTGTATATCTTAGTTTGTGCCTGTTATGATAAGAATAACCTTGACTAGAATAAATTATTTAAAAATATTAAAAAATGTAAAATCCTAACCATTGCTTTGAAGATGCTTGGGATCTTTCTAATTAAGTTCTGGTGTTTAGTGAAATCTCATGGCTTGGTTGTGTGTGACCTCTGGATCGTATTTGTTCCGTTGCTCTGTACTGGTGCACCCATGGGAGTGCAGAAGAGCATCCAGAAATTGTGTTCAAAGCTTAATTTAATTACATTTAGAACATGGGTTTGCTCAGTAATACATCTATGAAACCAGTTTCCCTAAGTGTCTCTAATATATTCTGGCTCCATCTTACCCTGCTGTTGAGATCATATTGTGAACCCTGTGAAATTGTACACAAAAGTTATCCCAGCTTTGGTTTTTACACCAAAAATAGGTTTAGAAATCACAGCTAATGCATTCATTCCAAATTCAGTTTCTGTGAGATGTCCTGTCCAACAGGGCAGGATAGGGTTTGGTCATTTTACTCCCTGACCCTCACCCTGAATTTTAGTTGATATTTGATGTATAGAAAATTTAGTCAGCTTACTGAGTAAGCTGTAGGCCTTGGGAGTTCAAGTTACTGTATCACTTACCCTCCTACTCAAATAAATGTTGGCATTTTTAGGATTGTGAAATGTAGCCTGAGAGTTTCTCTCCAGAAGTAGCACAGTCCATTTCTCCAAAGCAGGAGCAATTACAGTCTTACTTTTCCTGCTGGAATTTTCTTGATGTTTCCAGTGATTCTGTGGTGATTTCCAAGAGAGCTTAAGTTTTGCTCAGCAGTGTAAGGAATTGTACACGGTGTTAAATCTTTAAAAAAACAGGGGAAAATATTTTTTTTCTTTTAAGGTTGAAGATGAACTGAGTTCACCAGTGGTGGTTTTCAAGTTTTTTCAGGAATATTCAAATAGAGGTATGTGATTTATTTAAAACCAAACAACAACAAAAAACCACCATTCTCTATACAGTATTTTAAACTACTAATTCACCAAATTAATTTGAGATAAATGTGATGTAGTGCAGTTCTCTTGTGCAACATGCTTTTAAAAAGCTTGTGAATGCTGGTCATAATCTGTGATAAATCATACACGTGATAGCTTCTTTTTTTAGAGAGACTGCAGTGTTTTAAATTTTCATAACAAGTAATTTTCTGCCTTCTTGAGTGAGAAGATTTGCATATGATTTTGATCTTGGGAGCAGATGATGGAAGTCTCTTACAAGCTGCAGGCTGAGGATGAGTGTGCTGGTGGGGAGAGATTTTGGTTTGTTCAGGTTTTCTGTTCCTTTCAAACATTTTATAGCTCGTGGCAAGCACTACATTGCTGTGGTTTACTGATTACGGTTCCTGTTGCAATAATTTTAAAAGCAGCAGAACACATTGGGAACAGCTCTGGAAATGCTGTCACAGGTATTAAACATTTGCAGCCTCCTGTGAGAGGATTTTGCTTTGTGACGACACTGGCTGTATTTCCATTGGGGCATTTTAACCTCAAAACTCAGAAGTATTTTACTGGTTTGTTTTTTTTTTTAGCTATTACATTTAACTCTGTTTTACTTCCAGTATTTATCATGTTCAACATATTTTTACAAAAACATCCATGTTCATCTGATCCAGGCCCACTACATGGTGTAGATGTGTTACATTAGCTAGGAAATGTAATTTTCTTTTATCTAAATTTTAGGTTGTCTTTGATTTAATTAAGTAAATAAAAATCCACTTCTGTGATTCTTGTGTCTTTGGATTCAGATCAGACCTCACATGCTGCACAGGCCTCAACTATTCAGCACCCCATAATAAGCAATGAAGGGCACATTTATGACACCTTCAATCAGTGGGTGAGAATGGATGCTTTTTTCTTTAGGGAAGGGGAGCGACAGTGGAGTGGTTCAGGGGGTCATCAGGAGCTATAAACCCTTTGTTAGAGTACTTTGAAAGCTGTTCTTGATCCGATTTCCTTTGCAAAACTTGTGGCTGTTTAAAAGATTCATTTGCCCTGAAGCAAAATTGTTTTCATGTTTCTGATCATTTTACACATAATTGGTAGTGAAATCATTCCTGAATCTTAAGCTGTTGGTTGTTCCCTTGGTCTTGTGGGAATATGTGTAAACTTCAGAATTCTTTTAAATCAGCCAAATGCTCTATTGCCAATGTCTGTGTATTCCTGAACAGGCAGCTGCCTTTTCCAGCCCTTGAGCTAATTCTAGAAGCCTGTGTTGACAGAGCTGAGCACGTGGCTGGTTTGGATCCCTTGTGCAGTAATCATGGCACACCTAATGGCAGTGACAATTTCGCAGAAAAATCTGACTTGTAGATTTTGCAGTTTACACTTGCAGTTTATCCCAAATTTTCATGATTTTAAGGATCTGTTGAACTCAGTCATCTCACCTGCAGGGTGAAGTGCAAAAACTGATTTTGAGAGAAAACTGTGTCCATGTTGTTCCCTGAGCTGAGGCAGGGCCTGCAGGAGCCTGTCTTGTTCCCTAACTGTGCCTTGTCCCTGCAGCTGGGAGAGCAGCTGGCACAGCTGGTTCCTGCCAGCGGCGTGGATGTGGTGGAACTGGAGGATGAAGGCACGTGCGTGCGCTTCAGCCCACTCATGACTTCTGCAGGTAATGTCCACTCCAGTCAGACCCTTGTAAATGCTGGGCCTTGCTGTGGAATGGTACAGCAATCTCCTGGGGTAAAAGCAGATGTGCTCAAGAAGCTCCTCAGGATATTCTCCTGTGGGGAGGATTTTCTTATAAACAAACCAAAACCACCTCAGCTTTGCTGCACCTCAGCGCTGGGTGCATTAATGGGAGCCCAGCTGTTGTGATCTGTTGCCTCACTACCTCTGCAGAGAAAGACTTCCTGGTTACTTTTTAAACTCATTAGGAAAAGCAGTTAAATTCCTTCTCTCAGCTGTTTAGCACCAGATGCCTGACCTTTCTACACAGGTGTTTCAACACTACAATGGTGCTTGTGTTCAAAATACAGCTACTTAGGTGGAATAATTATTTACTAAGCCTCCAGGGTTTTCTATAACTACTGATGGAGGGGGGATATAAAAAAAAATAAATCTGTGTTTTGGAAAGCTGAAGCACAGAGCAGTGTGCAGGGCTCAGAGGGTGCACAGTATCTCCTGTTGGCTTGTGTAGAGTGAGGGGCTTAGGCTGTAGAACAGCTGACACTCATGAGAGAAGGTCCTGGTGTGCACAGAACAGCAGATTTTAGAGTAAAATTACTTGGTGATGCTGTGATGTTTTGTTTTAAACCAGCATGGAAGCTAATTCAGGTCCAGTTGGGCTATGGGAAGAGGATGTTTGTGGGTTTTTTTTAATGCTAGCTACTGATATAATGTAAGAGGGTATTGTAACATATCCTTATTAGTTTGTAACATGAGAAAATCCTTTTTATTAGTTTTTATTAAATCCTTACTTCCTTTCATTTTGATGTATCAATGCATAGATAACAGAACCAAAAACCCACTTACATAGACCAAGATATTCAATACTATCTGTAAATTATATTTGTGATTAACTTGCAGAGCAGCTCCTTTACAAATCCTTAATTCAGACATTTGTGTCACGTCCATCACACTTATCACACACTAACACTTCTGCTCTGCAGTTTTAGGAACTGAAATACAAGACATTGATCACTTGGTAGACTGCTTAAAAATGAAGATTCCGGTGTTGACAAGCACACTGCAGCTGAGAGAGGAGTTTGAGCAAGAAGTGAGAAGAACAGTTAGCCTGTTGTATATTGAAGATCTTGGCTGGCCAGGGTTGGGTGTTGTGAGGTAAATTATTTTCTTCATGCTGTGTTTGCAAACACTGTGCTTGAGCAGACAGGACCATGTAATCTCTTCAGTGGTCTTTTGGATGTTTCGTTTGATGAATGTTATCTGGCTTTGCACCCAGTTGAAGCTTTTGAGTGTTTTTTAGGAAATTGCCTTTATAAAGTAATTTTCTTTGATTATTTCTTAAAGAAAAGCTGAAGAGCTGCTTTGGGCACCAATTTTAACATTGGAAGCAGTGTGTGTGTGTAACGAGCAAGTGCATTCTGCTGTCTTTAGCCAAGCATAACTTCTATTTTTATCTATAATGGCACTCACTGGTATGCTGAATAGACTTCAAAAACCCTCTGAGTGTCTGTTCTGATCATCTGATGCAGCCCTCTGGGAAGGATTCTGTATAGTCAAAACAGTTCAGGTATAATCAATATAACAACCAGAAATCTATCATGTTGAGTTTGCAGCAGCAAGCTCAGCCCAGCCCCCAATCCCTGATGACAAATGCAGATAAACTTGCTGGTAGGAGCTGTAATGTTCTGAGGTTTTTTTGTTTGTAAAATACAGGAATTTGTAGAAATTTGCTAAACGTGTAGGTCCTTCTGTATGTACTGTAAAGTGAAGTTACTGTCTCTTGGCTTGGTTTGAAGGTACAACTATCACAGTGATGAGAAGAATGATGACAAACAAGAAAAAGAACTAGAAAAAATCAATACAGAACTTCTGAAAAAGTTAAATGAGCTGGAGTCAGATCTCACCTTTTCTTTGGGTAACTGCACTATTTAAAGAACTTCTTTTCAAGCTAGTAGTCATTCTCCTAGCTGTGCTAGAATGATTTGATAGGTCATTGTAATGCAGAATGAGCTGCTGCCCATGTGATTATTGCAGAAGGAACACCTGTAACTGTTCCTTCCTCCCCCATGTTTCAGTTCAGGAGTACTCACCAGGTGAGCTGTTCTCATAAATCCTTGTGAAAACTGATGTGTGGGCAACTAAACCAAGAAGGGTTTCATTGCCAGAAAGAATAAAGGCTGAAGCATTCCTGTGTGTAAATGGAGCCTTCTCAAGTGGTGCTGGATTTAGTGGAAAGGAGATCTCATTCCAAACCCACTGGCACTGATGGCTTCACTGCTCTCTGTGGCTTGATTAAAAGCTTTAGATGACTTTTGTGATAATTAGCAACACTTTCACATTTACACAATGCCACATGATAGCTGAAAGTATTAATTTGCTTATTCAGAACTCTGATCTTTTTCTAATCAGCTGTCAAAAATTAAATGCCCTTCAGTTGTGGAAACAAGTAATCTGTAAATGGCAGAAAGTTAAGGAGATTGAAGCATATTCAGCACTGGTATTTATAACACAACTCCTTGACTGTATAAAATATCCACTGTTTTTCTTACTCAGGTTGTTTTCTGTCTTTGAAAACCCTCAGGGTTGAACTTTCTTGGCCTGCATAATTTGTACCCAGACAGATCCTGCCCTTAGGTACTGGAGGGGGGTGTGTACCGGCATTTCCAGATTCACAAGCACGAGTGCTGCAGCCCTTGCAGGATTGCAGATTTGTTCAGCACAAAGACCTGACTCTCCCTGTGTCCCCAGGTCCTGAATTCGGAGGGCAGAAGAACTGTGTTTACATTGGCATGGTCACAGAGGATCTGGATGTGTCAGAATTGGTGGAAACTATTGCAGCAACAGGCAGAGAAATTGAAGAAAATTCAAGAGTATGTATTAATAACTCACAAAATATTGAAGCACCTTTTTTTCTCCCCTTTCATATTGGCTTCAGGACATGGTTTTGTTCATTGTGAAAGTAAAAGTTGTGCTTGCCCATGAGAGTTTTAATTACTTTGGAAGGAATAATCTGTGTCTACATACAGAGAATTATGGATTATAATGTTTTGAGGATGTCTGGGTTTGTGTTCATGGTCCTGTGTGCAGTAGTTCTAATGAAGAACTTCAGTAGTACTGAAATAGCCTCATTTTATCATTCAGATTTTAAGCTGTCAAAAACCAAAAGGGAAGGTGTAAGTTGATTGTGAGCTGGTGTTTCTCTTCACTGCTAGATGTGGTGGGATTGAGAGTCTTTATATACCAGCTTTAAGATAAGACTATGCTCTAAAATGTGTAAAAACTTTAAATTGGTGTCTTAGACCCAGAAATTACAAGTTACCTATTGAAGTAATAAAGCTGATGATGCAACTTCTATTTGTCAAAGCATTTACCTGAATGGAGTTCTCCAAATGTTCTCTAAAATAGGATTCCTAAGTCACCTGCATTACATCTGTCCCTTCATTCTGCTAATGTTGGGCATTTAATTTTCTCACCTCAAAAATAAATGGAACTTCAGAAATCCTTTGCCTATTTCTGCTCATGGGAATATGTTGATTATGGCAATGAATTTTTTTCTAGCAGTGACTTCCTGCCCACTCTTGACTCCCTGTGCTGCTTGGAGGGTGACATGAGGAATGTTTTGTTTGTAGAGCACATTCCCGGTTTTTAACCATTGTAAAGGTAGTGGAGAGGTTGGAACTGAACGGGCCCCTCAGATCCTGAAGGTTCCAGGGAGGAACAGAGTGGTGGAAGAGTCAGAAGGGTGCAGTCCTTGGGACCAGCTGCAGTAAATCTGTGGATCTTCACCATTTGATCCAAAGCTGGGAAGCAGAACCCATTTGTGAATGCCCCTTGCCCTGCTCAGATGAGGAGGGTGGTTGGTACAAGAAGGAGGATTTTACAAAAAACCCACATCAGTCCAGCCTGCCCTGAGACATGCAGTAAAGGCTCTGAAAGGCAGGAACAAAGCTGAAGATGACTGGGCCAGAAACACAGTGGTTCTTCCTGGCACTCTGAATTCCACCCCACTGCCCTCCCTCCTGTAGCCAAGGAGTACCAGGGGTCTTGAGCTGCCATGGGGGTCAGTTCCTGGCTGGCCACTCCCTTAGGGAAAAGGAGCAGCTTCCTCTTTGTACTTTATTAGCTGACAGGAATGCAAATCTTTGGCATTTTGGAGGGAAGTGCCTGTCCTTGTGCATATTAAAACCAAGATTGATATATAGAAATTGGCATTTGTCTCACACAAACAAAGATGTAGCTTCTCGGGTTTATTCATTCTTTGTCTCTGCTTCTGTCCCAGTAAACTGCCTGCCTTTTACAGTATAAAACACTGCTGCTGCTGGCCTGGGCTGCCTCAGGGATCAGTGGCAGTTCTTTATGAGAGCAGGAAAACAATGTGAACCTATAGGCTGACACAGAGCTTGTTACTGTGAGGCTGATTTAAGTCCTGGGTGTTTCTAGGAACCAAAATGCACTCTATAAACATAAACATTCTTCCCAGGCATTCATCTGAGGAACATTTATATGCTAAGCAGGTTTTCAAAGAATTTGGGTCATAGGCTCATTTCTAAGTGTAAAAAAAAGAGTACCATTCCTGTTTAAAATTATATTCTTTCCTCTGGATTTATGTGCTAAAAAATCCTGCAGTCAGCATGTACATTCTTTAATTTATAGTCATAATGAAATAGAGATTGTCACATACTGTCTTAAATTAGAAAAACATCTGACTACCCTGTCTCCATCCTGAAAACCTGAACTAAAAAGACAGTTTCAAGTCCAAATAATACATATCCTTATTTCTGGATTTTATTAGCTGTTGGAAAACATGACTGAAGTTGTTAGAAAAGGGATACAGGAAGCACAGCTTCAGCTTCAGAAAGCAAATGAAGAGCGACTTCTGGAGGAGGTGAGGCCACAAACATCAGCCCTGTGTTACCCTGAGGTAACTCATCCCCCTGGGGGCTCTTCTCACCAGTGTTGGGTTGTGCTTTGCAGGGGCTGCTGCGACAGATCCCAGTGGTGGGCTCTGTGCTGAACTGGTTTTCTCCCTTCCAAGCCTCGCCCAAGGGAAGGACGTTCAATTTGACAGCAGGTAGGGCTCGGGGCACCTGCAGCTGTGTCATGCTGGCACTGGGACTGTTCAGCTCTGTACTGAACCTGCAGCACACATTCCTGTGCTGGTTTGATCATGACTGACACAATCCACCCTCAGGATGTACAAGAACATGCTTTGCACTGTTTCTGTAACACCCAGAAGAATCTTCTACGCTCTTGTAGTTTACATTTTGTTCTTGTGTGTTAAATAGTGTTTAAAAAAGCCATGATAGACACTGGCATTTATTAATAGAGGAATCATTCCTGTGACCTCTGGGTGCATATCCTGAGGAGTTTGGGGGGTAAATATGTGAGCTGGGGGTAGCTTGGCCTTAGCACATTGCTCCTCACATGTGTGCACCTGCATCCTCTCGGGTGCTTCCAGGGCACTTGTATTCTACTGTGCCCCTGAACAGTGGGTCTGCCTGGAATTCTGCTTTGAGTTGGCACCTGGCTGCTGCCATCCTGACAAGTGCTGGTCTGTGTGCTAAACTGCATGTCCAGCAACTGGAGGACAGGTTAAAGCCCCCTGGGGCCTGGCATCAACTGGGCTGTGTGGGAACCAGTATTAAACACATGGTGCAATGAATGGTGGAAGACTGTATTTTACTCTGATTTGTAATTTGTGTCTGGGGATGTAGAAAGAGCTGCCTATAAGCTTTTACATCACTGAGACTGATGTACCAATGTAATACTTCCTGAAATTATGGATTTCCACTGTAGAAGTACTGCAGCAGTCACAGAAATAAATATTCCTGGGCTCAGCAGAGTATCTGGCACACCCAGGACAGTGGCTCACTGTCTGTGTATTTGTACCCTGCAGGGAAAGCTTCCTGCTGTCCTCAGGGCCTTTGTGACTCTGCACCAAGTGGCAGGTTCTTAGAGCAGAGAACAGCCCCTTCCCCTGGGAATGCTGACCCTGCATGGCTGGATCCCCCTTCCTGGCAGCTGGGAAGATGTCACATGCCCAGGGCAGGAAGGAAATGGGACAGCAGTGTTGTGAAATGTTGGGGTGGGGAACTATTCACTTCTGAAGTCTCAGCAATCACATCCCTGGGTTCTCAGAAATGCATCACCCCCATGTGAGAGTTTGAACTCAAACACTGCCACTTCAGAAGTAAGTTTTAGTCAACTTATTTTTTTTAACCTGCAGGCTCTCTCGAATCCACAGAATCTATGTATGTATCAAAAGCCCAAGGAACAGGCAGCACTCCACCACCAACTCCCACTTCCAGCCTTGCAAAACAAAGACTTCCTGGTAAGTTTCTGTGTCTGACTTTAATTTCTAAAACTTTCCTGACACAAGAAGACCCATGTGATTTTCCATCTTTTGTAACATCTGGAACTAGAGCTCATCTTTTACCACCTTAAAGACCTTAATGTACCCATGGCACAGAACACTTCCCCAAGCTGTTTTCTCCCCACATATTCTTCCTGGGACTACAGGAAGTTGTTCCATTAACTGACAAGTGCCCAGGAAGTCTGGAATCTTCCTGTGGAATATTATGAGTTTATTAAACTTTAAAAATGAACAGGCAAACAAGCCAAAAGTTTTATTTGAAATAAAAGCATAATAACATGTAGTCATGTACTTCAGCAGCTGCATTTCTGTTGCTACCAAACATTTTGCGGCCTAAGCCATTCTGAGGTGAAGGTCTTTTAAATCTATGGCACTCTTTGGCACAATTGTATTAGTAATTAATGCTGATATGCCTGGCAGGAAACCCAGTTTTAACTCACCTCTTGGGCTGGTGGCTTCCAGCCTATGACTTTCAGTGCAGTTGTTTAACCTGGAATGATAGTTTCTAAGCAGGCAGCTTGGCTTCAGCTCAGTTTTCTCTGTCTCTGCATACAGAGGATACAGTAACAGGTGCTATTACTTTGCAGACCTGCCTGGGGCTATGTTCAGGGTCCAAAGTAGCACACAAACAAAAGCTACTTTTCATCTATCACAAAATTCCATTACTTCCTTTGGAAACTGAACTTGTGCACACCACTGTTTGTATTTGCTGCCTTCATGGGTACTGAATGCTTCAAACACTTCACAGGTCAGAAAGCTTTCAAAAGGTCTCTGAGAAGCTCTGATGGGTTCAGTGAGACCAGTTCCATCAGCCACTGTGATGACCTGGACAAGCTGGATCAGAGACCCTCAAATCTCTTCCCTGGCCAAGAGCAAGGACCTTTGGAGATGGAAGGAGCAGAGGAGCAGAAGGAGGTGGCGCAGGCAAAGACAGACACTGAGGACATTCACAGTGACAAATCACCACCAGACTGCACCAAGGCAGAGGAGCAAGCAAGTCAAAGATAAAATCCAGAGTGTGGATTTCAGACTGTGCTGAGGAGGCCCCTGCCCAAGGAGGCAGGCTGGTAACGATGCATTGAAGATGTGAACAGTGCCACACAGTACAGTAATAACTACTGTAACTTATTAACTGGTATTTTGCACAAATATACATTCCCTCCCCTGGGACAGAGATTTGTCTTATTGTACACTTGTTACAGTTGCTTTAATCCTCTCCATGTGGGTGTCACCAAAGCTGTAGTGAAATTTATTGAGTGCTCATGAACGTTTGTAAAAACACTTGGCAGTTATCCTTCCTGCAGGAATCCACGCATGACAAATTGCTAAATAACCACTCAGCCATGCACATGATGAAAAATACAGTTGCACCCAATAATTATGAAATTATCTCATGTTACTATACTTTATAAGAAACAACTGCCAGTTGTTCATCTTTTTAGTATTTAAAATTCAGTTTACGCTCTCCTGCAAAACATCTCCTGAAGTCACCCTAGTTCTGTGTTGCTTCTTTTCTGTTCCCTTACCCACACCCTGCTCCAGAGCCGTGGGGTGGTGGGCACTGGGGAGGGACAGGTGCCCTGTGGATGGGAGTCACTGAGGAGCACTGGGCCATCGCCCCCTTGTTCCTGCTCTTGTACCACTTCACCCCCAGCCACTGCCCTGGGTAGGTGGGACTGAGTGAGTGAATTTTCAGCCTTCTAGAAAGCAATAGTGCCTCTGCATGCCTGGCCAGCTTCCTACCCCTGCCCTGGGAAGGAGCACAAGGCACTGTTACTTTCCTTTGCACGGCATTTACACACCAAATACTGAACATGTTCATGCAGTGTAACTGGAGTTCTTTCTGTTGTGTATTTTTAAAGATAGCTGTAGTAAAGCTTGGAAAACCAATACATTTGTGATGGTTTCGACACTTATTTTTTGAATAACAGTAACTTACCTATGATAGGAATTGTACAGAGTCAAAAGAAATTATTTAGGTTATTTACAAACAGCACAACTTCAGAGTGTTTGGGACTACTTAATGCACAAGCAAAGCTTTGAATAAATAAAAACCTGAAGTGCAAAAGTGTCTTCCCCCAAATCATCTTAATCACTTCACTGCAAATTTCCAGAGCCTCTTCTGGAAAAGCCATCTTTGGCAACACTTGCTTTCCCCAAGTAACCTGATGGTGATACAAACCCTCCCCTCCCTCTAGAACTGCATACAAGTACTGCAGTTTGCTCCACTGGGGTTTTCTTCTCCCTCCCTTTCTCCCCCCACAGGTATCCCTTAATACCATAATGACAGTTGTGGCAGTGGGACTTAATTTGATAATCTGCAAAATTTGAGGGTTTTGAATTGTACTGGCACCTGATTTGACTGTCAGCTTCTGAAGCCTGCAGTGCTGAGATGCCATGAACAATGTTAACTTTGCTTGGGTAATTTTGGGGTAATTTATGTAAATCCGTGCAATTTTTTCTAAAGTGCAAAAGCAATTAAATTGACTAGTCTTCCTCCTTGTTTTCTTTAGTGCAATGAAGTATGTTAATAACAGTAATTTGCTGGGGATAAAAGTTATCCCCACAAAGATTAATTTTTAATGTTTTTATATTTGGAAATGTTAAATCCGTAGTTTTGTTGGAATGAGCTTCATTCTTTAAATACTTACCTGAATGTTTCAATAAAGATTCTTCAAATTATTACTCTGGAATTAAGTTATTGTTGAAGAACACTTTGCTACATTCTAGCAAGCTCTTTCTTTCCTTGTGTGTGCAAAATCCTTTAATGAAGTGCATGCCAGTGCAGTGACTCACCTTGTCAGTCTCTTGCACTGACACCTGTGCCCATCAAATTTCTTCACTGGAGCAACAGAACCTAAACAAAGCCAAATTCTTACTTCAAAGAAACCCTGATTTCTACACAAGTAATGCAGAAAAAGCAAGTTAATTCTATCAAAATACTTTATTTGAAAAGCACAGGAACAATGGTATTTGTGACCAGCAATATGCTATTTGCAACAAATTGCTCTTCTTACAAGATTGTATTTCTTTAAAGCAATTGTGGGGGTGGGTTCCAGGTTAGATTTTGTCAGAGCAAACCTGTTCCCACAAGCCTTCTTCATTTTTTTTGTAGATTCGAGGCTTCCTGTCAGGGAACAGGGACCGAGATGGAAATGGATGTTCTTTTAGAAATGTTAATGTAGATCTAATGTGAGAAACAAAGTGGGGGGGCTCAGCCAGGGGTGACGTGGAAAGGTTCTGAAAAACAAGATGGGAGCAAGAGCTGCTTGACATTCAGGATACAACGTTCTCATTATCCTGCTCCTCTAGAAGGTTATCCCCCACCCTCCCAGGGACAGCAGTACACTGAGGAAAGTTTTGACATACTGTAACACCCTTCTCTCTACTCAGCTAGAAGGCAAAAAACCCCAAAACCAGTTAGTTTCAGGTACCTGTAAAATCTGTGCATCATCTTGTTCCAACCAGAAATCCACGTGTGGGAAAGGCCCCCAGAAATAAGGCCCAATGCGGAGCTGTTCTGTCTTGGCGTCGTAGATGTTGGTCAGCTGCAACAACACAGGGAGGCTGCAGAGGCAGCCAGGGCTCCCCCAGGCAGGGAGAGCTCCCCTCAGCCTGGCCCGGCCCAGCCACACTGGGCCAGCTCAGCTCTGCTCCCCTCCAACTGCCCTGGCATCCCCAGCTACTCCAACAAGCACAGAGTGAAATGGTGACCACAAACCAGAACCCAGAGAGCCACCAAAGGATATTTTCCTCAAACCTTGAATGTTTCATTGCTCTAACTGGTCTCCTCATTTTCCCCATTCCTTTTACTCACTGGTGCTCCTGTTAAAATGTGGGCTGAACGCAGATCCTCATCTGGCCCTTTTACTGGGAAGGTTGCAGGGAAAATCTCTGCTGTTTTAACATTCACAGCTGGTAGGAAATAGAGATTAAATAGAGTAAGAATTGTTTCGAGGCCCTTCTTTACAATGACCATGTCCCCCAACAAAACTGTGTTGCAGAACTGCAGAATCCATCACACACTTGTGTTTCTCAGACCCCATGCCTGTGACAGCACATTCCTACATTTCCTTTGGCAGCATTTCAACATTCCAGAGATGAGTGAACTAATTAGAAAAAACACTGAGTAATCAAAGAAAAGATTAAATTCTAAGCATAAATTTAGTGCAGTAGCTCGATGTTGATAATCTCTTAAGTGCAGTTAAAGGAAAAAATCTGCATTTGTACACGGCCTCTTCCATGTGTCCATCTCCCCAGGTGTGGCACCACAAGAAAACCATTTTTACCTATGCCTCTGACAGCAGTGTGCAACTTTTAGGGTGAACCTTCCTCATTCATTAAAAATAGTCCATTTACTACTGGAATCTGAAAAGCAATCCAGTTACCAAAAGAAAATTCAGTTCTAATTTAACTAACTCACCTATCCCATAAATTATTGGAAAGTGAATATCCTGTTCTTCTCTGTCATTTAGTTCTGTAATGAAGAAAAAGAAGTCAAACTTGTAGGGCTTTGGATTTTAGTCTAAACAGCATTTATTTAATTGTATGTTACTGGAGAGCAAGAGATCTGATGTTGCATAAGACAGAAAAAAACAAGGAAGCCTAAATGAAATATGGAAAAGAAGGCAGAGGTCAGTAACAACACGTGTGGGACTTGGAGCTGTCTCCTACCAGAATAGCCAGCTCTAGCCAACTGCCCCTGCTTCTGCATGGACAATTTACAGGGACAAAACACCATGCAGAACCACCATGATGCCAATGCTGAAAGATGTGAGTCACCAACAACTCTGACATGGAAAGAGGATGGAAATGTGACCTCAACATCATACAAAAAAAGGAAATTACTCCACGTGATGTCACACACTATGAACTAACTGAAGTTTGTGAATTCACTGCTCCCTGCAGGGAGGCAGGTCCAGCAGCCCAGCAGAACAAAGGTCTGTAAGTGCCCTTCTCAATTTTAAAATATGCACAGGTAGAGACTGTTCCTTGGGATAATGTGCCAAAATAACCTGGCCATGACTAGGAGTTGGTTGCAGTGCAGCAGCACTTGGTAGGGAGCAAATGCCCCTTGCATTGGCTCTCTGACATCACCACACACATCAGCAGTAAAACTGAAAATCACACATCAGTATGGAGGACTTGTGCTGTTCTTTCTTACAGGACAGAGAAAAAGCCATGTCCGAGAAGTTCCCTGCCCTTTTATTTCAGGAAAGGTACTTCCAAACCAAGGGAACGTTTTCTTACCTGTTACACAGAAAGTTACTAAATGAACATCCTCTGGCTGGAGGTCGAAGGCTCCTGTGATGACAGGGACAGCAAAAATGTCAGTGAGTGGTGGCAGGGCACTGCTGTCTGGGGGTGAGGGAGACACACCCAAACCCCTGCCCTAGGCAGGGCAACACTGCAAACTGGGTTCTGCACATTTGCTTCAAACTAACAGGAATTTACAGAGAGGGGCAATTTGTAACAGCAAACATCTGCTAAGAAAGTGCTCTGCCACTTACTCCTTCTACTGACACTGGTTTAGCTCTGGCATCACATCAGCTCTGCTCTAGTCTGCTATACATTTAGCAGCTTATATTTAAACATTTTTTCCTAAAATGTTACATAGATAGTGAACAAACCCAGTCTTTCATTAACTGTAAATTAGTTCTGCCTTTCACTATCCCAACATCAGAAAAAAACACTATTTTTTTTGAAGTTCTGATAGCAATACAGCATTACTGATTCAAATTGTACCTTGATGCATGAAAATCAGCGGGTTAAAGTAAGTTAACCAAAACACTTTGTTCTGCACAGAACTCTCACATTACACATAATACACATCAGGTATCATAGCCACAAGGCTGCATCCCAGGGTCTTTGGTTTTCCTTTTTTGTTTACCCCCTCAAACACCTCCCTCCAATCCTGACACCTGCCCCATGCCTGCCCCCTCCCCATTCCAGTGGGCCAGAGACCCCTCCAGAAGTGAGAGAGTGCTTAGCACAACCCAGAGCACCCCCAGGTCAGCAGGTACTTTACACTTCCAACTGTTAGTGAAGCACTGCCATCACTCCTCTGACTATGGATTTTATAAACAGACCTGACATTTTTCATTAGACAATTCCAAAAAATAATTAAATTTTACCTCATCACATTAAGGTATGAACTGAATGGTAACTAATGAATCACCATCCACGTGTACAGAGTGGGAGAGTGACAACACTTGCCCATGATCCCACAGAAGATGAGCAGGAATCAGGCCAGGAATCAAAGCCCAACTGAACTGCACCCAACTCTCCACAGCTGAGTATGAGCCAGGGAGAAGTGACAGGATCAGACTCTGTGGCCCAGGCACTGACTATGGGCAAGCCCCAGCAGTCCAGCCCCTCTCCACACCAAGTTCTCAGGCAGAGAAAAAGACCCTTCAAAGTGAATCCACATTTCTTTCCAGTAAATGACTGGGGACTCAGACTACAAACTCCACCCAAATCCAGCCAGAACTTTTTTTTTTTGGACATGAGAGTGGAAAAAACGTGAACTTACTAAGAAGCTGATTAGTAAGTTTTTGTGATAACTGCCTATCATCATTGAAACCTCCAACTAGGTGCACTTCCAGCCTAACAGAGATGGAATAACAGGAAACAGCAATTAAAAAGACATCTCAAAATGAACAGCTTAACAAAATAATCCCCAGCCCAAACTGCAAAGCAATCATTAGAGAAGCCTCACTTATTACAATCACATGCACCAAGCTGGTTTGCATTACACAGCAAGTTATGATAATTCCATTCTGAAAACTTCAGGGATCATCCAGGAATTGGCACAGGAACAAGCTTGAAGAGGCATTAAATACATGCAATTCTATCCCAGGGGTATCTCTGGCACCTCTGGTTTGGACTGAACTTTGTAACCATCTTTCAGTTAATTAAACTTGAAGATTTTTGTTCCCATGACCCCCTCACAACTATTCTGGACCATGCAGCAGGGTTCTCCTCTAAGCAGTGTCTATGTAAAGTCCTTACAAATCGTGAATCTCAGTTCATGAGCTAGCTTTTGTTCTTACCAAACTACAGGGGCAAAACCCTCCACATCCAGAAAGAAGCTTGTTTACTAAATTCTGTTTCAGAGCTTTCTACCCACTGTCCTGTCCTCCACACCGTTTTTTTAACATGCACTTACAAAATTCCCTGATGGATTGTGAATGCTCAAAAGAATTTATAAACACTCTGAAGGGAAAAATATAATATAAACCAAAAACCAGTTATATGGAAAATTTTGCAAATCTGGAACAAAGTCAAATGGGAAACAGTAAACACAAACCTCATGGTGGCATTTTACAGAGACACTCTTCAGAACAGAACCATGCTTTAAATGACTGCTAAAAATACCCCCAAAATCATCATCAAGGAAGCGATTTTCACTTTGCATGCAGCTGCTGATCAAGAGCTGTTTCCTGCACAATTCCCTTGTCTGAACCCTGCACAATCCCCTCACAACTCCCTGCCACACGAGCTGCAGCAGCCTCTGAGAGAAGCAGAACAGGAAGGGAGCGGAGCTGACCTGCCACAGCCTGTGGAGTTCGAGAGGGACTTCACCGAGCTCATGATGAGCGACACCTCGGCCTCGGTGTCCGAGCCGTCGCAGTGGGTCAGGCACGTGGCTCCGCTGCCTGAGGAAGGCACAGAACAGGCACTCGGTGACAGTGGCACCAGCCGTGGCAGTCCCCACTGCTGCAGGGAGCTGTCCCCACACTGCCTCGCTCCCCTCAGCACAGCGGCCTCCAGCAGGGGACGGGAGGCAACACCCTCTGCATGGGCCACTTTAAAATCGGCACAGCTCCCGTGAGGGGTACAAGTGCCCTCTTAACACCTCCAATGTCAGAAAGCCAGGCACACAGTGAGGATCTTTCCACAAATTCTACCCTGAAACGTCCAAACCCTGCGCTGCCAGACTGCTGGACACAGCCCAGGGCTGCAATGCCACTGGGCACAGGAGCAGAGCAAGTTAAAATCTGCACAGAGAGCAAGGAGAGCACGGAACCTCTCACACTGAACACCCCAAATCTGAGCGAGTCTTTAGTGAACACATTATGTGGCTTTTGGGGATTCAGGCTTGTATTAATGTAACTGCAGTTTATATTGTTAATGCCACATAAAGCAGTATTAATTCCTTATTTCAGGGGTACAGGCTTTGCTCTGAAGGTCCTCTAGAGATACCTGTGTGTCGGAGCACAACTATGTGGCAGGTAGTGGCATCATCTGATCCAAGAATGGAAACAGAACCTATTTTAAAGGAGGAAAACACTGTAAGAACTCAGCTCTCACAATCACTGCTTCAGTACAAGAAGAAATGTTTATGTTCCTACACACCATCTTTAGGGGTAGTCACTGCAAACTCTCTCTGCTGGACATAGAGAAGGCCTTTGGGTTCCACGATCTGAGCAGGCTGACTTCTCAGAAGTTTTGCCTTTTCCTAAAGATAAATGATAACAGACACTACAGTGGCTGAATTCTCAGGTGTATCCATTACTTCACAGAAACATCACCTCTGAAAAGCAAAGGGACTCAGGTCAAAGAGAAACACGTGTGTTTTGTATTACAGAGTACTCTGAATTTTGAAGGTTTTTTTGCTTTCCTGACAGTGACCAAGTTAATAGTTAAATCCCATCATTCCAGAGAGACACAAAACACCTTTCCCTGTTATATGGACCATAAAATGGAGGCACAATAAAAAGCTTTTGGACTGGGAAAATATTACATCAGATAATACCAGAACTGATCTTTGGAAGTTTAATCAGAACAGGAAACTTGAAATACAGAAGTTTCAGTCTTCTACTGCCATATTTCAGAAAATTTATTTTGCACTTATCAAAATACTGTTGTTTATTAGCTTGACTGGTGTGTGGAAAACCAGTTTCCTGGGCTATGATTACTGCAGTGCTTCCTCACAGACCTGCTGGGGACAAACTAAATTTCCATTCTGGGCTCAAAAAACACTTCACAGCTTTATCAAATTTGCCCTGGTTTTCTGCATAATCTCAGGGTCTGTAGAGAAACATCTTCTGATGGGAAGCAGCTCCCCAGGAAGCTCTGCTCACATTCCCGGCTGGCACTCCGCCGTTAACACTGTAACATTTATACCCTGGAAGCAAGGTTAGCACCTTCCTCAGAGTGCCCACCTTGCCTTTTTATCCCCAGTTTTGGTCATGCCAAGCAGAAAGGGCCCGCCCGGCCCCGCCGGGGCACCCCCATCCCCGGCCGCACCGGCACCGCTGAGCCCCTCCGCCGACACCGATGTATTTATTTATTTATTTTCCATCACCCCGCGGCTCTCCGCTGTCAGACAGCGGGGTCGGGGCCGGGGCCGCCCCTGCCCCAAGCCGCTTCAACCCGCGGCCGCCCCGCTCNCTCGGCGGCCCCGCCCGGCGATTTAACACGGTAACCTTGCAGATTCCCCGGCCGCTGCGGGGCATCCTTATGTTGTGGTATGAAATAATAACAGTCATAAAGCCACAAATTTACAAATCACTGAATTATTAAGGTTGGAAAACAACCCTGAGCTGATCGAATCCAAGCTCTATCTGAACATCACTGTGTCAACTGTACCATGGCACTGAGGATCACGTCCAGCCTGCCATTAAATGCCTCCAGGGACGGTGACTCCACCATCCAATGGGCAGCCCATTCCAATGTCTAATCACCCTTTCTGTGAAGAAATCATTCCCAACATCCAACATAAACCTCCCCTGGCACAGTTTAAGGTTACATCCCCTTGTCCTACCACTGGGTGCCTGGGAGAAGAGGCCAATCCCCACACCACCATCCTCTGTCCCCAGCAACCACAAGCTGGATTTTCAGACAATCCCAATGACAAAAGATTTTCCTTAAAGATCAGGTTTTTTCCTCCATTTGTCTGTGGAAGATACTACGAGAAATAACCATGGTAGCAGCAGAGTTAATCCGCCCTGCAGGGAATGTGGACAGCCAGGCATCTGGACTGCCCACAACCCAGAGACAGTAAATGCCCAGGACCCCAGCTCATCCATCTTCACAGAAGTAAACTGTCCCTGGAAGTGCTCCAGACCAAGCTGGACTGGGCTCTGAGCAAACTGGTCTGGTGGAAAGTGACCCTGCCTGTGACAGGGTGGATGGAACTAGGTGATCTTTAAGGTCCCTTCCAACCCATGCCATTTTATGACTTTATGATTCTAAAGCAGAATAAGTGCTTTCTTCAAAAGATGCATTGCATTTCTCATGTGAGATGAAATTGCACCTTGGGATGAGCATTCCTCTCACAGCTGTTTGTATTTACAAAGTCTCTTTAGCAAAACACCAGCACCTGCCAGCACACCTGCCTGCAATTACACCAAGCAAACCAGAGCTGTCACAGCAAAGGTTCCAGAAATACTTAAACAAAACCGTGTAACTTCAGTACAGACAGTGCAATGTCTGCACATTACACTTACAGGGTTTATTTTTGCTTTTCATGATACATGGAAGCTCCTGAATCACATACCTGGTATCACAACTGGGAAAGTTTTACACACCCTCATTTTGGAAGTAATGTCTTAAAGGCATCTTTCAAAGGATGCTTTCCCTGCTGCTGATCTGAGGGTTCTTCCATGCCAGGAGAAAATGCAATTATTTCAGATGGAAATCTATTGTTTATTACTCAGGACTGACAATAAAGAGGACTACAATTAAAACCAAAACTTCTTAGTTTATACAATGAAGAACAGATCCACTTATGCACTTTGCTGTGTCATCCCCAAAACTCATTTCTGCAATCTATCAGAATGAACACCCCAACTTTGAGAAGTCAGGCTACACAGAGGGCACCTCAGTTACATACAGAGATGTGGTTTACTCAAGGATGTTAAGAATTGTACTGTTTGCATCAAATTTTATTGGCTCCAAATAAAAATGTCTTGAAAGCCTCAGATTCTAAAGAAGGGCAATTGGAGTTTAGTCTCAAATACATAAAATTTTCAACTGTTACACAAATAACATTTATTTTTTCACATTGTTTCTATTCTTACTCAAATCTAAAAGCCAGCAGCCATGAAAAGAAGACAAGAAAGCTCTGTAGAGAAACTCTACACTGACTGACAGACACATGGACAACACAAGGACACCACTGACACCATCATGTCCTTTCCACAAGGGAAATTGGTTTTTTTCTATTTTCAGCATTCACATATAAACTTCAAATCTTGCAAATAAATACCTGTCTTGGAGAGCTTCACAAGCACCCCAAAGAAAACTATCTACAAATAATACATTCAGCTACTCCCTCATTTTCAACACTTCCAACAACCATCACTTTCACACGTCTGAACTTTCCTAGCTGGGAAAGGTGTGTGTCAGCTACAGATTTGAGGAGGGATAATGCTTTCTGTCTGAGTACACTTCCCACCAGCAAGTGGCTTCACCAAGTATGGTTTTACAGACAGGAAAAGGTGAAGAGATGTGTGTGGAAGAACCACTACCAAACTGGATTCGTGTCCTGCCTATTGAGAGATGTCCTGGTTTAGGGCAAATTTAGGAGGAAACTTCCAAAGGGGTCCCTCTAGAAAGCAGATTCAAGCAATATGGCTACTGACTGCTTTATCCCAGTACAGAGTAAGTGAAACTCAAATGCAATCAGTACAGGCTTTTTCCATTTTCTCGAGCCCCACATTGGGCACCAAAAAATGGTTCCCTAGAACAAGAGATTACACCATTACTGTGAAACCAGGTCAAGAAGAGTCATCAGAGCTGGAACACTGACAGCGGAATTCTGGCTCCCACACAAATCTGCAGGAAGAAACACCAGAATTTCACCCCTGATATATAAAACCTTGTAGAGAAACATTAGTAAACGAAGTTTTGAAGAGTTGGAAAAAATTATTAAAAAAAAATCCTTCTAAGTCATAAAAACCATTTCAATGTGAAATTTGTAAAATATCACCCTATTTGTTCTCTAAGCTTTTCTAGCAACATATAGCTTTACTATAACATATCTGTAGAAATCTGATGACTAAGAAACAGTAATTTTTCTTAAATGTAGTTACTTAATATTTGCCAGTTTGGAAAGTTGAGCTCAAGTCTCTTTCCAGAGCAAAACATTGCACACAATTTTCAACCTATTCCACGTTTTCCCTTCTGGTTGCTCGTGTCACAGTGGGTACGGCACGTAACAGTCTGCAGGGGAGCCAATGCTGCTCACAGGGCTCCGTGTGTTGGACTCGTAAGAATTTGGTGCAATTTCAACCACACCATCATTTTGAGGAGTTTCTCCTTTCAAGAAGTCATCGTCTTCATCTTCAGAAGTGCCCTGCAAAAATTTAAAAGGATCAGCGAGAGCAGAAAGATACTGTCAAATCTTAACAGAGACCTTGATTTACACTGTCATTGTCACAACCAGTTGGAATGGTAAGAGAATTAGATGTACTCTGATTATGAAATATGGAACTAAATCACATCTGCAGGGTGGATTTCCAAGTGACATCATAATGTCCATTTTCTGAGTACATTCGTAAAGCTTTCAGATGGTTCCTGTGCTGCAGAAGAGGGAAAAGTGCTCTCAAGGCAAGAATGGATCAATTCCTAAAGCTTCCAAATTTCAGTCACAGTTTCCCCTCAATGCATAGTGTACTCTTATCTACTTTAAAAAATATTCTGCAATAAAAGCAGCTGATAGCTGAACTGTGTTTGAATCAGGGAAGATTACCTTTTTAATGGGTTTCTTCAGATTCTCAAGATCTTCAGCACTCAGCTCTTCCCAGAACTGATACATAGGATCAATGGTCTTTTTTGATCTGAGAGAGACAATGAAGCACAGAATGAGCCATTGTACTCACAGTAGGGGTACATTTTAACTTAAACCTTTGACAACCTCGTTAAAATGCAGAATATGAAAGGTACAAAGGATCAGGGAGGAAAGTGAACAGCAGAGACACTGACAGTTTCCTACAGGTTGTATTCATTATTTTCTAGAAGGCACAAAGGAGTTGTTCAGTTTTCAATTCTACCTTTTGAGTATGTAGGGGTCAAAGGGGAAGAAGCTGTCGAGGGGGTTGGTGCAGGTCTGCACAAGGTCGCCCCCAGTGCCGCTCCGCACGACGGGGATGAACTGCCTGTTGTTCCTCTCAATAATTGTGTAGCAGAACACCAACTGGTATTTCCTTTAAGAAAGGGAATAAAGAAAAGATAAGCACTTCCAGCACACCCAAAGCAAGACTTTCAGATGGATGGTATGAAAACACAAAGTTATTTTTAAACAAATATCATTTCTATCTTCCATTTTCCAGCTGATATTAGGAGTTTGCAAGATAGTTACAAGGTAAGGAGTCTGCTCTCTTCCTCTAAGCTTCTATAAACTTTATTCCAAGTACAACCACACTGGCTCCAACACAGAGCAATCCATTTCTTAGGACTGCAGGATTCCATTGAAACTGACCTAGGAATAAACTTATCACACCTAGAATATGGGCAGTGTTATGTCTCTGGTAATATTCAATACTGTGCCTAACAAAACCCTGTGCTGGTTTTAGATACGCACAAAATCTGTACCAAGCTAAAACTGAAGTAAATGAGCAGGTACCTGGTAATGGCAGCAAACAAGTTGACAACAGAAGGGATACAAATCTTCAGGGGGTTTAGCTGACACATGACAATGCGCTCAAAATTTAAACTCTGCAGATAAGACAGACCTTCAAAATAAGAACAATTGGCAAATATAAGTTAGATATCATATAAACTGAACTTAGCTGCCAAGAATTTCCAGTGTGACATTCCTGCACTCTGCACACCACCACAGAAGCACATCCTCACTGGATGAGTGGAGGTCTGGCCCCAACACATGTACAAGCCACCTCATTTTATTTAGAGCACAACAACATAAACTTGCTATTAGAATGACTGAATTGACCACTATAAAACATAGCAACAGTATGACTTCTACTGAATCCTTTCAAACCTAATATACTCACCTTTCCTTAAATTTCCATCCAAAAGTTGTTTATGACGGAAAATAAGTGTATAGAACACTGCCTGACACGTAGAATAGAATGGCCCATGGAGAGCTACATCACAGTAGGCATTAGCTCCTTTGTCCTGATTATCAATGTATTTATGCAGCCAGTTCACCAGAAGATCCAGACATGCTTTTACTGTACTGTAGTGCAGGGAGAAAAAAGAAGTGTAAAAGTAACACCAAAAATGGTGTAGAAAATACATTAAACAAATATTTAAGAATCTCAGCAACTGTAAGAACATCAGTAAGAAAATCTCCTTGTAAAAAATGGTTCTGTTATGAGCTTTCTCCTTTATCTCAGTATAAAATTAATCAATCAGCACTGAAAATCCCAATCAGTGAAAGAACAGGATGCCAGAAGAGATGAATCCATGAACACACAGTAAACAACCAGAATCCTTGGCTACAGGGGTATGCAATGCCTCCCATGTCCACCAGGTAATTCCAATATCCAACTAACTCCTCCAATGTTAAAGTCACTACACTCAACCCTGAACAGCACAAAAATATAGAATGTCTACATAAAAAGGAAGACATTTTAACTCTTCTCTCTCAAAATACTAGAACTCCCTGTCCCAGAGCCTGCAGAAAGTGCCTAATACTGGGTACTAGAAACATCAGATACACTGGAAATCCATGACTGCCTGAAGTCTGCACAACCTATCCAAGCTCAGCATTTCTTGTGAAGCCCTAAAGAGCAAGTCATGAACCTCAGCAATCATCAGTCTGCATCCTGTATGTGCAAAACCTTCCTGGAAACTTCCAAGACAATACTGCACCAATATTGCTGAAAGAACAGACAAGACTCTTGATTCAGGCTTACTGACAAAGCAGTGGGAATAGAAGACCAATTCTCTACTTAAGTTCCTCAATAGCATGAATTGTTTGATTCTGCTCATGTATGAAAACAACTTACACAATGGGAATAAATTTAGCTCTTGCCAAGAAGCTGCCAATATAACTCCCAGCAGTCTGCCTGATTACTGAAGGATTGTTAGGATCCTGTAGTTTCTTCCAAAGATGGTCTAAAAATGCTTCAGCCAACCCCTGAAAAAAAAGGATATATAGAAATTGTGAGATGACACTGTTTAAGTAATGGATTCCTAATACTCAATTCCCGTAATTTCAAAATTACAAAAATCTACCTATAACTGCAGTAAATAACCACTCCTACACATGATGGAAGAGCACTCATTTCTGTGTCTTCTTCTGTACTCAGTAGAAGAAAGAACAACAGTTCATTGAGAGTGATGGGAAAATTGAGGGGTGGGGGAACAACAAACAGCAGACAAGATTTTCAAATCAAAGAGCTAACAGACAGCATCTTTATGAGAGTTTTGGGATGCTGAAGAAACTTGCATCCCTTGTCCTGGGTGCAAGAGTCCAACTGATTCTTGTCAGAGAACAGTTTTAACCAAGTTTGCTCCCTCACACTTGCTAAGATTCCATCTCTAAGTGGTTTATGAACAAAACGAGAAGAGCAACCATAAAGAAAAAGAAAGGAGTAACAGAAAAGGAAAAGAAAGCAAAGATACAAATGAATCCTGATGTACTTGCTATCCTCAGAGTAGAATTACAGCAGAGAAAACTGTTTTGTAAAAAAAACCAAAACAAGGATGCAGAAATGACAGAGGACACTGCATTTTGAAACCAGCTTTTACTCACCAATTTAAAGCTACAGATGTAAAACATGAAATACTGTACATGACACGAAGCATGGGTTGGTAAAATGAGCTTGTCAAAAACAGAAACCAGATCCCGATACAAATCCTTCGTGTTGCTGATGTCGAGCTTGCCTACACAGCAAAGAAACAGAACAAAGTGAGCCATTTCAGGGTTTTTTTCCTCCTGCCCTTATGCTGCAGAAGTGGTATTAATATCTTTCTACACCAGTAAGAAATATGTAAAGAAAAACTGTCAACCTGACTTCTCAGTTTATGTGACATCTAAAAATCCAGGTGTTCAATTCTACTGCTTTTTAAGGTGGTGTAAATGAAGAATCTCTCTGTGTGAGTGTGCACATATATAAAACTTCTAGACATGCAAACTTTGCAATAATGTGTTAGCTCAGAAGAGCAATTAAAGAAATAAATTACCTGACTTATGTGAAGAAGATACAGCAAAATGGTTTCTAAATACTGTTCTAATTATATAAATCTAAGGAATTAAAACCCTTAATAAATAGCAGTGAAAGATATTTCTTTCACTTATGCACTTTGCATAACACTTTGTTACACTTTTTCCCCTGTAACAAAGTCAATTGATTGATGTGTCTGGTTGTTTTGATCTACTTCCAGTCCTTGTGATGTTAAAAGGATCCATAATTCTAACACTCAAGTAGAGCAAATGATAAAAACATTTATACCCTACTACAGTTTGGATACAGTATCATACTAATGGAATCAGAATGTCTTCAAGTAAAGACTAAACCTCTAAAGTCCTAACTGTACCTCTCCCAGCACCTGGGCAGAGGCAGGAATGTGGACTACAGCCTGCTAATGGCAGAGTTCTGCTCTATCTCGCAGTGCAGAGAGAAAGAACTCCTCTTATGTGTTTCTTACTTGCTAGCAAAACAACAAATTTGGTTACAGAGCAAGTGTTCTCACCATCCACATGGCAAACATCTCTAATGTATGAAAACAGGATGGTCATCAGGATGTCCAGGCGCTCTGCAAGCGGATGGGCCATTCTCTCAATATTGGGAGAGACAACTTTGTTTCCTTTTCTGTCTTCATCTTCCTCCTGGTAGATAAAATGGCACATGCAGCTTTTAAATACACAAATCACAAGGCAACAATTACAGGAAAAGTCAAATTAAATTTATCTTTCAGCGATATGCTAAAGTTTTATATATTTTTTTTTAACAAGCAGTATCTCATTATACAGTATAAGCAAATTTTTGCACACTAAGCCAAGTATCATGAATTCTTTAACTAGCTTTATTGCACAGCTGCTTGTGTTTTTAATAATAATAATAATAATAA
>WBNO01030407.1:0-59267 GCA_013400575.1 Peucedramus taeniatus
AGATCCAACCCCCAACACATATATAAAAGGAAGTGCTTCAGGAAAGCTTTTCAAAACTCAGTCTAGGGATGGAGACAATCTTTCATTAGAGGAGCAAAGATATGTATTTACCTTTTATTAAATTGTAATGAAGAAATTTTAGGGTCCACTCCTGTGGTTCTTTTATTTTTTTGTTAGCCATGTAGCTTCTAGAAGCATGTTACTTACATCATTGGCCTGAATTTTCTCATTTCTTACCCATTCTTCTTGCCATACTTCTAAAATGCATAGAAAAAAAACTTGGGCTTCTTTGTAATAAAGTCCTAGCAGTTAGTTCTAATACTCACCGAAGATCAGTGTTTAAGCTGAAAAACTAATCATATGTGTCAAGGTAGAACTACTACAGGAATTTTTGTTTTAAAAAATCTGTAAAAATGTGACGCCAAAAATGTAAACTGTATCCTGTTCTGGTAGAAGGTGCCTAAATTACTGGTCTTTTCTAGCTTTTTATATATTGTTATAACCACTTCCACACAGCAAACAAATAGTATTATCATCTCCAGGAGAAAGAAATTAAAGAAAAAAAAAAGAAGAAAGCCCAACAACAGACACTTCTTAATCATCTTGCTTTAGGAGATATGCTAGTTGTGGGCCAACAGTGTGTGCAGAGTGAGATAAGTAGAAGAAAAGCAGAGATTAAACAAGAAAATTTAATTTATGTGTAAAAAGGCAAACACTCTAAGATAAATGCTTAATCCAGACTATTTAACTATTTCATTGTTCAGTTTGCTGGTTGAAATGGAGCTGAATGAAAAGAAACAGAAGCTCATGGTCTCTTTGTACTTTCCTAACTGGATCCACTAGTCTCTTGTTTTGTTTTGGGATGACAAACTCTAAAGGTAAGGCTCATTTTCTTCACTTTCCCACCACAGTAGATGAGGTCTTTCAAATGCCAATATAGAAATGCATGTGAGTGTTTCTAAAGATGCAGAATAGTTACTCTTCAGCATAGTTTGACACGTTATCAATACACTGGCCAGCAAGTAATTTTTTCCAGGGGAATCAGATTCTTAAGTGAAAAACCAGAGAGAGAAGAGCCCTGGAGAGTGTGATAAGAAGTGCTTTTAGAGAGATTGATAGCTGCAGTGGCCCACAGGCCCAGTAAGGCTTTGTACTCCTTGGCTATTGAACTTAATTCCTACTCTTGACCTTGCAGATATTTTAAAATATTTTGTAAAAAAAAAGGATGTCTGAAGTTTCAGGGAGACAGAAAAGCTGAAACTACCATGCGAAAATGATGCTGTTTCTGCATAGTCATAGGGCATGAGTTGAAGAAGATTTCCAGCTGTGTTATCACGTCTGTGGCTGTTCAAAGACCATCGAAGGACTGGGGTGCTTCCCTTGAGACTGCTGCCAGATGGACAATAAATAGTAGGACAGGTAAGGCCTGGCTGCAGAAGATATCACTGAGCCAGAGAGAGATAGCTTTGGAATCCTAATTAATTAAATGCCTCTTTCCTAAATCAACTCTGTTGCCAAATAATGAATATTAAAAAAGAACAAGATGAAAAGTGTCAAATTAATCCTGAGATATGTCTCTAAAATACAGTGACAATACCGTATCTTGGACTTTATGTATATTTCAACTTCTACTACCTGACCGGATGCTAATTCTTAACCTGCCATGCTGCTTTACACTTTTCTGTAATAATCTAGGATTAGTCAGTAGCCAAAAAAATGCACCCATAAAAGTCAAACACTCTGAGAACATAAAAATACTTGCAACACGCAGTGAAATTCAGGATGTTCAGGGCACATGAGACCTTGTAGCTTTGAGACAGGAGGCTCATATAGCTCCTGCAGAGGTTCCAACATTTTTCTCGACTGCCCTGCTTCTGTGTGACATTATTGACCAGGTCATGATTTACAGCAGTGTAATCAAATTGAGAAGCCAGACTTAAGCAAAGTGGACTCTGACTAGCTCTGAATCTCAATATATCTACTGCTTTACTGTTAGAATTATTTTATTATTTATTGGGAAACGGAAAACGCAAATTAAAGCCATATTTTTTTTATTATAATTAATGTGAATTTAAAGTCCACCTGGAACAAAAATATCTTAGTTCTTCTCTCTGGTCTTCTTAATCTACTGCTGAAGTAAAAACATTGAATACAAGGGGGATCTAGGTTTTTTTGTGTTTTTTTTTTTTCTGTTGATTGAAATATTTTTCTTTTTTTTTATTTAATTGAAATATTTTTCTAAGGCCTATTAAAATACATACCACACGGAAGCATTCAGAACTGGAGGGGAAAACAATATGACAAGCATACACTGAATTGCATTTTTTATTCCCTGCCTAGAGGTAGGGGACAGGTTCAGCTGTAGATACTGCAGGTGGAGGCTTGCTCTCAGTCAGAGGACTCCTGCCAGTATGTCAGTCAGATCTGGGGCAGTTGCTTCTAGTCACGGTAGAGGGGTTAGGGATTTCCTGGTTTCAGTGAATTAAAAATGAAAAAAGTGAAAACAAGTCTCAGCAGGGCTGTGAGATGGAGTGATGGGAGAGTGACAGGAACGTATTGCTACATGTGTTAACAATTACCATAACGTGTAATTTCAGGTAAAGGAAAAGGCAAACAAGTAAAGGCTGTTAAAAATCAATACTGATCCCAGGTTCACTTATATTCCTCAGAGAGGAATTTTTCTAATCTGACGTGGTGCAGTCAACACTCTGGAGGGAAGGGGTGCCATCCAGAGAAACCTGGATAGGCTTGAGAGGAGGGCCTATGCAAATCTCATGAAATTCACCAAGGTGAAGTGCAAGGTCCTACACATGGGTTGGGACAATCCCAAGTACAAATACAGGCTGGGCAGAGAATTCAAGACTAGTCTGGAGAGAAAGACTTGGGGTTGCTGGCTGGTAAGAAATTCAGCATCATCCACAATGTGCACTGGCAACCCAGAAAACCAACCATGTTCTGGGCTGCATCCAAAGCAGCATGGGCAGCAGGGCCGGGGAGGGGATCCTGCCCCTCTGCTCTGCCCCTGTGAGAATTCTCGTGAGACCCTGCCTGAAATACTGCATCCAGCTCCGTGGCCCCCAAAATAAGAAGGACATGGACTAGTGGGAGTGAGTCCAAAAGAAGCCGCAAATATGAGAGATCTGGAGCACCTCTACTATGAAAACAGATTTGGTTGGTCTCACCCCGGAACTTGGAAGGGTTGGGGTTGTTTAGTCGGGAGAAGAGAAGGCTCCAGAGAGACCTTAGAGTACTTCCCAGTACCTAAAGGGGGCTACAAGAAAGCTAGAGAGGCAATTTCACAAGGGCCTGTTGAGATAGGACAAGGGGGAGTGGCTTTCAGTGGTAAGAGAGTAAGTTTATATCAGGTATTAGGAAGAAATTCTTTATTGTGTGGATGATGAGGCACTGGCACAAGTTGTGCAGAGAATCCATGAATGCCCTATTCCTGGAAGTGTTCATGGCCGCGTTATAAGGTGTCCCTGTCCATGTCAGAGGAATTGGAACTAGGTTGTCTTTAATGTCCCTCTTCCAACATAAACCATTCTATGATTCTGTGGTATTAAATCTGCTGTTAAAAAAAAAAATCTGCTGATTTGTGCTGAAATTAACTGCTAGTATTCATGCATAAAATATCAATGTAGGTAAAGAAGCAGATGTGCACAGGCCATGGTGACTTGTGAAGTGCAGGAGGTGGGTTTGTCTCACCTAATTTTTAATTCCCTCAGTACAGCTTAGATGGCAATGGGCTGAGCATAGGGAGCAGTACACATCACAGAGTAAATGACTACTTTTGTTTATCACTATAAACTCTACTTGCCATATTGACTCCATTACTCTGTATAGATCACAGTTAATGCAAGTATATTAGGCATCCATCAGGATGGGACCTGTATCTCAGTTGGTAATATAGGCTTTCTCTAGATAGTGGCGCTCTGTCTACCTTCTGATTGGAAGCAAATCTGTGATATGGGTTTGATCTATTTTTTCTGCAATTTAGATAATTAAACCAAACATTGCTAATGTGCTGGCACTGTGCCATGGTCTATCCATGAGAATATGAGCCTCATAGCCCAGCAGGTATGTGTGTGTGTGTGTGTGTGTGTGTGTGTGTGTGGATAAGGCAAAACTCAGTTTAGTCCATGCAGGTGCCTTGTGCAGGTGTCCTTCAGAGGGTCAGGTGGTGCTTTATGTGATGTCTTTCAGGAATTGCTCATTCTCTCCCATCCCAGCCTCAGGGCAGAATTACCTAATGACTGGCTCATTGCATTTTTTTTTCCTTCTTATGCCTTTTTTTTTTGTTTTTTTAAATTTTTTTTTTATTATTAGGTAATCTGTTTTTCTATGGTAAAGGAATGCCCAGGCAGCACAGGTGTATTCTCAGTGACTGAGCATCACTACACCAACACGTGGAGCTCTAGATCACGTGAGACAAAAAGGGCTGCTGTGTCATATGCAATGACAAGGCCCAAAACAAGTTTCAGAAGCAAAATATGCATTTTTAAGGTAAGGGGAATATGGCTCCTGCTGTTTTACAACACCATGGCTTGTCTCCTGCACTAGTGCTTTATGCATCCAATACAGCAGGCTCTGTGAAAGCTGTGATCTACCAGCCTTGATGCAGAGTCCCAGAGGGAATTGTGTAGAAGCAAACGCTGGACTCCAACTTGATGCAAGATTTATCAGGTTTGAGGGCACATCTGTCAGGCATGCGTCTGTGTCTTCCCACCTGTGCCTTGAGTTGTCTGGACCCCATCCAGTTCTGATATGGAAGACATGCACTCACAGTTGATTAGAGAGCACCTGAGCCAGAGATGGCTTGTGGCTGGCTAGCTTTGCATTACAAACGAGTGCCATCACCTTCCCATGTGTTCCAAATGCTCTTCTACTCAGCTCTTCTTACTGAGTGCAAGCTTTGGACTTATCTGTGGGTTTCTTTAAGCAAATTTGTTGCAGAGATTCGCATCACCCTTCTTAAAGTTCCATTGCCTTCACACCCAAAGATTTCCTCTGGTCTGAACCCTCTGTATCTAAAGGGCTTTCTCTTTAGAGGTTTGGGTGTATAAGTTTGGGTCAATAGAAATTCTGCGGCATTTGTGAGTTTGGGTGAGCTGACCTCTTTTCAGAAAACCTTGGGGAAAAGGGCAGTGAGCTGCCTTCTCCAAAGCTAAAGAGCAGTGTGGTTCAGCAGCTATGCTCTAGCCAGGCTTGGTTTAAGTTCTGCAACAATTTCCAAGTCCAAGGAAGTGTACTACCCACTGTCTATTAGGCCTATGATAACCCTTATCCCTAGGCTTTTAATTGGTATTTGGAAAAGGAGGAGGAAGAGAAGATTTTATGCTCCTCTGTGTGCCCATGCAAGGATCAAGGCCATGCTGAACTGTTCATTTAGTCCAGAAAGAAGGTGCTTAGGTTCTTTACTTGAGGAAATTCAGGGATAAATCCTTTTATTGTGACCCCTCCATCTATCTGTTTGCTATTCAATAATGCTAAGTAAATGCTTTGGATATGCCCCATTGGTTCTGTTCTTTTTTAAGTGCTGACAGTGGCTTTGGCAGCCTACAAAAAACAGCAGAAGATGCTGCTATCTGGTACTGCCAAGGTTGAGAATGTGGACATGGAGCACTGGCTGTGCCCTGGGCTCTGCTTGTCTTTCTCACAAAAGTGGATGTGACATCAGCAGCAGGGTCTTTCTGAAGCACTGAACTGCAGAGCACTCCAAGTGCTCTGAAGGAGCCAGTCCTTCAGCTGGGACTTCATGGTGGTGGACTTGAGCATCTGCCCGAAGACTTTGAGGATTGCTTTTGCAAGAAGGCTGCCAAATCCAGCTGGAGGACCTAACTCCTAATTATTATTCCTGTAATGAACAGTCCATCTGTCACCAAGATTTATTTGGGAATAAATATTAAAATTTCCTTCTGATTTGATGGGATGGTATCTGTCTGGTGTATATTCTCTAAGGATGGCGGGCTGACTAGAAGTCATTGTAGTCTAAACTTGGCCAAAAGGGTTAAAAAGGAGAGTGATATCATTTTGCATATGTATATGCATACATGTATATGTACATATATATCTCTGTGTATTCACATATGTGTGAATATACTAATGAAAATGCATTTATGCATATTGTAGGCAAAGTCAAGGTTGCTGTTGGTCCTTTAAGCATCAACATGGGAAGGGTGAAAACATTTGAGATTCTTCTTCCCTGGCCATTTTTTCCCCCTAAACTACTCTTCCACCAAACTATTGGAGTGACAGTTCCATCCAGCTGATTTCAAAAAATAGATATTTCTTTTAAAGAAACAATAATATGCACCTTGAATTCAGATACAGGCTCTGATTTGACATAAAATATCCTAATTAATAGAGCTTCGATTGCTACAGCAATTTACAGTTCAGTTGTATTTTCTTTTTTTTGTTATTTGACTTTATTTTGAGCGGCAGTAAATTTTAAATTTGTCTCTTTATTATTTTTGTATTCTTTCCATTGTTGAAAGATATATGTTTAAAAGACTTTACTGGATTAAGCTTTTTAAGTATCACAAAAATGAATCTACCAACTCCATTGTACTGAAATGTGACCTTTTCCTTCTGAAAAAAATTAAAATAATTAAGTCAAAGTTTTTATTGTTGGTATTTGTGCTACAGTAATTCATGGCTGATAATTTAACTGAATTTTCATATGTATGAAGCAGATGTTATAGGTTCTCTGCTACATCACTATGGTAGTGTTAGTCATGCAGATTTATAATAAAGCAATCCCTTATTGTTCCTTTCCCCATTTATCTACATTTTGTGCTGCAACTGATTTCACAATTGTCTCATTTAATTATGAACATTGACATAATTTACAGGATTTATGCACCTGATTAAGTGGGCTCTAATAGAGAAGTTTCAGAAATAAAGCCAAGAGACTAATATATGTTTGCTAGTGGTTACATCAGTTTCTATTGTTCCTCTTCAGAAGGAGGACTGGGGAAAAAATAAGGTATTAATCTCCTAATAACAGAAGGAGTCTCAAAGTAAGATATTTTCAGTCTTAGCCGTCACATTATATATGAAGGAATATTTTAAAATGCTAAATTTATTGTTAATAGTAAATACTGTGTTAAAGTAACAGAGCAGAATACAAAAAGAGGAGTGGTAGTGAGAACTGAGAAGCCATGATATACAGGCAGTCTGTTGACCAAGGTCAACAACAACTGGTAAACTACTTATTAAAGTATATATTTATTCATTGAATATGACTTTATAAACTGTATGTGCCTGACACTAATACAAAGTGTGAACCTTTTCGTTTTCCAGGCAAAGATAAAATGAAAGAAATTTGTTGATTAATGATCCTCTAAACTGGTGGAATGGCCCAGCAAGGTCAGGAATGAGAAAAAATCCAGTTCATTAGTCAGCAAGTTTTCCCCCCTCATAGTTTAATTGCTCTAGCTTGCTTATTTATTGGTCAAGACAAGGGAAATGAACAGGAAAAATCCATCTACACTATTTTTGAACTCTGCAACAGGCAGATATGGCTTCCTGCCCTTCAGGAGTTTCCATTTCTGCTCATCCCCAAGCCACCAAGTGCTGGTGCAGACACCACTCACTGGAAACCACAAGTAATACTACTTTAGCCTGACCCCCATCACCGAACAGGATAACTGTGTTTTTCCATGTCAATAAATCTATTTAAGCTTGGTCCTTCCTGTTTTAAAGTATTCAGGTGAAAGGACAGTCTACTATGACCATAAAGGCTATGTTGGGTCATTTGTTTAGGGCCAGGCTCCTCACCAGGAGCCCTTTCTCATTAAAGATGGCAGTGAGCTAATTGGGGTGTCACTGGTGGGAATAAAGATATTCTATCTCATGGTAATGCCTTGTATCTTAGTAAGTCTTAAGGAGGTAATAGGCATTCCAAAAGATTTGAACCTAGAATAGCTCACAACTGATGAATAATGGCAGTTGGTGAATCACAAAACAGTGGAATTCAAAGGGATATCAGTCATCTGCCTCAATTGTTATCCTTCTTTTCCTGTGATAACCTTCCTGTTCTCTTTCTTCAGTGAGAAAGTTCATCACTCTCTAGGCAATCTGTTTTCATGAATAATATTTGTGAAAATCTGTGAATTTAGAATGATTCTGCACTGTATTGACATAATCCTATAGTTTTTGTCTTTACTCCCAGAAAACATGAAAAACAATGTATTGCTTTCTTTGTACATTTTTGAAGGTTCATATGTCTCCTTTCAGTCTTCTGTACATTGAACAGGATTAATTTTTTCTAGTAGGGAATGGAGAGAGGTATTCAATTCCCATGAATTGAATACCCATGTGTAGAAGTTTTCAATTATGTAGATGCCATCTGTCTCCCACAAGTTTTCAGCGTAACTGCAATGATGAGCATTTCTTTCTATTCTGATCTTTTCAACAAAATCTTGGTGTTTCTTTTGTTTTCATGAATAGTAGAGATCCAGGAGTCATGGCATCATTTGAAAATGTCAACTTCTTTTAGACAAACTTTTCAGAGAATTATAGCAGGGTGGGAGAAGAAGGGGAAAGTTTTTCTGGGTCAGTTCTTCTTCTCCCTCCTTATCTCTATGAATGACTTTTTTTCTCTCTCTTTAAAATTTCAGATCAGCAAAAGCTGTTATTTTGCTTGTTACATGAAGGAACATTAGCTAGCATTGTGTTGGCTAGCAGACCACGCAAAGGTGTGAAAGCTTCCCAGCACCTATGGTCAGGTAGGAAATGACAACTGTAGTGGTGGACAAACTGCTGGTTTTTTGAAAACCCCATTACCTTCAGAAGAACTGTAGTATCTTTCTCAGAATGGGGGAAAAATCTGATGGCTAGGGTATGGTATTTTTCATCTGCATGTTTTTAATTTGAATGAAAACCAGAGGCAGATATACTTTCATTCCTCTTAAAATTGTCACCCTATCAGCAAGCTGAGCTGATAATGCATTGAAAAACTGTAGCTGGATGGCCATTACATTTAATCCTCCAGCAGTTATTCCTGTCCTGTTGTTTCTCATCCTTACAAAGACTGCCTTGCAAATACCCCACGGTTTATCCACTGCCTCCAAGCACGAATTTCTGGTGGAGTTCTTGTGTAATGACACAGAAAGCAGATCAGGCTAGCTGTAAAGTAAAAAATGGATCAGGCTGTGTGAGAACCATAAGGTGACTGTACAACAAGAACTCTATCAAAGAAGGAGAGGTGTGACTAGAATTAAGCAGAAGACTGTGGCAACAAGGTACCAAATGACAGGATGGCGTCGTCTATCTGAAAATATCTTAATGTCTGCCACTTAAGCATACACAAGTGCTTGAATAGGTAATTTATTAGAACATTAGTGTATTGCACTTCTTGTTTCTCCAAACATTAGAGGAAAAGGAAAAGGCATGTTTCATCTTAATATGCTAAATGGGTTTTCCTTCTGTCCACAATCCACAGTTAAGTGATTTAATTTTCATGTCTAACTTCTATTTCTTCCATGGACCCAGAAGTGTTACATCTGTAATGGTCTGATGAAAAATCCTTTAGAAGTCAGTGGAAAGTCTTCCACTGACATAAATGGCCTTTAAATCAAAGTTTTAAAGTGAAGAACTGAATTGGTAGCCTCAGTATTTCTGCAGATTCGTTTGTTGATGACATTGGGCTATATTTTTAAGAACTGAATATTCACTTTACCATGAAAAACAGCTAATTGCTCTTCTATGTACAGTGTCTGAAAATGAGTTCACTCTTTTTTGAAAACACAGTGGATGGCTTTTTCTCTTTTCTTAATGCATTTCCATTGTGTTGAACTAAAAGAAAAATTAAATAATTCTATTGCTATAAGCTATTAATGTTGTCATCATCTGTGTATCTGTCAACCTTGAATATTCTTTTAGAGAATAGTGAGAGTGGGGAATAAACTCATCTGAACTCAGCAGGAAATTAAGGATGCACTTTCAAAATAAAGTGAGCTACAAATAGAAATGCTTTCAAAAAGAGAAGCAAGAACTCATGGAGAAAGCATCTAAAAGTATAGAAGAAGAGTTTACTGGTCCTAAGCTAAGGGGCCATGCCTGCAGTAAGATAAGGCATAGGTGGGATGTGGGGACTTTGCTTTTTCATGGGATCTAACAATTACTATGAGAGGGATGCATGAGGTTACCTTCCAGCATGGTCTAGTGTGCTCTGGTATTAGAAATGTGTGAATTGCCTGCAACTGTCAATCTAACAGAGCCTTTTGCATTCCCCTTTTTTGTATTTTGTGAATGCCTAGGGCTTCTGTTCTTTTGTACGTTTTGTGTTGTCTCTCTGGAAAGGGAAAAGAGGGGAAAAAAGGTACTTGAAATATACTTAAAAGAGACTGGTTGGCTAGAGTAGCTGAGAACAGGTGCCCCTGATGCACATCACAGACTCTCAGGTGCTAGTGCTGCTGTGTAGCAGTGATAGCAAGAAAGCAGTTCAAAGCTTTTTGAGCCTCCTTCCTCCATCTGTATTTATACCAACGGGTATTCTCATTCTGCTGAGACAACTGTATTTAGAGAGGTGATTTTCACACCTGTAATTACCACTCATTGTTCCCACCTTGGAATAGAAATGCGAACATGCAAGGACACAGACTACATTTGGGATTATTTCAGGGGTCTAATGAACCCTTTGGAAACACTTCCAAGCATATTCATATCCTTCATGCCTTGCTTACAATGCATACAGCAGGCAAAGTAATGTTCCAGAAGAAAGCTATGTCCCTTATCTCTATCTAAACACAGTAGTATGTCCATGCAAAACTATTTTGTGCATGATTACTATTTTGTCTGAAAAGCAGCTTTTCTTCCTGAAACAGATCCCAATTTCCTGCTGCCTTTCCTTCCATCAGCAGCAGGAAGATGAGCTAAAAACCAAGCTACCAGACAAAGCAAACCAGTGCCTTGGAAATAGAGTGGCAGAACTTGTTAATTAGACACAAGGCTTTCCACAATGCCCCACATGCTTCTGTAATGTTGAGTTCGATCATCTTGAATCTCTAAAAGCAAATGCAGGTGAGCAGCACATCCATAATTCTGTCATCTCTAAGTGGTGTGCTGTGCCTTTACCACACATGCGTGCTCTCTGTCTTGGAAATGAACAGAGTGGGATATGCCTGATGTAACATACTTTCCGTGCTCTGAAAAAGCCACACATCTGCTAATATTTAGGGTTCTTCACTTTCATTTGGTAATCCCCTCACCTATCATATACAATGCCATCTAACACCCCTCTTTCATTTTCCAAGGATAAAAATTCACAGATTTCAATCATCTTGCATTTAATGGATTATAATGCCCAAGACAAAAAAGAGAAATGCTAAGCTCCTGACATAATCTATTCAGCACACTGCTTAAATGAGGCACCACAGCCTCTGCTGAGGTACATTTGCAGCTCTTCCTTTCTCCACACACACAGAGGATGCCTGAAGCACTTCACATCACAATCACAGCTCTCCTGATTGCTCCATTTTATCTTCAGCCCTTATTATAGCTAATAAACTGGGTGCAGCTAAACCACTGGCAGGTCCTTCTTCCTTTCTATAATTTCAGTCAGGGTCAGTTGTTTGGGTAAATAATGTTGTTGGCAATTAAAGTTGTTTGGGTAAATAATGTGTATATATCTATGGCTTATTTCTGTTATTTCCTGGTTTTCAGAGGTCCAAGACGTAGGAGTTACAGAAAATACTGCTAATAGCTGCATATACCTCTGGGCTTTGAAGAATTATAGGTCCTGATGACTCTGAGTATTTTCACAAGAAAAGCTAACTCCTCCCTAAGTATACATCCTGGGCATTTTTTGGACTCCAACAGCAAGAAGTGAAGCTGTTCATGGGTGAGTAGTGGGTGGTATCCCTGTCCATGGTAGGGAGGTTGGAGTTAGATGATCTTTAAGGGCTCTATGAACTAAAATCTTATTATGATTCCATGAATTATCATTCTACAACTCTATTTTTCTTCCCTCTCTGAGCTATAGTTGATGTCTGCATGAGAAACAACATGATTCTTGTGTAAGGTTACTGTCTTGCAGATATCATATGTAAAGAGGGGAATTATCTTCAAGCTCTTGACCAGTTCCAGGCACCAAGTTCTCACATTTCAGACTCCGAGAGTCACTTCACAATGCTGAACATGTCTTTCAACAAATGTGCACAGACTGGATTTACTTGTACTTTACTGGACATTAAGGAGCCTCAGCAGCTTCCAGGAGTGCCTGCAGCAGTGCTGGCCACCACTGGAATTTCTGTGCCAGGCATGAGCCCAGGAGGAGCTGCTTTTTGTGGTACTATGTACTGCTCCTGCATAATGTTATCCCATGTCACTGCCCTCTGTCTGTGTCACTGCTGCCTCACCTCAGCATGCAGCCTCCTCCTTTGCCATTAGGAAAGCACAGAGGAGATATTTGTTAGGGGGTTACAATCACGACTATGCCTTTAAGGAAGTGAGACATACTCTGTCTTTATTTGATTTAATAGGTAACTTATTTTATCACTTTTCACATTAATTACCTAATTATTTGAGGCCTCTCCTCTTATACCACAGGGAAATCATATGAAGCTTTCTAAAGAAAAACAACCTTTCCTGCAAACCTTCTTTTTTTCGAGAAGAGTTGTTTTTACATTAACAGGCGTTTTTAATCTGTAAGCAGAGAGTTCTTGATAGAGCTGTACTGAGCAGTACCCAGGAGTCAAATATCTTTTGCATATCTTTTTCAAATCCAGAATACAGTTGTACTGGTTCCGCTGCGTCCAAGACTGATCTCTCCTTTCACTCAAGGCAGACTCAAAGCCAGGACAATGGCCCACGTCATATTTTCTTATATACCTCAGTATATTTTTTATGGAAATACAATCTGTCCTACCTAACATTTACTTCTCTTCCTCTCTATGTTTTGTAGTGAAGAACGTTTACCTGACCTGCATCTGGAAATGGAGTCGTACCTCTTCAGACAAGTTAAGGATATCATACTGTCTGACTTCCAGGAGCCACTGTACTCCCATAGATCACTTGTGTGATGGCTGTCTGAAATCATATACAATGACCTAATTCTTTATTTAATAGAATTTTTCCTATGGTTTTAGCTGCTGCAGGTTTGTTTGGTTTTGTTGTTTTTTTTTTTTTTTTTTTTTTTTTTTTTTTTTTTTTTTTTTTTTGTGGGGAATTTAATTGTTCAATATAAGCAGAATCCTGTCAGTAATATTAATTTAGTCCATATGAAGCAGAACCATAAAGACCTCAATTTCTAACAGTAGCCATCAAGACTCTGGCTTTGGCTACAGCTCTGCTGGACCACTTTTCCAGTCCTTCTGACTAATATTTCATATTCATGTCCTGTGTGCTTGCAAAACACTGTTGCAGTTAATTTTGTGTAAGTGATAATTCCCACAATTCCCATCTCACTCCTATGCTTCTGCAATTACTCTTATTCCTTCACTACAGAGAATTATTCCCACATTTTCATATTATTTTTAAAACATTTTGCACACACAACTCTGCTTATGGCTGCAGATTTAAGACCTGTTCCGGCTTGTTGCACTTGTCCTGCCCTTGATTTACTACTTGAAACAGTAAATGTGGAACATATATGTAACACTTTGCCTATGGAGGCTCTAATGTGCAGAACAAAGGTAGCAAGTAACACTATCCCTGTTTTACAAGTGGTAAAATCTGACATAACGGCGGTTTCAGCTGACTCAGGCAGTCCCAAAATTGGGGGAGGAACTCGCTGGAGTTGTGCTTCAGCAGTGTTGAATGAAGCATTTGTAAAACACCAACCCTGTGATACCTCTTTTCCCTGACACAGGGCTGAAGAACAGCAGTGTTGAAATAGGGGGAGAGAAATTGCCAGAACAAACATGTATTGCTGGGTGTGAGTATAAACTGGGAAAGGAGTGCCTGGGGAGCAGCTCTGTAGGGAGCAATCTGGGAGTGCAGGTCAGCAGCGGCTCAGTGGGAACCAACACTGTGCCCCGGCTGCCTAGAGAGCAAACCACATCCTGGGGTGCATCAAACACAGCATAACCAGCTGATCTGAAGAGATGAGTGTCCTGCTGTATTCAGACAGGTGTTTCACATAAATTTCCCCTGCCCTATGACACCCCTGCTATGTATATGGAGCTCTTAAGCCAGCCTAAAGCAGCATAACTCCATGAAAACCAGCAGAATGACACCATTTAGAGCCAGCTGACAGCCTCGATCATAAGTGACCATCTCCCTCTGTGAAGGGTGTGACAGAGTCAAAATTGCTTTTTGAGATGCAGATGGGATATCGATTGAAGATGAGTTGAAGACCAGACCACCAGGATAGTTTTGTTTCTGGTACAAGCATCAGTCTTCATTACAGATTAAAAGTACTGTGTTCATGCAATTGCTCCATTTCTCTTAGAATTTATTTTAATCACTACTGACTTTCTGTTTTGCCTCCAGTCCCTTTGCTGTGACAACAATGATTAATAAGGATCCTTCAGAAAGATATTAGCGGACAAAGTAGGATTTCATTTCTTGGCAACAAACATATAACTTACCTTTTAAAGGGAGAGGTCTAAAATTAAAATACATTTTTAAAAATATTGTCAATTCTGTAAGCCATGCTGGACTTACATGTGACAAGCACACTGTAACCCAATCATGCTAGTGAATCACTATATAGCAGCAAATAATTAGAAAGACATGGAAGACCAAATTAAAAATGTGCAGGGGTTTCATTTTGGTTAATTACAGGTTATTTTCAAGACTGAGTCCATTCTGCAATTCCATGTGCAAGTCCTGTAAAGCCACATTTAACCTGGAAATGAGGCATAAACATAGGATTTTAAAAAGAAATATTAACAGCCGTGGACTGGAAGCCAAAAATCCTTTTCACATTTTATATAGTACTGGGTGTGACAAAGAGGAGTCACAACCTGCTTCTTATTTCAGGAAACAGATGCAAAGCAGGGATTGCAAAGGCCTTGCTCTATTTTGTTTCAGAATTTATTATCCCACTGGCTGAGACTTTTGCCGTTAAGATTCAAATAATAAACTTCCTATGCCACAGGACTAAATTTTCAGCCACATACAAGTTCTGATAGTGCAAACATGTCAGCCTTGTCTTTTGTTGACAAATGGGTATTTGTATTTTCTAAAGATATTGTGGGAATAATACAGACAATATTAAAACTCTCACACAGAGTTTGGTCAAAATGTCCAAATGTACTATCAGACTTAATTTAGCACTTTAACCTATTTGATCTATGTCTATCTCACCAGGTTAAGCATGGAGGTGAAAACTGCTGGCTGTGGAGGTATATTGCTCTGGGTCAGTTCCCATTTACAGCAGGTAGGTGCTCAAGCCACCAAGTGAGGGTGAAGCCAGCTCTCTTTTGGGAATGGTTCCTGGGCAGTTAAACATCTAGGATGTACTTGGGATTTCAGTAAAAGAGATGGGGTGAAAAGCCCATGTGTATACCAGGGAACAGTCTAATGGTTTATTAGCAAAGACGACTTTGTTTCAGGGTGTGAGAGCATTCCTGGATATATTTAGATTTATTACCGTAAATGAAGTGTTGTGTGTCAAACTTTTCTTTCACCTCTTAGGAGAGTCAATTATAAGGTAGTACATTGGGGTAATCCTGTGGTTTTTACTCTGTGGAGAAACTTAGCTTTCCAGGAAGGTCATTTTTAGAAAATTTAATCCATCTGGGTACTTCAGGGTTCTCAGCTACCCATTGGTCTAAACATCTTCCATGTCTCTGAAGGACCTTGCTTCAGTCCATGCGATACCCAAGAGGAAGCACTTGTTCAGGAATAAATCATGAATTTGGGGAGCTTAGCATAAAAGCTGCATGTAAGCAGAAAAGCGTAAGAATTTATATTGATGTGTGAGATTTCCCATGCTACACAAGAAACTATCAGGCATCTCACTCCCTTGTCTCCTCCTCCTTTTCAAACACAGTTATGGGCTTCTAGTGTTTGGTGTGGCCCCTGCTATTTGTCGTCTCACACCTTACTGAGTGTCTTTTACCCGTGGGCTGGCAGTGAAAGCAGAGCCTTTTCGGAGAAAGCTATCAGCTCTAGGCTCCCAAGATGGTGTGGCAAGGACAGTTTCTTACCTTGGCTACAGCTGAACAAGGGTGTGATGGAGCTGCAAGGCAGTGGCTTTAAAAGAAAGTTCTCTTTTATTTTTTTTTTTTTATTATTTTCTCTCAAGGAAAAGATTGGGGAATCACTGTGAATCTATAGAAAAGGGAGCAAGCTAATATTCAGGAGCATTTATTTGGAAAGCCCATGTTCTCTATTCTCTCTTCTAAGGCTGAAGTCAAACCTCATGCCAGAAACATCTTCTCATATTGCCCAGGGTGAGGGAGATAAAAGCCAAGATTGCACTCCTTCCCCACCCCTACTCTCCTGAAGCAGAGCCTCAGAGCTGGAGTGGGAAAACTCTGTAGCTTGTTTCTTCTCTGCCCACAATGTAATGCAACAACAAAGTTTGCATAAGAGCAGTAAGCAATGCTTGGTGTTTGTACATGCCATTATTCGTGTGAGTTGAGATCGATTGCTACCTCAGATTTTAATTACTCCAAGTGAATTTCTCCCTTTCTTTAAACGTATATAAATTTCCCACATTTTATTATTAAGTCAGAAACATGCCTATACTGCCTGAGGATTGTTCAGTACCTGTTCATCCAATAGCCACACAAGTTATTAGGTGCCCCATGTGAGAAAGAACACGGTAAAATACATTCCACAGTGCTTCAAAGAGGGCAAGCACACTTATCTAAAGTGGATCAAGAGAACACACACATCTATACCACATGTTTTTCTAATTAACAAACACTTTACCAGCACAGTAACTTGTATTCAGAAGATGTGTCTGAATGGAAATCTGACTTTAGACTTGAAAACTGCTCTAATGAGAAATTAAAGCTGCAGAATGGTATTATCAGAAAGGATTTTGAACACTTTCCTTGGATTGAGAAACAAAATCCCTGAATGCCCTTTTGTGCTCAGAGTCACTGAATGTTACTGACTTCTTTAAGGAATGTTTTTAGCTGGCTATTAAATGAGATTGGAACCAATCACACAGTCTCTCACTGATGATTTCTGGAATAAAGCATGAAAAGAACTAGATAATTTGATCTCACATTTCCTCTCCTGGTTCTTTCATTCTGCTTAGTGTTTGCTATTGATTAAACAGCATTTAAATGCCAAGAAAGGGAAGGAAGGTGGGATGTGTTTTGAAGGCCTTAGCCAAAAAGAAAGTTCATTAAGTTTCTTTCCAAAAACAGCTAAAGACCTCATGGAGAAATATCTTTGTATGTTTTTGAAATGTGTCTCCTTGGAAAAAAAAGAAAACTCCTTGGGCATGGCCAGCTAGGGCATAGAGAGAGGATTATCAAAGGAGCACTTAGGAGCATAGCTATCAGGGACTGTTCAACGTTCTAAAAATCTTCCTCTTCCAGAAAAGGAAAAAAATATTTGTCAGTTTTTCCAAGTATGAACTAAGTAAGAGAACTGTAAAGAACATGCAGAATTACTTTCTGTCTCTCAGAGACGAATCTCTGAAGTGGTAATGCATGAGTACGTCAGAAACTCTATTAAATATGACTTAGCAAGGGTTAATAGTCAGAAGAACACATATGCAGAAGAAGCCAGAATTTGGATCTGTGGAGCTTCCCACAAGCTCCACCAGGGCTGAGATTTAGCTGGCCTCTAAAATTTTCAGGCATGTTAGTGAAAGCCTATGAATTCTGAGCTGCAGATTTTTGCTGGCTTTGTAACAATCGGGAGGTATTTCTTCAGGCTAAACAGATGACTTACAGACCTCTTAGAAGTACCATAAAAACAAGTATTAGGAAATAATACACTCCACACTATGTTGGTTTTGTGTAACACATTGCATAATGTTTCTATGCACAGTGCACTTCCTTTGTTGTGTGAAATATTCACAAGCTTTCTCAGAGAGATATAATTTTTCTACTGTGGCATCAGCTGTGTAATCAATGTTTTATTGGCCAACAAGATTGAAATGCAGCTCGTTCAATATTATTATGTGATTGAGGTTAGGAATCCCTCCCCCACCTCCAAAATAAAGTATTAGATAACCTTTATTTAAGATTCTAGTGGGTAATTCATTTCAACAGAATACTTATAACTGATACTCACAGACAGGATATTTTTATAGCTATGGAGGCTAGGATGGTGGCACAGCACATATGTTTAATTCCTTGTCATCATGATGATCAGCAATGTTTGTTTGCTAAAGGCAGGTGGAATGAAGCTTGTAGTGGTAGAAATCTGGCAGCAGTGACAAACTGTGTACAGTTTCCACTTCCTCTCAACAACAAGACCCCGGGAAAAACCCAAGAGCATCGGATCACTTTGTTTCAGTTTTGGATGCCTGCTCTGAATAAATCTCTGTCATCATCAGCCTCCGTCAGTCAGTGGAAAGATTTAAGTATTCAAGAGCACAAACTGGATGCCTTCTTTTAGGTGTCCCATCTTAGATGATCAGTTGATGGTGAAATAATCCATTCTGTTTCAATACCTATTTCTTTCCAAAAAATTGTAAGGAGAAGCTAGGAATCTCCCTAGTTGTTGAAGTCTACAGTAAAGACGTCTAATCAGGTGAAATCCAATTTATAGAAAAGGCCAAAATGCTACCCAAAAGCTCTTTATAACTGCATAAAATATTGCTAGGGAGTCAAAAATCATCTTACAACAAAGAGCAAGAAGTAGAACATTGATCCTCTAATTGAAATGGCTACTACACAATCCTATTTGTGTTTCCTACTTCAATGAGAGATTTTGTCACAAAAAATGATAGAAGGAAAAGAAAGAAATTAAAAGCATATACAGTGGAAACAATTTTAATATTGTTATTGTCAATTATACTGCAAGTTTTTGTCCAAAAGAGTGCAGAAATACAAAGCTTTACAAGTTGCTGCACATAGAAATAACCAGACTGAGCAAATATTCATTGCAAATTCTTTCAGTATAAAATAATTCACAAACAGAAACACCTTAAGGTTGTAAAACATCTTGTCATGCATCTTGAAACATGTTGATTTGACAAGTTGCAAGATGAATGCAAATTGGCAGGTATACATTACGACAAGTACTGTATCACATGTAAATACTTCCCTTTTTTCAATAGAATTTAAGTTTCTAATACTCCAAACTGCTTTCAAAAAGCCCACACAAGCCCTTTTAGGCAATGTGAGCACAAATTACTGTATTATTCCTGAGAATGAATCTAAAGTTACACATGATAAAGTGTAATCAAGCCAAGTGAAGTTAGAAAGTTACCACCCATCACCTGGTACCACACAGCACTGATTGTATGTACCTTTTTGGCAAACAATCAAGAATGATCGAATCATTGTGGCATAAAAAAATCAATGCCCAGCAGCTGGGTGGTAATAATTGACTCTTCATACTTTTCCCCACCATTGGGGAAACACATTTGCTTCCTCTAATATATTCTGTTTCATTACTGGAATAAGCCAGGAGGCACAACTGTCCAGATGTGGGAGCTCAGCTGCATAGTGGTAATTTGTTCACCTGTTGTATCTCAGCCTTGTTAGATCATGTGTCACCTGCTGTGCTATATGCTCTGGACCTGGTTCTTTCAAAGGGCAAAGAAAAATTTTGAAAAAATTCCCTTGTGCATCAATCAATCAGAATTTTTAATTACAGCCTAACCAACACAGACATTTCAATTATGACAGGAACAAATAAATAAATCTCTCTGTCAGTTCAATCTTTTCTCAAGAATTGGTTTGGATACTGTAATCTTTCCTTCTGGTAAAAAGTTTCAGAAGAACTTGGAGCAAAAGTTTTAAAAACTAGTACTGGCGATGAAATCTGTATGTGATCTTTCTTCAGAGCATGAGTACAGATGAAAGAAGGATCAGAGAGCTCTTTTTTCCTACTGTTACCCCCATGAGCAGAGACTGATATGGAAAAATCAGGCTATCCCACTGTTTTTACAGAAAGGTGGTCCTGAGCTCGGTCTCTGAAATAAGAAACTGTGGAAGCTGTCTTCAATCTGTTTTCTTTTCCACCTTCTATTTCAGTGAGCATCTCCAGCAGATTCTTTCTGAAAATCTCAGGGACACTAGAGGTCAAGTAATTCCTTAAGATTATCCTTTGGGACACATCACTGTGAAAACAGAGAACAGCGTGAATTTTAGGAAATGGTTTCTATAAAATACATATTAGAGCAGCACAGCAGGACAGGACTCCATGAATAATTGTTTTCTTGATTTGGATGCTAAATGGAAGAGGAAGTTTTTTTCCAACATACAACTTTTTTCTAACTTGTCTAAATTAAAAAAAAAAATCAATAAAACATTGGAAACATTAAATTTGATGTGTAAATTAAGAATGGTATTGTAATTTGGGAATCTTTAAGAAAAATGATACCAATGGCTCTAGAGGACTTTGTTTAAAGTCTTTTCACGAAATATAGGAAGAAAGTGAATTTTGTCCCTTTTAATCAGTCCTTCAATATCAAGTAAGCTGCTTCAGGACTGGAAGACTGAAGTTCATTTCCCTACTTTGCCCAGGGGAAGAAAGACTCACATCTCCTATGGATATTTCCTTAAATTGCTACAAGGCTTTTTGAGTGGCTTGTTCTCAAAGTGTAGTTTCATAATTGGTAGAATCAGACCCCCTTTCTGATTAAAGAGACAAGATTACTAACCTCCCACCTTTTCCTTGGATAGCTGTTCTGTTTCCCTTCTTAGTACTGCTGCTAACCTTTGTGAAGCCAGGGATATGGCCTGGCTGCCAGCTTCATCCATGTGGAAGAAAAAAATAATTGCTTATGCCTGGATCTGATCCTGTCTCCAGGTTTGCTGCACAACTGCTGACAGGCCAGTAAAGGTGTAAGAGGAGGAGTGGGGCTGCACTGCTGGAGATGGCAATGGAGCATGCAGCCCAGCGTTTTAGCTGCCTGTGACCCACGGCTTGGATTTTGAAACCAAACTTTCTGATTTCAGCTTAGCTCGAATGAAAAGAGCAGCTGTCGAGCTCTAACGGAACATAAGCCAAAGCCATGCAAAAGAGGAAAATTCAAAACATAGGCAGAAGGAGAATTAAGTCCTCAGGAGAAAACTACTGGCACGTGATGGCACAAAACTCCAAGAAATGAGAGCAATTCAGGAAGGTCGAAGTTCAGTCATTTCCAACAAGGAAGTTGACACTTCCCCATCTGACTGACGGCTGCCTGGACAACAGACACTCACAGAGTGCCTCTGTCATGGGCAGCAAGTGTGCTCCTGCTGAGCCTAGTAGCCTGTTATCCTTTGCTCCCTACTGGGTGCATTAACTGCTAAATAATTGTTGTGAGCTCACAGAATGTTTATATTCTTGCTTGCACTTTCTGTGCACCATGCAGGCCACAGGGCTACCCACAGCCCTGTTTTTCCCTGACTCTAAATTAATGACACTGCAACGGGCACGAGAGAGGCTGGCAGCTACTCATCACACCATCCACTTTAAGGGGTCAATAATTGTGACCAAGGAGATGTTTCAATCCCTTCCTGCAGAGCAGGGAACCAAGTCTGGGTCAAAGTCCGAGTCACTGCAGTCCTGGGTGAAACAGGGTGACCATCAAACCATGCAAACTGTTAATTCCCTGTGCTCTGCTGCAGCCCAGCAAGAGCCATCCAGTGTGATGCGTCCTCTCCTTCTGAAAATTAGCACATGGCCTACCAGCAGCAGAGACAGACATCATATTGCTGGTAATTGACATGCATGGAACTGTGCCAGTCCACACCAGCTGAGAATCTGGCTTATGGACAACTTGCATTGAATTTATTGGCAGCTCAGTTTATGTACATAAGCTTTGTCTTCAGTGCAGAGAGGGGATTTTCTGCAGGATTTACAGCTATCTTCCTATAAAACACTAGGAGACACTGGATGCTGGAAGTTTTTGCCACAAATTAGTAGCCAAAATCAATTGCTGGTCGGGGTTGTAGGGCTCAGTTTGTTTAGTTTTACTGAGGTTACAATCTGTGCCTTGTCATTAGGATTTTGCAGCAAGACTCATCTCTGCATAGAGACAACCATCACTGAAGAAAAGCCATAGTTGATGCCCAAATTCATATAACCCTTCGTGTTCCCTCCAGGGAAAGAGCACATGCTGGGATGAAGACAAAAAATTCACTGGAAGATATTGTTTGGTTTAGTAAGAAGACACATTACATCTCCTTTGCACATTATAACGGTGAGCTAAATTGATTCTAAAAATGTACTGGTCCGTACAAATGGGAAAGCTGCTGCATTCATATGTACATAATGGGCTCATCCTTGCTGGGGAGCCAGCAATATGGGTAGTTGAGAACCGACATGCCTAATTGCTTCACCTCGGTAATCAGTGACGAAATTTGGGGCGAGGAGCAAGGGTAAGAGTAGCAGGGGTGGCTATCAGGCAAGCTAATGCATTATTCAGCTATTTCTTCTCACGAAGCTTCATTTCCAAACTAGTGATCTTCCCTGTAACTCCCATCCTCTTTCTCATATATCCCATTAGACCCACTGGACTCATTTATACCTGTTCAGATGAGTTAGCTTTCAAAGGCAATAAATGAAGGGGGAAATGAAAAAATTGCCTACTCCCCAGGGGTATTTCTGTGCTAACCCATCCATTACTGCTTGACTAATGTCCTGAAGCATGAGATTTTATACCCTTTATGCATTTTATTCTGTTCTGTGTAGCTAGCTGATATTATCCCTATGTCTAATTAAGATTCCCACTCCTTAATTCTGAAATAGAAAAGAATTGCTGCTGTATTTCCTCACATAAAACTATTTTATGAGCTGGCAAAATGATCTTTGTTCACAACCAGTAAAACTCTGCACTTCATGGGAATGAAAAATGTTAGCGAACTTTTCTGACATATTCTGACATATGAGTGTGGAAAGGAATATATTGGCATTTAGAGGCTTTTTTGTATTTGGAAATTCAAATGAGGGGATTGAAATAAGTAAATTGTTTAGCAGTTTCAGGGCAGATAAATGAATCTGCTACCTCTTTTTTTTTTTTTTTTTCCTAAGGGGAGTTATTCAGATCAAGAAATAATCAGCAAAATTGGCAATCAGCAAATGAGCCAAGTAACATAGTCGTTGAATTAAACTCCTGAAGATGCATTGCTCCAAGACTGAAAGCTTACTTTATGAATCTGTTGCAAAAAACAATTCACCTTTTTTCATGAGTTTTTTACTTTGACATTATTTTCAACCCCTCCTGTGGTTTGAAAATTAACCTCTCCTGCATTTTGAAAATGCAAAGAGAAACAGCAAGTAAACGTTTTCAACCCTATCAAAATCAGCTCTGGTTTTGCTCAGATGTTCTGAAAGTCTATTTGTACACACAATGTTTTCTAAAGGTTTTACAGAAATGTATTGAATTTCAAAGTTTCATGTTACAAATTTTGCACTTGTAAGAATTTTTCACAAATGAAGTATTTGCTGATCTATGTTTGAGGCTTCTTCATTCAAATATTATAATAAATAGAGAATTTTACTATTACGAGGAATGAGATGAAAAGCAGTAGAAACTTTGAGGAAGAAAACTGGTAATTTTATTGCTATAATTTTAGGATTCCAGTGCCAGTCTTTTGTCCCAGGTCTTCTCATACTCCTGTAGCGTACAGATCACTAGTGTCTCCCAAAGCATTTTCCTTTACGAGTGTATTTAGTCTACAGATATGCAGATGCCCATGGTCCTGCCCTTTCATTTAGTTCTTATTTTTCACTTGTGCAGGCTTATAATCATGCTGTTCCAGAGTATATCTTTGATCTATGTAGGCTCTGACTAATGTTAAAATGTAGATATTAAGCATATTGTTTTGTGTGTCAGGGTTCTCTGGAATCTTCCTTAGCAGGTTTTTGATAGCAGCTTCTGTATAACTTAAAAGGCATACAGAATATGCTAATAAGGCACTGAAGTTATTAACAGAATTTGCAAAATTTAGAATTCGAAGTAGTCTCAAAAGGAGTCCTTGGAATTTAACTTACATTTTCAAGGACAAATGTACATATTTTCTGTTAATGTCTTTCTAAAAATTGCATTCTCTGCTGTTTACAATGGGATGAGGTTTATATAGCTTTCTATAGCTTTAGATAGGAATTTACAATGTTTCATCTTGGGATATGTTTTCTTGAGAGGAGAGGCAATATTTGCAGACATATTTCCATCACTCTGTCTTCTGCTTGCAGAACATAAAAGGGCCTGAAGTGCTCTCTAGGAGTAAGACTGATGGATAGCCTTCATCTTTAGTCACCAGAAACAAGCAATTCTCCTGTAAAAAAAGAGAAGAAATAAGAGATGTGTTTAATGAGCTCCAGGTGACAAGCAGTGCAGTGCATGCTCTGCTTCTTCCTCTCCCATGCTGGCCATCCTTTTCAGGATAAGACTCCTGGCCCCATGGTGACCATCCATGCAGCACCTTGCATGCAGCACCTGCTCCTGTCCAGGCAGGAAAGGGACCTGGGAGCACATCTGGGGGCTGAGCCCCTGTCCAGGAGAAGCCAGGGGGTGTTAGATGCTTATTTTCCCTCTATCTGGCACCAGCAATATCAGTATTTTAATGCGTGAACACCCCATGTGCATGTTCCTGTGTTGTGTAAGAGGAGTCTTCATACAGCTGTGTTGATATCTAATGACATCTAATGCAGCAACAACTTTTTGCACTGGGGCAGCTCTTTTGAAGAGAAAGGACACTGCAGAGCATGGCATTATCTGTGCACTTTGTCTCTGAGGCCTTACTGGGTCTGCTACTGGTCATAATTTGAACAAGCTGGAGGCTCTCCCGGTTTTCAGTGTGTTTTTCCTTGATCTTTTTCAAATGACCATCTATATTCTATATCACCCAGTTTTCTGTAGCATCCATCACTGTTCAATCTACACACTTCTCTGCTGAATCAATTCTATGCTGTGAAGTCCCCCCAGGACTCTGCAGCTGTTTCTGCTCAAGTCCACAGCCTGCTTGGGGAATACTTTGTTTTAAATCATCATCATTCCCAAAACCTTTTAAATTGTGCCAAGTATGACTGTCTTTCTAGCATGGACAAAAAAGGGCTTAGGACTGTGTTTTGGAGGGATACAAGATAATTTAAGATATGTGGTTTTGGTCAAAATGCCAAGATATTTTTTTTAAATCAATTTATAGGGAAATAATTCTCTTTAAGCAATGTATATTGAATCTTCACTGCCTTGTGTGGAATTCTTCACTGTTTCAAAAGGGGCTTTGCTGAAGGAAATAAAAGAAATCAAAGAAGAAAAGAGAGATGTGCTGTGGCTTAAGAATCTGTTTGGCATCGTTGTAAGGTTCTAGAAAAACAGATTATGAAATACAGTACTTGCTGATTTGTATCTGATGCTGTTAGTCACAAACCCTGACAAGTTATAAGAGAGTAAATATGTTAGCACAAATGATAAAAATGCACTGCTTCACGATATTGCTAATGTTCTAGTAGTTACTCGGAGATTCCCAGTGTTGAGGGTGCTAATGGAAAAGGATAAAAGATCTGGTGGCTGCTTTTGACCTTGTTAGGGCCATATGGAGTAAGGCATGTCACTTAACCACTCCTCTGGCACGAAACATCTGCCCAGGACTTGGTTTCTGTGCTCATCTCATCTACACAGCCTTATTGCTGTGACTTTAATCTTCCTTCACTTCCACTCTGATTCCTGTTTCACCATCAGCCTCTGCTCAAATTGGCTCTGATTTTTGCACTTGTGGAGGAGAAAACTGCTGTCTCTGCACAGAGCCCCTCTGGTGCTAGAGAGCCTGCACAGGGCATGCTGCCAGTCTCCAGGCTTTAGCTTGAACTGGAAAGATTTTGGAATTAGAGCTGTCTTCTTGATGTTTGTTTCTTCCAAAAAGGTGTAAGAGAAATGCAGCTCTGAACCTGGACAGGGTTTTGGGTGTGTGGCCTTACAGACACTTAGGAGAACCCCAAGAATCAAAGTGAAGCAATAGATGCAGCTCATGGGAAATAATGCAGAATCAGCTTTGAGATCTCTGTGTTAGGGAAGAAGAAAGCACTGCTTATATCAATATCTAATTGGTGTAAAGTAGGTTTAAATGGACTTTGCTTTGGTGGGGTAGTTTAAGCTCGTCATGAGTAATGATATTCAAATCCATTTTTCATTCAGATAATGAGAAAAAAATTGATCAGCAAGAGCTTCCACTTCCTTAACTTCTAACATAGCATTTTCTCCTCCCTGCCCAAGCTGTCTGTCTCTGGTCATCTCTCCTCCCATACATGGTGATGAAACAATTGGTGTCTGTGTCAGGAAAACTCCCAGCCATGCAACAATACTGGAAGAGACAGGGTGCAGCCCTTGCTAATTTATTCAGGGCTGTCCAAGAGCTCCCAGCGCCGGGAAGCTCTATCAGTAACAGATAGTGCAACAGACGCCTGGAGCAGAGTGGGATAGTGCCAGACGATGCACAGAGGCTATGGTCCAGCACGTGAAACAAGATTGTTCTCCCCATTAATTTCCTCTCCTATCTTGTCTTCCCACCTGCTGTCTCAATTCCCTGCTGACTCTGGTCACCCTCCCATTCAGCTGTTCCTGTATGGGAAGGAGCTTCCTCTTGCTACTGCCCTGCCTGTTGTGCAGTCCAATGGGACCCTGCTTTTTGCCTCTGGCTGTTAATGTCTCCTGCAGTAGGAATGAGGAGTGTTAATTCAGGAGAGAGATCAAGAGCAAAGCCTGGGCTATGGGCTGTGAGCTTGCTGCATATTGAGTGGTCTGCCATAACTATCCACAATGATTTGTTCTTTCTACAAGACAAATGTTTCTGTTATAAGAAATGAGAGTCACCTGGCTTCTCTTCCATTTGTGGTTTAAGTAACTGGTATATGATGTCAGATAAAATCATAGAATCATGGAAAGGTTTGTGTTGGAAGAGACCTTAAAGATCTACTTCCAATGTCTTTGCCATGGGAAGGGATATCTTCTGCTAGACCAGGTTGCTCAAAGCCCCATCCAACATGATCTTGAACCCTTCTGAGGATGGGGCAGCCAGAGCTTCTCTAGGCAACTTGTTCCAGAGCCTCACCACCCTCAGAGTAAATAATTTCTTCCTAATGTCTAATATAAACCTACCTTCTTTCAGCTTGAAGTCATTACCCCTTGTTTAAACCACTTCTGCTTGATATCATGTCCATAAACATGGACACAGGTCAATCTACACTCTTCCCATCAAGTTCACAGCCAAGCTTGTACAAAGGAATCTTTCCATATATCCCTGCTTAAACAAAATATTGCTATGCAGCTGTCTGAATTACAGTTAATCTTTGGCACATTCCCAGTAAAGCATTTTTATCTTGCTGACAGTCAATATTGCATTCTCATTAGTGACTGAGTAATATGTTGGAATTGTAGGGAAACAAATATTTACAACTCATAGTGGTAAAGAAAGCATTAAGGAATAAGACTCTGCTATTGAGGCTTGCTCTAATTATGTGCTTCAAATTCTTAAAAGGTTGTCATATTTCAGTGTTCTTAGTGAAGGAGCCTGTATTTAGAATGGAAACACCATAGAAACATTATCTAGTTAGTTAGTTTGTTTGTTTTGGTTTTTTTTTTAATAAAGGAGAAAAATGTCTATGACTTTTTATGGTCTACAGTTAGCCAGAGGATATGAAACATCTGCTTTTCTGTGGTAAGTAAAGAATAACTCCAGCTGAGCATCCAATCACAAAATTAATCTGCATTTTATGGTCTATCTAAGAGAAACCAACAACTTATGCTTTTTTAGATGACAGAAGGGTATGTTCTAAAGAAATTTTTGAAAACAGTATTAAACAATTTAATTATCCAAACTGGGGACTAAATTGTATGTATGATTTTTTTCTAAAGAAGTTACTTTTGTTATTGTTTTTCTGGTAGAACTTTCCCTTTTGATTGAAATTAAAGCTAATTTTGGTCATACCTAGAGAAAAAAAAAAAGAAAAATATATCTTTATGGAAGCTGAAAGGATGGAAAAGCACAAAACGCTTAATCATTAAATTCAGGTTCTTGTTCATCTTAAAAGATATCTGAGGCAAAGCAGGTGCGCAATGTTCCAATAGCAAAGAACATGGAAATGAAACTGACTTCAGACAGAACCAAATTGACAAAAATTACACTTAATGGAGGAAAAAAGTAAAAAAAAAAAAAAAAAAAAAAAAAAAAAAAAAAAAAAAAAAGAAAGCTAAATTAAAAAGGAAGCAGGCAAAAAAAGTAGAAGCAAACTAGGTATGGATTTTATCTGGATAATGTTCTTTTAATCAGATTTAATTGTATGCTTACTATTTTCTTGCATATATTCCCACTACATTCTACTTGTAAGTCCAGCTTTGTTCCAAAGCAAAGTTCTTTTCTTTCTTGTTTGTAAGTGTATATTGATTATTTTACTCTGCTTGCAGTGGAGCTTGAAATGAATATCTTTCATAGTTTCCTTGGTTGTGTACCAGCATTATCAATAATCCTAGCAGAATATTAGTAAGAGGAGGTGAAACAGGGCCCGAGCACCTTGATTTGCTTGATATAACTGTAATGACACAAATAAGCTTGGTACTGATTTATACCAAATGAGATTAGAACCAAGCTCTGTGAAAGCAATGTGTAAACATTACATTTGACTTGTTTGACTTTTATTTGCAGGGCCTGCTCCTGCTGATGTCCATAGTAAGGGGCTCAGTAACACCAACACACGTTGGCCTAGATGGGCTTTTTGGGATACCATTCCTAGCTTTAGTGAGATACATTGCCTTCATACTGGGCTGTAATGGAAGCCCTGTGTTTCCATGCTCTTCAGTTGATTAGAACAGTGATATTCCTGCAGGTGGATGCTTTGGACTGATGGGATGAAGTCATTGTGACTTCCATTTATCAGTTTAAAGTTTGGCTATTGACTATATATATGCTGCAGATGAGAAATATCACTCCAGGCCAAGACAGTGTGTAAGTGGCTTCCTTGATCATCTTACACCACCGGTCTCCCTCCTTGGAACAGAGCAACTCAGAGTCTTTAAGACCAGCTCAAAAGTTACGTAGTCCCTCCTCTCTTCCTCCTTAGATGTATTGTCTGCTTAATTTCAAGGGATATATGCCATACTGCATGATGGAAAAGATTATTTCTGATATCCGTACTGAACCTCTCACATGTGCTCTCCTGTCCATCCCGTCCTCCAGACTGCCTGAGGAACATTTTCCTCTGCTGCCTTTTGCTTTCCCACCCAGGGTTCCCCCCGAGCTGTGCTAGCTCTGTGTGCAGTGGGGAGAGATAGCCATGTGATGCACAATGGTGAGAGCTGTCAGTCTGATCCATACTGGCACATGTTGGGTCACAATTCTCAATTTCAGGAACTCCGAAGTTTCAATATTGCAGGGTTAAAACTCCTTAGGAAAAGTAATGACATTTTTATTTGAGCTAAAGAAATGTCACAATAGATTTGATATTTTGCATTCAGGCCAATGACAAGAGGAACAAGGAAGATGGTTATGTGCGTATAAGGCATTCAAATATGTAGCACTGCTGGGATTATAATTGGAATACAGCAGTCTGTTACAAATGTTGTGTTACAAAGACAGCACAGAAAAGTTAGGGAGAGTTCAGAAGAAAGTAACAAATATAAAGTTTTATCAAAGAAAACTTCTCCAGGTTTTCCAGAGAAGTTCAAGAGCAAGAGGCCTCTACACAGAAGGAAATAAGTCTGAAGGGAGACAGAGTAGCTAGCCATAAACATAACAAAAAAGATCACAAGAGTCTTGGTATTTTGCCCTCGCATGGCACCTTGGTATTACTGTTTCTCCTTACGGCTGAGGCCAGCCTCATGCAGGGTGTCAGCCAGCAGAGACCTAATATGTCCTTTGTGTGTGATCTGCACAAATATAGAAAACAGCCTGGCAACAGCCAAAGTGCTCAGAATTTTTTGCCCATGGACTTCAATGTGTTTATAAACACATAACCAGAGGAAAAAGTAATAGAGAGTATTAAATATCATTACTTGCAATTGATTTTGTTTATGGTGGTCCAAAACATCTCTGGTTTTCATTCTACAACTCACACTGGTGGAAAAAAACAAAGCAAAACACCTTGAAAAGACCTAATTTCTTTCAACACAGCCCAAATGAGTTATACTACAATTAAAAGTAACAGCCAATTTTGTCCCTAAAATTACTTATCTTCATTTCACTCTACATGTGTTTTGCACTCGAGAGAACCTGGAGACAACAGGCATTTCGGGCCTTAGTACATTACCCCCACCCCTTGCACTGAAGTAGCATACCCACCATGGTACCAGCTGTAGCCACCACTTTTCCTGCAGATATCAGACCTGATGGTCCCATAGAGGAGCATGGTGCTGGTCTGTGGATACAGACCACTGCTGTTTTCCTCGCTCAGAAAATAATGGCACAAAATCCGCACTGTCTCTCTGAATGTCATAATTGCTTGCTTTATAAGTTAGGAAATTGAAACACTTCTGTCTCAGATGTTGGAGCACTTCAGGCAAGGAAAAGGCAAAAGAGTCTTATTTTTCTCACTGTGGGTTATCTCAGGCTGAAAGAGAAAAAGCTTCTTTATTTTTCTTCCTAATTATATTTCATAGATGTCCCAGAACAAGCCATTTCTGCAAAGCCCCTTGAAAGTGCATGGGGTGATGTGAAATATGGGGTGTGCTTTCCCAGAAGAGCTATTGGAGTGCCTTTTCTTGGCAATACAAAGTACACACTTGAGCACTCAAGGGGCAAGTGGTTCCCTTCAAATGCTTCCCAGTTGAAAAGGAGGCACTGAAAAAGAAATTGCTTTCCGTGAGTTTTGACATGCCATGTAAGGCAAAGAATGATCCCACAGAGACTTACTGGGCTCAGGGTATACCTGCATTGCCCTCAGAGCAGCTCACCTGGAACAGACACCATATCCTGGAAGAGGACAGCAGCCTAAGCCTGCTGAACAGAGCTTGGGGCTGCTGCAGCTTGGCCATCACTGTCTGGGAGGTTTAAAGGGAGTATCTCTGCATTGTCTGCACACATCTCCCCTTTTCTTGTGGGAGGCAAGTTCAGCTTCCTGTAGCATTAAAGCAGAGTCTGTGACCTTGGGAAGAAGAGCTCTCTCTGATTAATCAATGATGGAAAGTTAGGGATCCAAGCAAACACCATGACACCTATAAGATGCTCAGAGGCCGATGCCTCTACCAGCCAACCCATTCAAGCATATAAAAAAATCATTAGATTCAGATGCCCAGCATGTGACAAGCTAAGGTGAGAGAAAATGAATCCGAAATGAATCCTCAGCATCTCTGTAGAGCAAGGGAAACTGCACTCAGAGGCTTCCTTCCTCCATTTTACCTGCTTTGAGTCAGAAGCATTTGGGTCAAAATAAGTTCTTTTTTCTTTTCTTTCTTGTACTCTGGAAATCTCATCCTAACAGTCTTTTGAGACTTTCCAATGGGGACCAAATCTATTTTCTTTCTGTGTTTGCACAGAAGGTCATGGTCCTTTAGTCTGTCTTCGGGGCACAGGCAGACTCAGAAGGATCATATTGTAGGCATAGAACTTTCATTGAATCTTTTACTGCTTCAGTTTAATATATGCATCTTCAGCTTATATGTAATGTTATAAGAAAACAATATGTACTTATTTTAAATAGGTTCTTAAAAAGATAAAGTTGATCTTATTTTTCACCTGCACACTTTTGGGGTTACCAGGAGCAGCTAATTTCTTTCATCATCTGAAGCTAAATTTGATGTAGCTCTAAACTGGGGGAAGTCATACTGTCAAGCTTAGATATTCAAAACTGGACAATACAGTTGAAAGTAAACCTTTATAAATATAAGCTAATTTTCTTGTTTCCTGAGGCCTTATTTTATTTTTAGTGGTAGGTATAAAGATCCCAAGACATTTTACTTTATTTTGTTTAAATCCTTAGTTTTAAACATATGTGTTACTTCAGGTACTGAACTAAGTAAGAAACATATATCTTCACAATTACTCCAGCTTTCCTTTACAAAGTCTAATCCTGTACCTCTAAAATCAAAGGTGGGACTTGTATTAATTTCCAAATGGCTGGTGACCATAAGGCCTTCTCCAGATGATCTAAAGGAGGGTTCGTTTGCTTCGATGTCATGGTTAATTTACCACCACTAGTAAGTAGCTGCACTGTCAAGAATTGAACAATTGGGCATTTGGCCCCCAAATTGCTACTTTATTTTCATTTTTAACACTCTTTTTGTGGGAATGGAAGAGAAATTAAACAGTAATTAGGGAACCAAATACACAACTGAGCAATTCTTTGGCCCTCTGCTATGCAGGCCAATGACCACAGGCCTTAAATAGAAATGACAGAAAAGCATGGGCATTTCATCATTTTTGTGCTGTTATTTTAGGCCTTTAGAAAAGTATTCAAAGATAACTTCGTTGCTAAAATTCCTCTTAATCTATGAATGCTAACAATAATACACTTCTAAAAGGGTGGTGGTTTTATTTTTGCATTTTTTATGTAGAAGCTGAATCCTTTGATAAATGGTAGGTACCTTGATTTGACTGCTAACAGGGAACTTCTAGTGAAACACAGTGTATTTATTTTTTACTGAAAAGTAAACACATAATATATGAAAAACTGTGAGACTTACAAAGTTTGATGGTTTCTGCTACTGGCTTTTGAAAATAAATATCCTTTATGTTTAAATTACATGTTTGATCCATAGAAACTTTCATTCTAACTGGTCTAAAATGTAGAAAATGAATCACACTCTTCTTAAAGATAACCAAGAGTTTGTTGAAAAAGTATAACAGAATATTCAGAGCAAAAAAAAACCCCTTTCTGGTGAGCAAGCCAAGAGAATGACTTAATTTTTTTTCCCACCCTACTATTTTGCAGACCCAGGTTAAATCCACCACAGGAGTGCTCCCAGAAAAGAGACTGATAGGTAAACCCCATTAATAGAAGATTATAATGACCTCAAAATGCCCTTGTTCAAGGAGGTAGCATATGGAGATTCCCAAGTGGAAGAAGAAAGCACTTGATATTCCATGAATGCAGCTGGAAATGCTTCCTTTTGACTTCATGAGCATGCATTCAAATAGGCATGACCTTGGATATATTTTTCTCTTGCAGTACACAATTAGCATTGTCCAGAATGATAGTTTATGAGTAACTTTTAATTTTGCAGAAATTGTTGTGTGTATAGTGAAAATGGTAGGTCATTGAATTACTATTAAATTTCTAGTTAATTAAATGTTTTATACTTTTAAGCAATTAGGTTTGTGTAGTAACCTGTTGCCATTTCCTACATTTATTTTAATATTTAACCACAGATGCTCTGTCAGGAGAGAATTAAACTCTCTTACTGGAGAGAGAGGAAGGAGGAAGTGAGTGGGTGGGTAAGAAACAGTGATAACAAAGGTTTTATTTCATCCTGCAGGTGACATTAAAGACATATTGCCATCTGGCATGATAAACATTATAATATATCAGTGCTTGTTTGCCAGATGTTGCTATACACAAATAGACAGTGGTTCTGATGCATAGGGATGATTTAGCAAAATGTATCTTGTTAAACTGAAGTATCTGAGTTGTCACGTTTTATCTTGCTTCCACTGGCTAGGTATAAAGCAGGAGGGAAATCAGAGTTATTGAAAATTAGGCAAATTCTACAGTAAAACCACTATTCTACTGCAGACCAACAGAAATAAGGCCACTGTGTGTAACAGCTAGTTCAAACTGATAGTGTTTGAAATAGGCCAACACGTGATAGTGTGCTCTGCCAGCACTTCATACATCCATGCAAGCATTTTTCAAACGTAGATTGCAAGGCAAATAAATGCACCCATATTTCCTAGTTTTTCAAGGCAGAACTTTTTAATTTCCATTTTGATCAGAGTGTGCATGTGTCTGAGTGCGTGTCTAGGTCCTCACTGTCTGGGAGTTTTTTCATCTTCCCTAGCTGAGACATAAAAAGTCATAAACATTAGTATGCCTTTCACACAGATAATCAGACATTTTCTGTCCCATGTTGCTTATACATCAAATAAAGCCAAGGTGGTAGGGAACCCTGGACCCTCTGAAAATTGAAGGTGAACACCACTAGGCATTGCAGACACTAGAAGAAAATTTGAGTGGCAAGAATTCTGCATTACCCTGAAGGTAGTCTGTTATTTTCTTCTGTATTGTAGCTATACTGAGAGTCAAGACAAGATGGATAAAAACCCAAGACACAACAACCAACCAATAACACCCTGGAAAATTTCTTTCCTCATTTCAGTCTTTTTGTAGCAACCCCATGGGCAGCCTGTGGAACACACAAGAAGGAAAATATAAGAATGAAACTGGAATAAAATATATGCATATTTTAATTTCTCCCAGAAACATCCTGTCTATTCAGAATAATAGATGAGGGATTAAAACTGGGAGAGTTAGGAAATGGCAAGGAAGCTTCCAACCTGATAAAGCATCTACCTAAGTCTAGTCTGCCGCTTTGACACATTGGTTTTACTGATGCTGTAGATGGATGATATCAGAGGAGAAGAAGAAAAGAATAAATAAATCATTGCTATAGAGATGTCCTCAGGGCAGGGCTTATGTCACATTATTTCATCTCTTGAGAAAAAATGAAATATCTTGTTGGGTTAGCCCAGAGGCCCACACAGGACAGGCTTCTGACAGTGCAGAAAGTGAGACTGTGAGCGTAAGCCAATCTGCCACATGCAGTAGGCTTTCCTTCCCCCTGTATTTCCCAGTGTGCCCAGCTGCATTCAGCAGCCTTCCACCTGTGGATTTGTTACCTATGGCTAATCTCATTCTGAATCTGTTGGTCCTGTCTCTTTCCATAACTTCCCATGGGGACAACTTCCTTGGCTGTGAAAAGCTAAATTCTTTCCACTGTTTTAAGCTCCTACAAGCTTCAGTGTTCTGAAGCTATTTCTGAAATGTTCCAGAAAGTTCTGACATTGTGGAATCTGCTGAACAATAATTCTGCATCTTGATAATTGACTTCATGTTTTTTAAGTTCAATCTGAATTTTACTGAGTCTCCTCTCAAAACTGTAAAACAGAGATATTTTTAATCTTTCCAGATACTACAGCTCTATCCTTATCATAATTTTCTTCTCTGTATCTTCTCTATCTGTGCAATGACCTTCTGGAGGTATGGAGATAAGAACCATGAACAATAATCAAGATATGGATGTGCCAAGTTTTTATACAGTGGCAACATAAAGTTTTGGGGTTATTCTCAGAGCCCTTTCTTGTGATACTTGCTTCTTTTTGGTCCTTTTGCTTGACTCTGCGGAAGGACCATTGACTCCCAGCCTTTTAGTTCCCATCCTTTTAACAGTTTCACATCCATAAAAGGGCTTTTCCTTCAAACTCTTATCGCTTTTTTGATGGTCTTTCCAGAAAGAACCTTCTCAAAATCTTCCTGGGCAACCAAACCTAGGATATTGATTGGATCAGGTTAGAGACACAGCCATTGAACCAAGTTAGGAATTCCCTTTGCAGATGCTGTGCTGAGCCTTTCCCACCAGGCTGTCTTGGTTCTGTGACCTTTCACTGTGTTACAGACTGTCCTGTCATGCTAAGGCTGGAGGTCAGACTTGGCAGTCTGTGCTTACAAGACCCTGCCTGACCCTTTTCTGTGGACAAATCACCTTGGCAGCCCACCATCCCTCTAGCCCAGGGGATTCTAGCTGTACCGTATTTGACACGTACCAGCTGTGGCTCTGCAATTTCACAGTTTCTTCAGTTCTCTCAGGTGAATGCCATCCAGTCCTAGTGATGTCTTAGTTGCCTGTGGGGTTTAAAACACTCTGTGTATTTTTCTGTATCATGTCAAGCCTCTCTGACCTATTGACTACAGAAAAAATTAGATATGAAGGTATTTCCTCTGTGTAGAATGGGAAAGGCTGGTGGTAAGAACTCACTGAGCTTTTTCACGGTGGAATTCTGTTCCCTAAACCTCTTTGTCATCCTTTGGTCATCAGGCAGTTCCACTGATTAACTCACCTGCATACCCCTCTTGAAGTATTTAATGAATATGTGACCATCAGTGAAAAAAGCCACTCTCTGCATGCTCTGCAGTCCTAACCCTTCAAATGACCTGTTTTCCTTTTGACCTGTTTCCCTTATTTGAGCAAGCTTTCAATTTTTTAACTGTTGACCTTTTCCCTGTGACAGCCTTCTTAATTTTCCCACTGAGCCATGCAGAGTGTTATTAGATTGCTTTGTTTTCCTTTTGAATGATGGTACACATTTTATCTGGGATCCGAATATAATATTTTTTCCAAAACCTTCATGATGCTTATAGATTTCTTGGGTTTGGACTACTCCTTTAAGGCTATGTTTTTATTTGTTTCCTCTGAATCAATTAGTTATTTTTTTCTGCAGTCTCTTCTCTTTTGTATTTTATTTATGAATAAATAAAAGTTTTTATTATGCAAAGTTAAAAGAAACTATAAGGTCCTTGCTGGAGGTCTGAGTGAATGGATCTGAACAGCCAAGGGCCCTGAGCCACTTATAACAGCATAGCGTTTATTGTTACTATCAGTCTCCTTTTTACTGTTTTTTGAATAACCCAAACCTGTTCAGATTTTTCTTTAATAGTCTCCTTTCCTCCAGTGTCACGTTACATCTGCTGTTCTTTTAGACATTCCCCACACAGATTTTACTGTTTATATATATATATATAAATCTTTTGTTTTTACATGGCAATCTTTCTTGGCATGCTTTTTCCCATAGAACTCTTGGAAAATTAGGGTCTTTAATGAAAAAGCTGAAAATTTATATATTCCTTGAAATTTTGATATTTTTTATTGCTGATTGTTCTGGTTTTCTGACTTTTCAGTGTTGGTTAATGAAATTATATGAAGCATGTCTAACCCATTACTCTGGACTTTTCTTTTTGCTCCTCATGCATTTTTCCTATGTCAAAACCTCTTCCAGTCCAAAATCCTTAGCTCTTTGCTTGTGAAAATTTCTGAGCATCAACAGGGAAAAAATGAAATGAAAAAGAGGATGGACCTTCATGTACCTGGAGTAGGATAGACAACATTTATGATATTTGCTAAATTATAAAGTGAGAAGATGGGTGTGAAGAGGCATATCCAATGCAACAACATTTCAGCAATAACTTTCAATTTCTTGAGCAAATCTGCATTGATTTTTTTTTTTTCACTTTCATTTAGTGTTTTTTATGTCTTCAAACTTGGCTTTTTTCTTGCTCTTGTTTCATTTTTCTTTGATTGTCAAATTCTATCTCATAGATAACTAGTGCTGTACCTTTGGATTGCTCTGTTGACATTTCCAAAACTGGAAATACCTGACTGTACAACAAAGAAAAGAAAGTATTTCATGTCATAAATGGCTATTATGCCCTGTTTCTTTAACTAACTAAATTTATTATTTTCTGTATATTTAGAAGAGTCACTTCACAGAGTGCTACATGTCAACCTATATTTCATCCTTAACATGAAGCAGAGGTGAGAGTAATGGGCTTTTCTCTAAAGTGACATTACTAGTATCTGTGTATAAGTTAGAAGATATGTTTCTGACGTTATTCCTCCTTTGAGGAAGTGGCACTTAACTTCAGATGGCGCAAAGAGGACTTCAAGGAAACTGAAATTAAGAAGGGGTTAGTGGAGTTTGTAAAAGATTTAAAAAATCAAGGAATGTCATATGGAGAACTAGAAAGCTTAGCACAGGGTGGTGGCTTCTGCTTGGGTCTTCATGAGAGAGTAAGGTCTTCTGTATGTGTTCCTGTACTATTGTCTGGAAGCCCTTTGATTTGTCTTTTCTTCTGTAAGTTTCTCTGTAATCCTCAATAGACAGATGCAATGAGACAGAGAGATCAAAATTAAAATATTTCCTATAAACTAACTAGTACAGGACAGTCCATCTTTAATGAAAACACTAGAGGGATGCAGGTGTAAGAGCTGATGCAATCTTTCACCTCTTCTATAGTTAACAGCCTCCTGCTGAACTAACTTTGGTGAGTGGTTACCTTGCCTTTTTGCAGCGGCAAATTGTTCATCATTGGTTTCCTTGAGGTAGAGCAGGGCCATAATTTTTTTTGCTTTGGAAACAGCTAACTAAAACCAGTCTCAGTTCTGGACTCTTCTGTGTGTATTTGTGTCTCTGCAGGAGGTACAGTTGCGATGCACCACATTCACTGCTGAGAAATATGATCAAGTATGCTCCATGTAGTTTAAATCCCACGTGGTTGCAGGAAGAACCATCCTTCTTGCTGACAGAAGAAATTTGCACACACATGAGCTATGAAATGTAGCTTGCTTGTTTGTTGGGTACAGCCACTTACTTTGATTGTTCCTTTTGTGTTTTTCATTCTGGAAAGGACCATCTGGCTTCAGGAAGGCTCATCTAATGAGAATTATAAATGCCTGCTGGAAGATTGGAAACTTTCTATGACTTTGGTAGGTACTTTAGAGATTCTTTAGCCAGAGGGTCTGACAGACATTAAAGTTCCTTCTTTTAATAATGACTGCTAATATTAAATGCCCCACATTAATATTTAACACCTGTAACAAATGAACTTATTTTCACTGTTCTTCAATTTTAAAAAATCAAGGAAAAATTAAGCACGTACAGCACGTGAAAAAAACGTTCTATTTTGCTTTGACACCCAGATTTAATGCATGTGATCTTGGCACATCATCCTATACATTCAGTATAGGAGGTGGAATGCATGTAGGATTTGTCAGATCCTATTGAGTGACCTCTGCTCTCATATTCTGAATGAACAAGCTCCTTTGCAAGTGATATAGGAGGGAATCTATTGGCAGGGTCATCTTACCATGCTATATCACAAGCAAGAGTCAACCATGATGAAAACTTCTGATCTATCTGTTTGTCTTAGTTCTCAAACTCTTGTCCAGAGTAAGATATGAGTAGCTCAAAAATTCTTTTTTTATTTAATGCAGATATTATCTCTTCAAAGACTATTTTGTGGAGTTGGACACAGTCACTCTACTTTTTTTTAGTTTTACTTGGCAGGTCTGATTATTTTCCCTAGTCATTCAAATGATATTTTATTCTCACTAACTGACTGTTGGGGCCGATACTTTTGTGAAACTGTGTTGTGCAATAAACTTAGAGGCTTTTGGGGTTTTGCATTTGTATTTTTTTAATCTTTCCCTAAGTAAAAAGAGTAAAAATAGCAATGGTTTTCAGTGCATATAAACAGGAACTATTACTGTGTTGAGATACAGCTACACAACCTCTCAGTCACTTTAATGCAGCTGATAAGTCATAATTCTTGCTACAGGTCAGAGGCAATGAGTTTGGATGTTATATGTGATCTCCTGGGAATGGAAGCCAGCCTATTTTGGATGGATGGATCAGCTGAGAAGTGACAATGAAGTCTAGACTAGAAGCAGTTTCTTTACTTCTTTCTAACTCTGGGAAAGTAGTAGCTGTTAACAGCTCCTCTCTGTAGAGGCACTGCAAGGTCATTGCAAAAACATGTTTTTATTATAATCAGTGTGAACCCATAAATTGTTTACAGGAAATAAAAGGGAGAAAGGAAGGGGAAAGGACAGGATGATCAAATCAGAAACATGCTGGTGCTGAATATAAATCTTTCAGGGACACGGTTTAGGTTGAAAACTCTAATTTGTAATAATAGGTCCCATACCTCCAGGTTAGAACAGATAGAACACCTGCCAGTCAATTTAAATTCTGGAGAAAAGAATGATTCTGAAACAAAGATTGGGCTAAAAGCAAAGATTTTATAATTAGTTGGTCTCTTTAGAATCAGAATGAAATGCTGGGCTTTAGCTCAGGAGAAGACACATAGGAAGTTTCAATGACGGCACTGAGATCCTTCTCTCAAGCATTGAATCCCAGAATCCTGGTCAGTGAATATGTGGGCAGGGTGAAGAAATGTGATACATGAGTCTGCACAGAACTGCGTTGTGGAGCATCTGAAATTTTGGAGAGAAGGTTTCAAGGGGTGTTTGTCCTGGACTGGATATCCAAGACAATCTTAGAAGAGTTAAGTTAATTAACAGAGATAGTAAGGTCCCCTTGGATCCTAGAATCATAGAATCATGGAATGGTTTGGTTTGCGAGGGACCTTGAAATCATCTTGTTCCAACCTCCACGCCATGGAAGGGATGCCACCCACTGGATCAAATTGCTCAGGACCTCATCCATCCTGGCTGTGAACACTTCAGAGGATGGGGCTTCTCCCCAGTGAAGCAATATTTAGTTCTAGATAGCTTTAAATGATCCTTCTACAAGGTTTTGAGAGAATACAGTACAACAAGGTATAAGTCTAGATAAAAGTATAGGCTTAAAAGAATGGGTGTGTGTATCTAAACATGGTGCTGGATTCAAACTGACCCCCATAAAAATGAATTCGCTGTTGTAAGCACTTAATATTGTCCTACAATATTGTAGGAACTCCTCCTACACAATCAAGTGGATTTAACTAAAAAGCCAAAAATAGTAGAACATATGAGAGATATATTTTTTTAACAAGCCACAGTAAACTCCTATTGACTACTAGTAGAGAGAGACTAAGCTGAGTTGAATTAATTTCTAAGAATTATAAAATAACTAATTATTTTGCTGGAACATAAATGAAAGTGGCTAGGAAACACGTTTTTGAATTTAATTTTATTTAATTTTGTAATAACACTCTCAAGGGTCCTCTGAATTCTGTGAAATTCTGAGAGTCTGGGTAAAGTCAGAAAGATTGGTAGCATTTTTTATTACATTGGGTTGGGATTTTGGGCTGGGTCCAAAACTAATTTTTAATTGCTTGCAGCTGAGGCTGTTAGAAAGAACTGCTTGACCAGGATTGTTCTAGAACAATCTCATTCTGTTGGAAGTAAGGCGATAATAATAACTAATATCAAGTCCTTCATAGAGTTAATTCAGTCTTTTTGATGTTCATGAATTGTTAATGAGCACCCTGCGATTTTATTTGAACTTCTAAATAAATTAATTTTCTCAATATTTTTGATAAACACTTTTTTCTTTCTGGATTGTTTATAAACAATTAATTGCAAGTACTTCTCAATCAAAATTTAATTGATGTTAATTTAATTTCATTACAGCCAATGTTCTCTGTGTGATATGTAGAGCTGGGCAATAAACGTTTCTTTCACCTTTTTAAAATTTTTATTTTATTGAGGTTTAAAAAGTCCACAAACATTTGGAAATTACTTACCAAAGAAGAACTATGGTGCCATGGTACCAAATTATATCTATCTGGGCTATATAGTCCATGCATGAAACAAATCTTTACTCTGTATTTTGAATTACAGTCACTTGGAATATTGCTGCTTCTTTTTTTCATTTTTTTGTCTTGTATTTTGATATAGACTCATTCTTGATGGAGATTTTATTTGTGCCAAGAAACCTATAGAAAAAATGTTTTGATTTAAGGCAACAGTATTTTCAGAGGAAAGTGGTTTCAATGAAAAACCCTCTATCAGCTCTCACTATAACACACATTTTAAAACAGGCAAACTTCTCAGAATCAGGAAGAAACCACCATCATCTGCTGTTTCTTCAATTCAGCCTTCAGAGAATATACCAGTTTAGGTATTTGGCACCGGAGAAAAAAGCCAAACAATTTTTCTGGTAAACAACTTTCTGTTTCCCTGGAGCAGCAATTTTTGTACCCATGAGCAAGCTGGATGAAGTGAGGTGAGATGAGATTCACCTGGCCAAATGAAGCTGTTTAAACCCAAGTTAGTCACCTTAGATGCCTCCTAAAGGACATTATTTCTCTTGAGTTTGATGCCTACATTAAGTAGACTGTAGATGGCATGACAGTATTTTTAACCAAACCCTGCTTGTATTATGTGAAATGGTCATTTATATGTCTTTACATTAGTGGATAAGCTCCTAAGACTTTTTCCCAGAATAAATGTTCTCATTTGGAAGTCCCATAATCTCATGCTCTGTGAATTCTTTTAATATCCATTTAGAAATAAGCATTTCTTTGAATGCCCAGTCCAGCCAATCCCTTCTTTAAATGGCTCATGGAAAGGAGGGCATGCACTGTTTGATGTTGGACTGCCTAAAGCCTTTGAGATGAAATGACTTCTAACTTCTAAGACATGTGTGCCAAGAAGTACCAAATATTGCTAATCTCTAAAGCTTTTTCTCTTATTGGAACACAAAAAACCAAGCTACCATGACATAACTCTTTATGTAGAGGATACTTGGACTGAGACAGATAGAATTAAATGCTTAAAAGAAATTTGTCCCCTTTGCTTACACATTTTGTCCTTTCAGGGCAGTTTTTTTTCTTTCTTATAATCCGTTGTGGACATAAGCAAACTCCACAGGAACCCTAGGAAAGCTTGCTTCACATCACTTTTGTAATATGACTTCAGATACTCCCCCTGCTGCCAGGAACCCTCCAGCTATGCTCTGGAGTTTCCTGTTCTGTATTTGCACTTACTGTGTATTTCTAAATCCCTTTTTGTGCTATTTCATTCCTGATGCATCACCCAGCTGTGATTATTCCAGGAGGATGCTATTCTCTGTTCAGAATATACCAACAAATTTAATTGGCAGAGACTTGGAACTAATTAAATGGGTGCATCATCTACTGGAGATGGGAAAGTGAGTTGTGATTTGCTGTTATATCTTCCTCTGTCTTTAAACTCTTCCTATAATTTCCATTACAGATGTGATTGTGTAAGGGAAGAAGTAGCTAGTTTTATTTTTGTTTTTACACAGTTGTTGACAAACTTGCTGCTGCAGTACATACCTTGCAAACATACAACTTCATTTTTCTGGTCACCTTTTTGCAGGGCTCCCAGAGTTTGTCTGGGATGCTGCAGCACCATTGTTCTTTGATTTGAATGGGTAAATAAAAATACAGACAAGAACACAAACACAAAAATATACATGTAGGCACATGCCTTGCATTTTTTTTTTCATAACCAGAAAAAATGGTTTTTTCATCAAACTTGAAATCAGCCAAGAATGTCAAAACAAGACAGCAGAAAATAAAGCAGTGATCCTGATACTTTTCAGTTCTTCATTACTATCTAGGTGGTTCTTCTGCAGTTTGAAGACTTGGTACAATTGGCTTGACACATCATGCTTTATTAAAGAATATATAAAATAATACTTTAAAAGAACACTTTCTATGCTGGATAAAAATGTAAAAGATGGACAAGATTTTTTCTGAGCAATCCCTAAGAAAATTGACTCAACAGGACACCAATCAAATGGCAAATGTATATTTCTATAGGTTTAATTTTCAGTTCATCAGTTTTGGGAAGAAAGTTTTATTACAAACCTAAACCTTCTTCTATTAAGAAAATGTGTAGTTTCAGCTAGTTTTCCTGGGAATTATAATTAAGCATGTAAGAATCCTAGCTTACATGCAGGTTCTGCTAGCTAGGGTCCCTGGAAGAGTAAGAGGTAAATACTAGCTTGGAAGAACACAGATCTTATACACAAACAGTGATCTATGTGACATGAAGAAACTGAAAACCAAAAACCCAGACTGCAAATTAGCAGTTCTTTCAGGAAAAAAATAAAAGAGACATAAGGCTGCAGTGCTTGTCTGTATACTGGAGAACAAGGCAGCAATATACATAAGGAAGTGGGTGTTTGTTTTCTTATATTTAGCTGGAAACTAAAGAAGCCAAACCAGATAGTATTTTTTCTAATTGCAGAACAGCATCCACACTTGCAATAGCTGTCTGCCTTTTGCTACTTCAGTGTGATACTACAGATGTTTTATTAAATGAATTGTAATATTCTCTCGTCTTAAGAGTCCAACATCATGTGGTGATATAAATGGATGTTCTTCCTTTTATGTTCATTCTGATTATTTTCCTCCTTTTATTCATTTAAATGCTTAGAAAGGTGGTTTGAATAAGTCAGTAGTACTACCTTTTTATGCACGTTCTATCTTGTATCCAATGTTAAACTGTTTCTACTGAGTAATAGGAGAAGGGGTAGTCTTTTGCATGAATATATTTATGCATAATAACCCCTTTCTGTGGCACAAGGAGGGCTGGGTTAGCAGAGATCTGGATTTTTTTTCTGCAGTTTCAGGAAGGTGTTTTTAGATGATTTTCTGTTTCAGACATTCCCGAAACCTGCATCTTGGATGGACATGAAAGAAATGTAATTTGTTTGAGAATCACATCTGTTTTTATTTTTAAATGAAAGCTTTTAAGGGAGAAGGGAGATATTTTTTCCAGACCAGCTGACAGAGCTGAGGAAAAATGAATGTTATTTTCTGCTTAAAAATTCTTGTTTGGTTTCCTGATTAACTGACTTTGTGAAGTCTGCACATTTTTTTTCATGTGTATTTTGATTTAGAAAGAGATACCACATGTCTCTAACTCTTCTGCCTTAGGACATGTTGGCTACCACATCTTTATTTTGGTTTTTGTATTTTGGTTTCTGGCTTATTAGTACATGGTGATTTGTCTGCAAGGGAATCTCTTCTCAGTTTTTTACCTGTTTTTCTCACTTCATTCTAATTTTCAGCATTTCATATATAAGCCCCTCTAAAAAAAATTCTTGCCTTTATCCCACAGAATATAGAATGATATTGTCACAGAACCATAAAATATTATGGATTGGAAGGAGCACCTTCCACTAGACCAGGTTGCTCAGAACCCCATCCAACCTGACCTTGAACACTTCCAGGCATGGGATATCTACCACTTCTGTGGGTAACTTGTTTCAGTGTTTTATAACCTTCATTGTGAAACACTTATTTCTTATATTATGTTTAATCTAAATCGACCCTCTTTTAAAACCCCCACAACATTAAAAAAAAAGGTTTAAAAACATTTTTAAGCCGTTACCACTTGCCCTATGTCAGCCTGTCTTCATAGGAGAGATCATCTGGGTGGCCTCCTCTGGATACCTTCTGACAGATCCACGTCCTTTTTATGTTGGGGACCCAGAGCTGGATACAGGGCTCCAGGTGGAGTCCTACAAGGGCAGAGCAGAGGGGCAGAATCCCTTCCCTCAGCCTGCTGGATGCAGCCCAGGATTGGCTTTTTGGGCTGCAGCTACACATTGCTGGGTCTTGTCCAGCCTCTCATCCAGCACCACCCCCAAGTCCTTCTGGGCAGGGCTGTTCTGATCTGTTCATCCCCCAGCCTGTGTTGGTACTGGGGGGTGCCATTACCCATGTGCAGGACCTTGCACTTGGCCTTGTTGAACCCCATGAAATTCTTATGAGTCCAGCTCTTGAACTTGTCCAAGTCCCTCTGGATGGCAGACAGTTTTCCTAAAAAATTTATTTCATGTCTCTTTACTGCTTTCATTATTATTGCTTCTACAATTTTTCCCCTATGGGAAAACTATCTAAATGGTTATCCTTGCTTTCATGGTAACATTTTCATACATTCCTGAAAAGATTTAAATAATTGATCTTTTTCTCCATATAAATCACTGATTCATACAACTACTGAGCCACCACCATTCTTGCGCCAGCTTTTGAACATGTCCAGAATTGAGAGCATAGAAATATTTTTTAACATGGTCCTTTATGATGAAAGGTCTATTGAAAACTACTTGGCAAGGAAGGAGTTCTTTAAGATTTCCAGATACATAAAGGACCTTCATCTGATCCAAATTAGACCGACCTGTCAGCCTAAGCATATGTCTACTGGAGGCACATCAAAACCTCTTACTGCTATCAAGAATATGATTCAAAACCTATTGCTTAGGCTAAGGACTTGATCTGACTTTAAAAAAGCATGTAAATAAAACTGCTGTGCCTGTGTGAAATCCCAGTAGGGCTGATGTGTGGTTTATGTCCAGGACAGTTTGGTTATGCATTGCAAATTATGCGGAGAATAAGCTGCTTGAAATTGAATCGACACAGAGCCTAATCAGCCTGCAGGAAGTAAACAAAGTCCCTATCTCTCAGTGAAGTACACAGGGCAAGGCTAAGCAGCACTGGGAAATCCCAGGCTTTAAATCAAGATGCATTTTGGCTCTAGGGCTTTGGAAGCAGAAAGCTGAGCTAACTCAGCTGTGACATGGGAGATCACCATCATGAAAAGCACATGCTCCAGAAAACAGCTCAGATGTGGATGTGGGTGGCAGCTTGCAAATGAATGAGGCATCTGAGAGAGTGAACAACTGATGTTGATAGTGTTTGGAGTAAAGTGCATGTCCTTCCTCCTTCCGTGAACTTCTCTGACTAGGAAAAGCCCTTGTCTGTCTCCTCTTATCCTCAACCACTTATACTTCCAGAGTATGTTTGGTGGGTTTTTCAGCTATAAGAACTCTGTATTTCTTTCAATTTAAAAGCCTGGGAAAAAAGTTCTCTGTATTTGATGGAAATGAGGTATCCCTGATGATCATGTACAGAAGCTTCATAGTTGACAATTTTATTTTAGAATCAATGAATTGTTTTTCCATGAAGGACAATTTTTAACCGTTTGAGATTTCTGGGGATGTGACAGTGTATCTAATGCAAAAGACACATGAATATTTACATGGAATTATGTTACAATATTATAATTTATATAAGAGAATCATACAATGGCTCGGATTGGAATTGACCTCAAAGATCATCCAGTTCCAGCCTCCTGCTGTGGGCAGGGACACCTTCCACGACACCAGGTTGCTCAGAGCTTCATCCAACCTAACACTGAACACCCCCAGGTACTGGGCATCCACAACTTCTCTCAGCAACCTATTCAACTGCCTTAGTGCTCTCATGTTAAAGAATTTCTTCCTGATATCTAGTCTAATCCTACCCTCTTTCAACTTGAAGCCCACCCCACTTGTCCTCGTGCCCTTTTAAATTGTCCCTTTCTCTCTTTCCTGTAGGCCCCTTTGAAGTACTGGAAGGCTGCATTTAGGTCATCTCAAAGCTCTTTCTTCTCCAGAATGAACAATCCCAATTCTCTTAACCTCGTTTCATAGGAGAGATGCTCCATCCCACTAACCATCTTGGTTGCCCTTCTCTGGAACTGCCTTTATTGGTAGATGTCGTTCCTAAGCTGGGACACCAGAGCTGGATCCTGCATCCAGGTGGGGTCTCACCAGCGCAGAGCACAGCAGAGCACAGCAGAGGGGCAGAATCTCCTCCTTCTCCCTGCTGGCTTTTATAGCAGTTCCATGACTCAGTTGGCTTTCTGTGCTGTGAGTGCTCATTGCTGGGTCATGTCCAGCCTCTCACTCACCAGCACCCCCAAGTCCTCAGCAGGGCTGCTCTGATCTCCTCATCCCCCAGCCTGTGCTGATAAAAAGGGTTGCCCCAACCCAGGGGAAGCACCTTGCATGTGGTCTTGTTAAACTTCATGGGATTCCCATGGGCTCATTTCCTAAGAGAGTCCAGGTCCATCTGGTTGGCATCCCATCATTCAGGAGTGTCAATGGGGCCATTCAGCTTGGTGTCATCTGCAAATTTTCTGAGAGTGCTCTTGATCTCTTTATCTATATTATTAATGAAGAGATTAAATAACATTGGTCCCAACAAAGATCCCCTGGGGGACACCTCTCATCACTGATGTCTGCTTGTACTCTGGTTGACTGTTACCTTAGGGATGTAATGGTCTATCCAATTCTGTATCCACTGAACAGTTCACTCAACAAATCCACCTCTCTCCAATTTAGAGAAAAGGATGGTGTGAGGGACTGTGTCAAAGGTTTTACACAAGATGATATCTGGAGCCCTTCCCTTGTTCACTGCTGTAGTCACTCCTCTGTAGAAGGCCTTCAGGTTGGTCAGGCAGTACTTGACCTCGTAAAGCAATGGAGACTGTCTTGAATCACCTCCCTGCCCTCCATGTGCCACAGCACAGCTTCTAGGAGGATATGGCTGCATTAAACTGTGCCATGCCATGCTGTACCACACAACACTACACTATGCTATGCTACACCACACTATTCTAAAATATACTACACTTTTCCATACTATATCTAGGAAAAAAACCCAGGCATGACCTATTTACCTGCTGTGGGCATTGTTCACATTCATCTAGGATATAATGGTCTTGCTTAAAGGCTAGTGTCATTCATATTGGTAACTGATTTTTAGTTCAGTAGTTCCAAACTGATCCCAACATCAGAGAAAAGCTCAAATACATGTAACAGAGCTGCCACTATTTTTAGAACATAGCAATTCTTTTATACGGAGACAATTCTTGTACAGTGTATATTAACTCCTCAGAAAGCCTTTCCACGTGGTAAAATAGATTTGGAGAACAAAAGCACTGAACATTGCAACTTGGATAAGATGGCAGTCTTTTATTGTTAGCTTTGAAGCACTGAACAATGTCTGAGACTTGTTCTGCAAGAGAGAAAGGGAGAAAAAGAGAATTTCCCCTCCATTTACATTTGAATATTCTCTCAAAATAGAATTCCTCTCTGGGCCTTGAATAAATACCATAGAGTAGCTTGGGGATATTGCTTTAATTTCTGTGGCTGGCGACAACAGAATGGGACACAAACAATTCTCTTTCTCCAGTGTTTATTGCCACTGCTTGGGTGAGGATTCAGTGGGAATAACTAGAGTGGGGAAACCTTCCACAGAACAAGGGCTGCCCTGGCCTGAAAAATCACATTGATTCTAGTTATTAAAATGATAATTTGGCATGGCTGGCTCTAACAGTATCCTCTCTGCAGCTACTATATCCCACACTGAATTGGCAATACTTCCCGTCAGACAGTCTCATTGGACACAGGAGCTGGTGACAGTGGTGATAGCAGGGTGATGGGGAGGGGGGGGTGGGGGGGCTGGTTGCTTGGGAAGATGTAGCAGGTAATAAAAATGTGACTTGGATGTGACTTGGTGTTGTCCTGCTCTTTGGTTTCCTGACAGCTTATATTTTTTCTAGTAATTTGTTTGATTAACATACACAAAACCCAGCAGAAGAGAGAGGAAGAACCCCAAGAGGAAATTGATTTGCTGACAGAGACACACAGTTTTGAGTTTCTTACAGTTAAATCCTTTCTATTTCCAACTTATATTTCATACTGTCTCCTGCAGAATATCTGCTTTATATCTACCTGCAGTTACCTAGCCCTGTGTGCATGTGTCTGAACTGCTATCATGTTGCATCTAGCTGGCAGCACCGGGACAAAGCAAAAGCTGAAAAACTGTCTCCCCTTTTCTTACTGTGACAATCTACAAACTGTTTGGCTATTATAACAGTTGTCAGCATGGTGCAAACAGCTCACTGATGTTTTGCCAGGGCTATGGTTGCTCTCACTTGGCATTACTGTTGGCACAGGCACATGAGGGAAAAGAAGAGGGACTTGCACACTGACTTAGAATTGCTGCTTTTAAGCCAATTTTAATTCAATATGCACGAGAAAGGGAGATCCTTACCCTGTCTCCTCTGTAACAGTCCAGTAGGAAGTTAGCTGGACATAGAGAAAGAATGATCAGATAATCACACCACATAGTGCAGGCTAGATGCAGGCAGAATTTAGTGCTTATTTTTTCTCTGAAGTTAGTACCCTAACGCCCAGAATCCAGTGTGTTTTTGAAGCTCAGATCAGAGTTTTCTGCTGCAGGCTGTATGAAAAACTATTGCAGAGCCATCACTGGGCAAATTCGATGCTGTCCAAGAAAGTTGTATTCTGTGTCTTGTCGAAACAATTTTTTTGGCAAATACCATGCCACCTGGTCCACTAGTTTTGGACATATTCAGAAAGTCATGGTAAATTAACAGTTCCCATTCTATAGCACTGACCTGGCAGGCTGAAACTTGAGGACCCATAGAGTGATTTGATGCTTTAGTCATTCACATGTTTGTGAGCATGTTTGTGTGGAAAAAAAAGAGACAGGTTGTGCTTGGACCTGTGCAGGAGTTCATTGTCTAGATTGTTTTGCGTGTTACCACCTCTCACCCTTGCAATTTGGTTTTGCATGTTCTTCATCAGAACTAATGAAAGGGTGGCATGTATTGGTGATGAATTAAAAACACACTTCAGGAGAGTATGAGGTGACAAGTAATTCTGGATAAAAAGACAACTGAAGACTAGATTTCAGATTTTCAGAACTCATTTGGTATTGGCTAAATTCCCATCTTCAGCTGGGGAACCAGTCAAAAGAAAACTCCAGGCAGATGCAGTGAATGACATTACTTTTGTTGCCCACTTCATTCTGTCTGTCTCCTTGATGATTTAAATTTACAAAAATATTGTACCCACTGTTGTGTGTCTTGCTTGGCTCCTTTTCAGATGTGGCATCTGGCCAGACCAACATGATGAATGGTGGCTCAAGCTCAAAAAGTTTAGTTCAGATTGTGAAATCATTGCAAAACTAAGATAGTTCTCTGAAGACTGCAGGCTTCAGCTCAGTTCAGCTGTGTTCTCGCACTGACCTGAAGGACCTCTTACTGGTTTGTATTTCCATTGATACAAAGCAGTGTATGGTGCTGGGAACCAACATGTCAGCTTGGGTGTTACTGCTCAGCTGCATCTGCATGATAAGTTATGAGGAGAAAAAATTTGACAGTGTGAAATAAATTTGCGATAGTTTATCCTGGCTTAGCCAATGACTGCTCTTTTCTTTTCTGTGCTCACTAATGACCAATATCATCTTCAAGATCACCTGTGCTCTTTCAGCCTCTGACATTCAGCCTCTACATTGGCATGGTTGCTTTTCAAAGGGTGCAGTATAAGAAGACCTGATTTGCATATGTTTGATTTGAGCTGAATGCCATGGCAATCAGAATCAATTGTGTTAATATTTGGTGGCCATAGCAGCAGTTCTAAGGTAAATGAAAAAATCCTTCTCTCATCCTTCTTACTTGGTAATTACTGAACCAGCAGGTTTTAAAAAGTATTTTGGTAACGTCATTAAAAACATTCTTTATCAGTCTCCTGTCAAATGTATTCAGCCTAGTAAACACTCAGGAAAAAGATAAATCAGTAACTCCTGGGTTCCAATTTTCTCTTAGTTCATAGCTAGACTCAAGGGAAAAAAGGAACAGGAAATTTAGACAGATCATCTATGGTTACATTTGTGCAATTCTTTGAAATGGAAGACAGTTATATTAAAGTTATTGATTTTTGTGGAAATATATTCTTGTATAAAAGAAAGGCCCATGCCATAGAGAGGGAAACTGCCTCAATATCATCTATTTATAGAGAAAAATTTTTACCTGGGGGCTGAGATGCTTTTCTCCTTCTCCAAAGGCAGAGGTACCAAACCCAGCTGCTCAGCTCTGCTGTGGGAGGAAGCTCTTGGTCTGGCTCCAGGGGCAGTGGTGCTAGGATTGAAATGTGAGGGCTGTGGATGGTCACAGAGGGGGCATGAAATGAGGGTAAGATCCATTCATGAAGTGGGAAGCATGGTACATCTGACTGAGAGATCTGCTCAGGGAGATCTGGTGTTAGGAAGAGATTTTAGCTTTGGCCATCTGCATACATGGATCCTGAAATACACAGAAGGAAGCAGTGGAAAGCAGAGAGGGTAGAAGGGAATTAAGTGAATAGACTTTACCTGCTCATCTTTGGCATAAAGGCAGTGAGTAAAGCTCTGATTACCTGCAAAGAAAGAAAAGCATTGCCAGACAGAAGAGGGAGGTAATCTTTCCCCTCTGCTCAGTTCTGGTGAGACACATCTGCAGTTCTGTGCCCACTGCTGGGCTCCCCACTGCAGACAGACTTGGACATGCATGTCCAGCAAAGGGCAACTCGAGTAATCAAGGATTTGGAGCATCTTTCATACAAGAAATGCCTTAAAGAGCTGGGTGTTTTTAGTCTGGAGAAGACTCAGGGAGACCTTATCAATTTATGGCTATAAAACCTGAAGACACGGTGCAAAGAGGACAGAGCCAGACTCTTCAGTGGTGCTGACTGAGAGGAGAACAGGCAGTGGGCACAACCTAAAACACAGAAATTCCATTCAAATGTGAGAAAAAAGAGTTTTTACAGTAAGGGTTAGTGAGCACTGAAACAATTGGCCCAAAGAGATTTGGCAGTGTCTATCCCTGGAGATATCTACTACCTGACTTGACAATGCCCCTGCTGGCCTAGCTTTGGGCAGGGACTTGGACTAGATCTCCAGAGGTCCCCTCTCACATCCAACATTTTTGGTAATTCTGTGGTAAGGGGAATACCTTACAGAAATATGGATTTTATTCACTGACTACAAGTGCTAGTCCTTTTGTGTATGTCGCTATTTTCAACAGCATTTGATTTTCAAAATTGCTTTGTGGAGCTCATCTGTTTAGAATGAAGACCCTTAAATATGATCCAGAGAGGGTCTATAGATCCTCACTTACATTTCAGTATTTAAGTCCTTAAATCATGTAGATTGCCTCTAAGAGTTTCATTGATGTAAACCGAGGATTTAAAAAAAATAGGGTTTTAACTTTCCTGAAAATAACACAGACAACATCATAATGAATTTTTATTGTGTGATGTTATAGAGATCAGTATGTTCCTTAGTCCCCCAATATTTTAAGAAGTTAGAAATAAAAAAGGAATTTCAGTTTTTCTTAGAAATAGTTCTAAGCAGTATAAGAGGAGACTATTTCTTAATTATTTCATAACATTTGATTGATACACATCTCTCCCCAAAATGTTAGAGGGTGTTAACTTGGCTTGATAGTAAGATTCTCTTAATAAAACACATTCAAAGGGTTAATAAATGAATGATAGTGACAGTTAATCCTTTAAAGATTTGGTCTGTGTCTTAGTTATAAGCGCATCAATAAATGACAATACTGAATGTCATAAGAGTTAATCAATCAAGCCATTAGACTGCATAAAATGTACATTCATTCTTTAATCCTTTCTTTAAAACTCTAAGCATCATTTATTAACTCATTATAAACCACATCCAAGTGAAATTTTCATTAGAAGTAAAGTGTAGTGTGAATAAGAACACCTCTGATATTTTAAAGAGTTAAAGTATATCTTCTTTAAGGTCCCTTTGATGATGGTTCAGGTGTTACCCATGGTACCTGCAGCTAAGGGCATAATAATTTAGAAGTTCCCTTCCAGTTCATGCTTTCACACTTCAATGGAGGAACATAAACTGAATATCATTCATTAGATCAGCAGGGTAACATCAGGTTCTGACATCTGAGCAAGTGGTATCTTTGCTTCCTTCCAAAGAGAGTGATATCACCTGAAAGACTTCTTCAAATGATGAAACTATTCATATATATCATATACTCCTTTCTTGTTATGCAACAGGATTTTATAACTGAGGACCAGAAACTTTCCCCTATTTTACTAAAAAGCTCTCTATAAGGTAGCAATCCTTGGTACTCTCCAGACAAGACTGGCAAAGAGAATCCACTGAAATAAAACAAGTAAACAAATTTCTGACCTATCCTGAAAACAATCAGGCATATCTGATGTTCTTTAAGATAAAATTTAGGAAATTTCAGCATTGGCATGCAAGATTGGTCTACAGTTGTGAAGGAAGCAGTGATCTGAATATAACGCAGAATAAAACGCTTGAATAAATATTTAGGTATCAGTACATCACTTAATGCATTTTTTGCATTGTTGCCTCTTGAAGAGAAGTTTGTCAGTGAGCGTAAAGATTGGTTTGTTATTCATGGTCAAGTCATGCCTGGCCTTTGTCATAGACTTTGAAAAGTCCTGCTATTGGCAACTCTTGGGAACATAGAGACAGATCAACCATCAGCTCATGCATGGTTGGCTTTATGAACCAAGTAGTACACTACAAGTTAGCAACATGAGAACAGCTTTCTTGGAAAGAGGCTGGTGAGAGGGAAAAAAGCAGCAGAAGCTGCCAGTTGCTCTGTCTCAGTTTTAAACTAGGTTTAGTTCCCTTCACCAAAATCAGCTGCAAAAAAACCCCCAAAAAACCTCTCACATAAAGTCAATTAAAAGAATTAGTTAAATACATTTAAGTCAATTTACAGTGACATAAAATTTGGCCCACTGAGGTGGGAAATAAATGTCTTTACTGATAACTTCTGCTTTCCTGTGTTCACCACAAAACTTCACTTTGCTCAGACTTGTGTTAACGTGGAGTAAATTCCAGAAATTTGATAGATTGGAGAAGTTTGGTTTTTTTACTCTCTATAAAAAATTCACTGTCTGAATTGTCTTGAATAAATGTTATGATTAATTGTGGGGCTTATGACTCTTCTTGAATGAGTTTTCATCTTATGCACAGAGGGCTTTGGAGAGCTTATTAATCAAAAGATGAACCTGATGGTGATAGCACCTGACTACAGCAATATTTTCAAACTTTAATAGCTTTGATTGGCTTACAGGGGAAGCATCTTCTTGTAAAAAAATAAATGTTTTGCCTGGATGGCTCTCCCACATCTGTGTTTTTCTAGTGAAATCCCTAAACTAAATATCTGATAGGGCCCTGAGCTCCTGGAAAGATGCCATATGCTGCATTTGGAAAGATCAGAATTGCAAAATAGATATTTTGAAAAGAGCATACAAAAATCCTTACGTGGCCTCAGTGTAAATGGAGAACAAGAGCTGTCACATGGCCAAAATGTGTCAAGTATTGGGTTTGTATAACTGTATTCTTTACTAGCTGCAGGACTGACTGTGTATGCATAGGGAATTGCAGTCCTCAGTTTTCCTCTTTAATCCATACCCATAAAATGAAAAACTAGAGTCTCCAACTGCTATCTTCATGTCTACCCCTCCACCTTACTTCTCTTTTTAAAGTATAGCTGGAGAGAAGGCTTTTGACTTGGAGTGTTGCTCTTAGCTCTATCAGAGCCTTTCCTGGTCACACTAGCCAAATACAGTTCAGAGCCCTCAAAGAGGGCTTTGAGCTTGGCTTGCAACCTCTGAGTGCTCATGGAATTTGCAGAGATGGGTACTGCTCTTTCTTTTCTTGTGTGTTTTTCTTTTCAGCCTTTAAAATATCTCTTTGTGTTTTGTTCAATGCCTGGCTTAGCTGGACTTGATCTCTTGGGCTGCAAAGCACAGCACCTGAGTAACCGGGACTCTATCCCACTCTCTATTGAGGAGTGTGTAATAACAAGCACAAACAAAGAAAACATTGCTCAGTGCTCATTTCATGGCCATGAAGAGTGATGTCATAAGGAATTTGATTAAAAGTCAGTGTTTGACTGACTTCTCTGTATGCGAGTTAGAGACGATTAGGAAATTCAATTTAATTACTCACAGAAGTAACATTTACAGGACAGAAAATTCCCTCTTTTCCTTTCTGTTCCCTCAGTCTCCAGAACTTTAACTCTCTCTGGGTACTGCACATTTGCATTCCCTAATTGACTGAAATACAACATCATAAAGACATTGAGCTGGGTAGTGCAGAGACCTGCTGGTGAATGAGTACGAGCTATAATGTACCAAATATTGACTGCATGTACCTGTGTTTTTTTGATTTATTTTGGTATTTAATTTTCCCTCACTTTTTAGAGCCAATTAAAGTCTTGAGCTGGATTCCCAACAGTCATGAATTACTCAAGTAAAATGAAATCAATGAAGCTACATTGATTCATATTCACAAAGGATCTATTCCATTCATTGGTGTCAATTGAAAACATGGATTTGGCATAGCATATTTGGGAATAAGGTGGAAGTATTCAACATAAAAGCATTTTCACATTCTATCTCTGACCTGCAAGAATATACAAACACTGGAAGTTATATGGATGTATCAGACTTCCTGGAATACGAACAAATAAACAAAGATAAGGTTAGACTGCAAATTAGAGTGGAAGTGCTCTCCAGTGTCACATTTTGAAATGCTACAATGTCTCTGAGCATGCCTGCAACTAGAAACATAGAAGAAAAAACTGTGCAGCAGAGAGATAGGTTAGTCTACCTACCCGATTTTTAAATGTCAGATTTTGTACAATCATAAAATCATGAGAAATTTTATCTTTGTTCTGTAATACAGGAAAGAATATACATAAAGTTTTGGTTCATATCAATGATAATAATCAGAGCTTCCAACATGCCCCGTCTCTGAAGTGCTCAAGGCCAGGCTGAAAGGGGCTCTGAGCAACCTGGTCTAGTGGAAGGTGTCCCTGCCCATGGCAAGAGGGTTGGAACTCATCGATCTTCAAAGGTGCCTTCCAATCCAAACCAGTCTGTGATTGTATGATTCTTGTAGAAATTAGCAAGGCATGTATTAGACTCATATTTCTGTGCTCAAGATTTTTATTCCCAACAATTAATTTGCATGCTTTTTTCTCCCCCTTCTGTTCTTTTCAGACTCATTATTTTAATTGTGTTCTCTTCCATTCACAGAAAGAAAAAAAGATATTTGTGAATCTTAGCTAAACACAGGTTTTAGACTTCTTGTTCTGCATCCAACTTTTAGCACATTGCTGGTCAGCTCAGGTGCAAAGGACCCTCTGTGTGTTACACAGAGATTTTGATTAGGTTCCTTCTCAGACCTTACGAGCCCCTGTGCACAGTGCCTCTTGTTGCTACTGTTTTCCATTACATTTTTTAGTCAATCTTGCATCATACTCTGACCTCTTCTGTCAAAAGTCAGCCAGCAGGAGGCAGGGTACAGGGGACTAATGGTCCTTTATGATTTTGGTGCCAGTTCAAGCATGTTTTTAGTCCTTGCTCTCCCTTGTGTGCATGGATTAGTCCCTTCAAGTGCTCTTAGAGTGGAATCTCACAAAAGTGTTCTTTTTTACTAACATCACAGAGTGACTAAGAGTGATTTTAGTTTATTTCATATGACACGAGCTTTGCCAGTAGCTTTTAGGACTCTTGTGATCATTATAGGAAGAGCTAATGGGATTGTCTAATGTGACATCCTTCCTGGTGAGACTAGATATCACCAAGAAAGCTCAACATTAAGCCTAGAATTCAGAAAGAACTGACAATCAACATGTGGCTAATAGAAAAGATATTATTCAGGCTTTTGGCAGGGAGTATTTTTTTCTGAATAAACAGCACTTGAATTTGTATGTGGACCATTTGGCTAGTAATGGCTATAGCTGACCAAGAAAACATATTACAGATCACTTATCTGCTGTGGTACATGTGAGATAAGGGAAAACAGAAACTTACCATGGATAAGTCTAAGTGTCATAGTCTAATAACACTTGCAAAAGGCAGTCAAGGAAACTTCTCATTGAAGACATCTAAGGACATGAAGATGGGAAAGGATAAAGTAATTGGATAAATAACTCCCTAAAAGATAGGAAACAAAGCAGGAATAAGTGTTCATTTCTCACAGGGAAAGAAAATTACCAAAAATTACCAAGATAAACTCACAGGCTGTGATATCCCACATTTGCAAATGGTCTGGTAAGAGGCTGGAGCAACGAAGTAACAGAGTTTGTTGACATTACTGTTATTCAGTGCTGAGAGTTGACTGAAATACTGAAGAATGTCTTTATCTTTCTGAATGTCCAGGTGAAAAAAAAATGGCAAATGACATTCAATCTAGATACAAATGTGGTGTACAGGTGGATCCCAGCTTTGCAAATATGATGATGCTCTGAGCTGAATAAGACTTAAGGATAAAGTTTTTATGACTAGGATGATTAAGTATACAGAGATCCCAGCTCAGGGCTGAGTAGTAGAAAAAATATACAAAGAAAATGGGCAGGTAAGAACTCTTAGGAAAGCAAACCATACCAAAAGAGAAAAAGGTGTCATGTAATTTCAAAAATCCAGGATTTACCCTCATCTTCAGCATTGTACGAGATCTAGCCCACTCAATTCAGCTAAAAGAGAAAGTAAATCTGGAAAAAGATACTAAGCAGAGAAAAAGAAATCTTTCATATATACAGAACTCTTTCGAACAAATAGTTGTTGAAGAGATGAAACTCTTTGGACCGCAAAAAAGATGGTGAAGGTCCATACAATTATTAGTGAATATGGAGAAGCAGAAGTGTAGATAGAATATTTTGGAGCACAACATATTACAAGTGCACTTAAGAGAGTCATTTAAAGGCAGTGTTACAGAGAAATGATTGTAGCTTCAGAAACCACTCGGCAAATAAGCTGGAAAACAAGGAATGGTTGAAAATTGACCTTGTGACAAACATCCTGTCACTTGCCTTGACCTGAGGTAAAGTGGACTGAGTCTGTTCTGAAGACCATAAAATGGAGGTGACTAAGTGAGAGCTGTTTGTCCCTGATGGACACGATAAAGCCTCCGAATGGATAGATATTATTTCTGCATAGGACCTAGGATTTTGTAAGGAATTAGGGGGAAAAATTCAAAATTAAAAAAACAAAACAAAACAAAACAAAACAAACAAACAAAAAAACCCAACCTAACAAAACAAAACAAACAAACAAAAAAAAAAAAAACACAACCCCCCCACAAAAAAAACAAAAAAAAAAAAAAAAAACACACAAAAAAAAAACTAACTCCAAAAAACAATCCAGAAAGAAATTCCCAGCTGAATACCATCAGAACCTGAAAAAAACCCACCTCAAAACCCTGCACTTCAATACAAAGAAGTATAAAAGCTGATGAAATCTTGCTTTTCAGTAGTTCTGGTATTTTTGTAGTTACAGAGTTGATTTTATAAATCTTGCAATTTTTGACAATAAAGTTCCACCTTAAGTGACTGCATGTAATTCAATTTGCTCTTTGAAGTGTGAGGGTAAGCCAAAATAGCTATCTACCTTCACTGTAGAGATTTCCTGGCCCGTCTGCTTTAAGAACACACCAGTGAGTGGGCTACAAGTATTCGTTTCCGTGGATGGCTGGTTAGTGAGTGTCAGCAGCCTTAGCAGTGGTGCTGCTGCCTTTTTCCCACACATGATTTGAGATGATCAAATGACACTTGAATTTAACACCTTGAAAACAAATACAAGGAGGTGGTTAGAGTTGCACAACATGAAATTAGGGTGTATAATGCATTGCCAAAGGCTGTTGCAGATGCTAAACATTTACATAAACGCTAAATGTTTCAATTGGTTGCATGGATAAGTTCAGGGAAGAAAAACATATTCAAAGCTATTATAAAGACACTAGCTTGGGCTCTGGGGCTTCCTGTGTTACAGATTGTGGAGCAACAGAAGAATATTCTGGGAAGCTATGGTGATCATTGCTCTGATTTTTAGCTATTTCACAGGCATCTGCTATGTCGCTGCTGGAGACAGGACGTGGGGCTAGTTGGGACCTCAGTGTGACCCAATGCATCTGCTGTTCTGCCAAACCACAGGATTTCAATGGGTTTGAGTGTTCATACCCAGGGCTACACAGAGATGTGTGGAGGATCATGAATGACCTCCTGTCTGCACTCTGCCCAAGAGCAAGAGTGAGGGGTGGGAGATAGGGAAGGTGTTGAGTACAGCAAAACCTTTTGAGTTTTGTAGTAGATGACATGCCTTGTGCCTTTTTTGACCTTGGATCTGTTTCTTTTGTGTTTG